>BJKM01000251.1:0-600000 GCA_015082035.1 Chaenogobius annularis
CCGCTCATCTGCCTCCAATCAGGGGTCGGGAGAGCCAGCACGAGCCCTGAAGAAGCTTATTACCAACGCAAATGTTAACAGAGACGATTTTTTTTTGTAACAGTTCAGAATTTGATAATATGTTTATTTTGGTATTTTGTTTTACAGCTTGGTGCACTATTAATTCACAGTGCATTGTAAATCGTATCACAGACGATCAATCAATCACTCAAATGTAGGTGAAGTGTCTTGACAAAAACAGTACTACACACACTTATATAGAAAGGCATTTCTACGGTAGCACAGTTATTTTTTACTGCAATGTACTGCGTTTTTTTTATCTATGCTGTCTGTTGCAATTTTATTAAATTTTTGTATTATTAAAGATTTTTGGCCCGAAGGCTTCATTAGACAGGAAAGACAGCATGAAATTGGGGATGGACAGGGAGGACATGCTGCAAACTGTCGGAGTCGGAATTCGTACTCACAACACTGCAGCCGGCTGCACTTGGGGCCTGGCATACGTGTGCTGAGCCTTAACCACTCGATCACCGGGCAGCACCTGATGCAATTTTATAACATAATTCACCTGTAAAGCACTTTGTAACCCTGTTAAGAAAAGTTATTATTATTGAAACAGTATGTCGATCCCAAAAAACATAGTGATCTTGTGTGCCAAAACAGCGGTCTGCAGGTCAATGAAGACGTCAAAAACAGGACTTACCACGAGTTGCAGAGATTCTAGAGATCCTCAGTGTCCAATTTGTAGCATAGATCCAGGGAAAAAAATATTTTCTGATGATAACAGCCTCATGCTGAAAGCGTGATGTGCAATCCACAATCAAAGGGCTCGCATTAACTGCCTCTGCCTCTTTATTGTCCAGAGTGGAAGCAGTTTGTGACAAACACTTTCTGCTTACAAACAAGGCTATAAATAATACCTGTGAATAACACTACCGCCCCAACAGCACCTGTCCGGCCTGCTCAGGGCTATAAACTGTATCCTCCACATTTTTTTCAGTATTGTATGAGAACAGGATTCACAAACACTTTATGTGGTTCTGGTCCTGATTCTTACCTAAAGTAGTTAATACAAATATTGGTGCTTTCATTGTGCATCTGCAGATACATAACATAATGAGACTCATATCAAATTATTTCTAGAAATATGTAGGGATCAGGTAAAAGTGTGTTATGTGTGAGGAGCTGGACAAGAGGTTTAGTTTAGTTTAATAGGATCCATTATTTGGATCCATTCTTCCTGGAGTCTTGAGGTGTGCAGCAAGTAAAGAATCACTGCCATAAGTTGAGAGTTTCACCACCTGCACGCAGAGCAAAGGTGGAGGAAGCTAAAGCTATACGATGAGGCTGAGACATCCGAGAAGGAGTGCAGAGAGAGGGGTTTTCAGGCTAAGTATGTAATATCGGATTATTGATATACAGTCTTTAGTATGCTTGAAATTTAACATTGAGCAAGTCTGGAATCTCCACAACTCGTGGTAAATCCTGTTTTTGATGTCTCCATTAACCTGCAGGAGCGCTGTTTTGGCACACAAGATATGATTCTATTTTACGTAATTGGGGATCTAACAAAACAACCAAATAAATTGTAATCCCTCATTCGTCCAGGAGTGTTCCATTGTCGAAAAAAATTCAGTTGTAGTCATCTGGACTCTGTTTTAGAAAGAACAAAACATTTCGACTCTCATCCAAGAGTCATTCTCAATCTGTGAAACAAGTCTGAGAATGCAGGTTTATATCCTACTCTGTGAAAGCCCTGCCCACAGGGCGGGACCTCCTGATAATGGGCCATTGAAACCAACTGAGATGGGCACATCAATGCAGTGGACCCGCATATCAGGTTTACAAGAGAAGATGCTAAGGCAAACCGCTTGGCCTTTCTTGATTGTTCCACAGGAGAGGACGGGAAACTCCAGATAGAAGTATATAGGAAACCCACACACACGGATCAGTACCTGCTCTTTGGCTCTAACCACCCACTACAGCATAAGCTGGAAGTGATCAGAACACTACAACACAGAGCATAGCTCAGCTCAGAGGGCAAGAAGAAAGAGGAAAAACATGTCTGGAATGCTCTCTCAGTCCTGTGGATACCCGACTTGGGCTCTTAATAAAGTGAAGAGAACCAAAAAGCAGGACAAAAGGGACAAAAGGTAAACAGAACCAAGAAGAAAGGGTGTCTCCATCCCTTATGTCTCGGGACTGTCAGAAAAACTGCAAAGAATTTTTAGAAAAACACAAAGTCCCAGTAACAGGCAACACTTTAAGACAAAAACTGGTTCATCCTAAGGACAAGATGCCTACACAAAAGCAGAACAATGTAGTGTATTCTATCCAATGCAGTGAAGAAAGTTGTAATGAGCGTTACATAGGGGAGACTAAACAGCCACTTCACAAGAGGCTTTATCAGCACAGAAGCCACGCGAGTTCAGGACCCCAGAGCGCTGTGCATCTTCATCTCAAAGCCACAAACCACTCTATTAAAGACAGTGAGGTGGAGATTCTGAGCAAGGAGAAAAGGCAAGGCAAGGCAAGTTTATTTGTAGAGCACAATTCATACACAAGGCAATTCAAAGTGCTTCACATAACAGGAAAAAATTCATTAAAATCACAATGACATGACAGAAATCACAAAATCTTAATTTAAAAATGCCATTTTCAGGCTATACGTCAAATAGTTCAAGACATAAAAGAGAAAAGTGCAAAGAAAAGCATTTCAGTCATATGCACAGCCAAACAAAACAGTTTTTAGCTTAGATTTGAACACTGCCAGAGTAGCGGCCTATCTCACATCCTCAGGAAGACTGTTTCAGATTTTAGCTGCATAAAACTGAGACGCAGATTCCCCATGTTTAGTCTTGACTCTGGCACCAGCAGGAGGCCTGTCCCTGAGGTCCTCAGAGTCCGAGAGGGTTCATATGGCACTAACATATTCGTTATGTACTTTGGTGCTAGGCCATGGAGAGACTTGTATACAAGCAGAACTACTTTGAAGTCTATTCTTTGAGTCCACAGGGAGCCAGTGCAGAGACCTGAGCACAGGACTAATGTGATCGTACTTCCTGGTTCTGGTCAGGACCCGAGCAGCAGCGTTCTGGATGTACTGCAGCTGTTTTACAGCTCGTTTGGAGAGGCCAGTGAGCAGGCCGTTACAGTAGTCTAATCTACTAGAGACAAACGCATGGATAAGTCTCTCCAGGTCTGGTTTAGACACTATACTTTTGATTTTGGCTAATGTTTTTTTAGATGGTAAAAAGCTGCTGATGTTATTGATTTGACGTGGCTGTTAAAATTCAAATCTGAGTCCATTATTACCCCCAGATTTCTAACTTGATTTGTAGGTTTTAGAGCGAGACTCTGGAGGTGACTGTTAACACTTTCTCTTTGTTTCTGTGGGCCAAAGACGATGATTTCAGTCTTGTCTGAGTTCAGCTGGAGAAAGTTGTTTTGCATCCACACACTGATCTGTTGGATGCAGTGACAGAGTGAATCCACTGGTCCATATTCACCTGCCGTCAGTGAAACATAGATCTGAGTGTCGTCTGCATAATTGTGATAGGACACATTCTCGCTGCGTATCAACTGACCTACGGCAGCATGTAGAGGTTGAAAAGAAGGCGTCCCAGGATTGACCCTTGGGGCACCCCACAGGTCAGGGGCATCTGGTCTGAGACACAGTTACCAATTTCAACTAAAGTACTTCCTGTCTTCCAGATAGGACTTTAACCAGTTTAGGGCAGTGCCAGTGATGCCCACCCAGTCCTCTAGTCTCTGTAAAAGTATCCCATGATCAACAGTGTCAAAAGCAGCACTCAGATCTAACAGAATTAAGACTGAGGCTTTGCCCGCGTCAGTGTTCAGGTGGATGTCATTTGTCACCTTGACAAGAGCAGTCTCAGTGCTGTGATGAGGTCTAAAACCTGACTGGAAAACATCAAAATTAGTTGTTTATAAAGAGGAAATCAGTGAGCTGTTGGTAAACAACCTTTTCAAGGACTTTGCCCCAAAATGGCAGATTAGAGATGGGCCGGTAATTACTCAGTACTGCGGCATCAAGACTGCTCTTCTTTAGGAGAGGCTTTATGACGGCAGTTTTCAAAGACATTGGGAATGTTCCAGATTGAAGCGACATGTTAACTATGTGAGTGAGTGGTGCTAACAAACTGTTCAGCACAGACTTTAGAAATCTGGAGGTAACACATGGAGGCAGCATGTAGATGAACTCAGACTGGTGATGATCTCCTGGACAGTTTTGTCAGTTACAGGTGCAAAGTGAGTCAGCTCTAAGTGTGTAGGTGGTTTTAGGGTTATTTTTTGCATTGTAGAATTTATAGCATTTTTAATCGCCCTGAACTTTGTCATTAAAGAATAATGCAAACTCATTACACTTGGATGTGGAAATGAGTTCTAACGGCAGCTGAGCTGGAGGGTTTGTTAATCTGTTTACTGTGGCAAACAGGACACGCGAGTTGTTACTACAGCTTCCAATTATTTCAGAAAAATATCCTTCCCTAGTTTTACATAAAATGAGGTTATACATGTACAATTTCTTTCTGTAAATCTCTTTCTGAAACGGGAGCTTTGACTTGCGCCATTTTCGTTCGGCCCGACGGCACTCCCTTTTCTGTGCCCTGACCGAATCATCATTTCTCCATGGCGCCTTCTGCTTATTTTTAACAATTTTAGCCTTCATAGGGGCAATGGTGTCGAGAACAATTCAAAACACTAGATGTAACAGAGTTCAACAAATCATTTACATTAGAACATGAGACATTTTCAAAGTTAATCATTTCCATAAACAGTTTTCCTGTGCTGTCGTTTATGTGTGTCTCCGGACAACTCCGCTTGGTGGTTTGGGGAACATTGACCACACACGAGCAACATCGACCCACATTGACGTTTGAAATATTAACCCCCTTTGTAATTAGAAGATCTAGAGCAGGCATGTCCAAACTACGGCCCGGGGGCCAAATGCGGCCCTCAGACCAATTATTGTTGGCCCTCTGGCTTCCTGCTAAGTTGGTCCAAACAACAAAAAGTAGTATTTCTTACTGTAAAATTGGAGAAATTCAAGCATTTACATGTTATACTAACCTAATATTAATGTTCCAAGTCTTATTACAGGTGTGGAGGTCCTTTGAAATTATGTCAAATGCAAAATTTCAAATGATTCACTTCATTGTCGGGCTGTCTGTGGCCCTCTGCTACGTATAAGTTTCAAAATGCGGCCCTCTGTGAAAAAAGTTTGGACACCCCTGATCTAGAGTGTGCCCTCTGCAGTGGGTGGGGCCACTCACATGCTGAGTAAGACCGAAAGTTTCAAGGACAGCATGAAGCTCTTTAGCGTTTCTGTCACAGGTATTATTAACATGAACATTGAAATCACCTGTTATGACCAAACCCATCAAAGTCTGTGCATACAACTGAAAGCATCTCAGTAAAATCATCAATAAAACTTTGGCAGTGCTGAGGAGGCTTGTATGAAACAATGAAGAGAATGGATGGAGACTGTTTTAGCTCAATTTTAAAGGATACGTACTCAAATGTTGTACTCTCTTTGTTGTTGTGTTGTAGCGGGAGCCGGTGAGAGTTTCAGGGACCAGATGTGAAAGGCGAGGGGGTTTTTACTACAGGTGGGGCGATTTTTGTCTGTGTAGCTGAAGGCAACAGTCAGGGAAGAGAAGTTCATCATCGTTGATATCAGAACTCTTGATCTTGCTATATTAGGTGTGAGTGGAGCCATCTTAATGCCTGATTTGATCAGCTATTCAAGATGGCTGGGAAGGCCACTGAGTGAGGGTGGAGATGGAAAAGGAGAATGAGGAATCTGTAGTCTTAGTAGATGTTGCAGGGGGGATCCAGGGCTGCTCTGATGGCAGGGGCCTGTCACAGATGGGTCCAAGGCCTTTGATGAGGACCGTGCGGGAAAGAACTGAAATAACTCCTGTGCGCTAGCCGTGGTGAAGATTGTTGTGGTGCTGCTGCTGCAGATGAGTCCTTCGCTGGAGGCGGTGGAGGTGATCGTGGAGCAGCTGGAGTTGAATTCTTTGCTGGTGGTGGTGGAGCGGCTGCTAATAAATCCTTTGGTGGAGGCTGTGGTTGTGGCTGCTGCTGATGTTGAAACATTGGCTCAGTTTTCCATCCCTGCAGGACCTGTATGTCTCCAGGGCTCTGGGACGAGCAGGTCGGATCACAGCTGACCCTTCTCACCCTGGACATGGTCTATTTGAACCACTCCCCTCAGGCAGGAGGCTACGGTCCATCCGCACCAGAACCTCCCGCCACAAGAATAGTTTCTTTCCCTCTGCCGTTGGACTCATGAACACTTCTAAACACCTGTCACTTTAACTGCAACTATTCAACCACTCACTGTACTGTCACTTTCTGCACTCAAAACTGTAAATCTAACTGTAACTCTTGTGTACATAGTAATGCCTATTTTTATTTTTATTTTATAGTAATTTTTAAATTGTTTCTTAATGCATCCCCTTTTTGATTGAATATATGTTATTGTATTATTGCTCAGTGTTTTATGTTGCAGTGTTTTATGTTGCACTTAAGGCCGAGACAAGTTCCTATGTTTGTGAATTTTGTTCATTGACAATGGCAATAAACTGTCAGCACCCTCACTCCACCTCTACATAGGTGTGGGCCATTTCTCTTAAACAGGTCCTCTCGTTTCCAGAATAGATAGAAGTTCTCAACGAAATGCAATCCTCTTGTTGCACACTCTTTGGACAGCGATGTGTTCAGCTGAAGGAGCCGGCTAAACTTGTTTATCTTCAGATTCTCTCTCTGTGTCTCTGTCTGCCTTTTCGCCACGTCATGTTTTAAATTTTTCCTTTGTCCATTTTCTTCAGTCTTTGAAAGTGGTAAAAATCTATTTGTAAACTGTATTTTAGGTGGCGTTACATTATCTTTGTATCGCTTAGGCATCGTACCAAATTCGTAACAACTTCAGTCTTTGGAAAGTTTTGGGAAGGACAAAGAGTCAGTCCGGTTTAGGTTGAGTAGCTATTTTTCTTGTAAAAAATGTGGACTAGTTCACCCTGCGACGAGTTGGCCACTGTCCAGGCTGTTACCCCGCCTAAGGCCCAAAGGCACTGGGATAGGCTCCAGTCACCCGCGACCCCTAACGGGAACAAGCGGTAGAAAATGAATGAATGCAAAAAAAAAAAAGTGGACTTCTTACCACTGTATGACACTGGGATTGTATCGTGCAGTCCTTTTTCAAATTCCAAGGCAAATATCCGTGTTTGTAGCTCATACATTTCTTGTTGAATTTTCCATCAGCATTCACAAGAGTTTGTTTCTCTTCTCACGGACATGTCGCTGGTTCGTTAGATTTGTTGATTAAAACTCGAAAAATGCTCTTAAAATCCTTGGTGGACTTAAAAAAGTCATAATAAAAAATGTTTGGAAGTCAAAAACTGATTAAAAAGCAAAATAAATAAGGAAAGCAGCTATAGCAAGTAGGAGCAAGCAGGAAAGCATCTGCACTCTTCGGAAGCAGGAAGCAACGAAAATTATATTATAAACAACCTTCCCATTGTTTATAATGGTTTTCTGAAACCCTGGAGACGCTCGAGGCATTCGGATGCTAATAAGGTACTCTGTGAGGAGGGAGTGAATGTCAGGTCACAATAGGAGGTAGATGGCCCATCTCAGTAAGTTTCAATGGCCCATTATCAGGAGGTCCCGCGGTCCTGTGGGCAGGGCTTTCACAGAGTAGGATATAAACCTGAGTTCTCAGACTTGTTTCACAGATTGAGAATGACTCTTGGATGAGAGTCGAAACGTTTTGTCCGGATGACTACAATTAAACCAAATAAGTTGTTTTTTGGTGTGAGGATAGTCTGAATAAAAAAAAATTCCATTCCCTAAAAATATTAGGTACAATTGAAATTGAAACCTTGCAAAATTGCAGCCTTATTTTTTTTAGTTAATCTGTGAATTTGGTGAATTTTTCTGTATGTTCCACAGTATTGGATTAAACTTCTATTTCCATTGATACAAGCAGGTGGCGTAGTAAGAGTAGGTATTTTTAGCCACTATAAACACCTGTAGTTGAAAAAGCGTAAGATATATGTCTAATGTTGGAGACAAGCAACCACTTGAAAAATACTTCGTCCCTGAAAAGAGCAAAGTGACAGCCCATGTGCATAGGTAAAGAACATAAGTATCTGTAAACAAGTTGATGTAATCCCTCATTAAACGGTGACAGCGAATTTCTCATAAATGTATTCCATAGTTTAAAAAATTAAAATATTAAGTTTCGGAAACAGATTTTATACTTAACTGCCAAATAGCTGATTAGCCTTGAGCAAGTTTTCAAAAGTTTAACCTTTTTTTTCCCTGGAATCCCCATGGGGTAAAAATATTGAAAATTACATATAACTATTAATGGAAACTATGGCTTGTGACACCAATGGTTAAACACTAAACCAGGCCTTACAGTGCCAGGACAAAGATGAGCAGTCTGAATGCTGGCCCATAGGCAAATGTCACCTTAATGCAGACCTATTCTTGTTTAGCCAGAGCCAGACTCCAACTGGAGCTCTGTACACCTATCACGTTTTGCCCTTCACCTTTATCCATTGTCTTTGCCTCGGCCTCCAAAAGCGTCTGATTTGCACAAAATGGAGCTGAACTACTGCCAACACGCGTTTGAATTCATGAGATTCAAATTTGTGCAGTTTTACCCAGCCACGCCAAATGGAATATGTTCGACAGGGGCTTATGCTGTTCAAGAACGAGGCAAAAATACCGTACATCTCCGATATTATGCACATTATCAAGTGCATTGTTCGCTCAAGGGTTGTATAAGGAAAGAGGTGAACAAGAAAGAGTGTGCATGGTTCCAGGGTAAGATCTCTATATTCACAAACTGAATTCAATTATCTTTTTATACGCATAATTGTTGTGAGTTAATTTGCTAAAAGAGATGTGTTGCTGTAAATATATAAAAAACGTCCCAAAATTTTTTGGGACATACAGTACATATAGGACTTTATTTGACATGGGTAAATTGGTTTGCAGCACATTCACAATCCCATGACTGGCTTAATTTTCACACTTCCACACATGACACATAAAAACACATTAAGCTTAACAAGGAAATAGCTCCTTGAACTTGGAGCTATTTTCCTTAAACAGAGGAAGACAGAAGTGGCGACCAGAAGGCAGGAGAACACACGTCAGAATATTTTGAAAGAACTCAATTGAAGATATTATTATTGTGCAGTGCTCCACAATGTTCCAAGAATGCACGTTTTACAAAATGAAAGACCTCTAATTGAATAAAGGCTATAGATATGTTTAATTCTTACAACTGGATGCTCAAGCTTGCTACATCTTTGGAGGCTCTGGCCATTTTTTTTCCGCCCGGCCCACAGGCTTTATTCAAGAGGACAGTACAGCGTGAAATGTGGATGTGACTGGGGAATGACATGCAGTAAATTGTAGGGAGCCAGATTCAACCTCACAATGCCCCATCTTGTCCCACACGTCAGGCATATGTGCTGCTATCCACTTGACCACAAGCCAAACCAAACCAAACTGAACTTCAAGTAGTGCAACTCAGGTTTAAAGGTAGCAAATATTTGGTCTCTCAGACATGAAGTAGCAGATTACACACCCATCACATGACACATCACTCTATTTATGTTTTCGCGTCGTGATGTTTCTCACGTCACTCGCGAGTAGAACCTTGCAAACAAAATTAGCATTTAAGCCTTTGTTATTCAAATTACTAAAGCTATTGAAATTTCTGAGCCACATGCTTAAAGTTGTAGTGTGCAAAATACTGTCAAGTAGCTTTGTGTTTTTGTAATTATTTATTGTTTGTGGAAAAGGCCTGATGTTATGACCCACAGTGCAAATTAACTGCCTTTTACTACTGTTTTGAATGTTGCACAACTATTCTGTTTATTTAACTGTGAATCATTGTGTGATTTTTGTTGATTGACGTACTTGATTATCTAGAAGATTAAGTTATTTACCGGTAAATGTGACATGTTCATTTACAGGTCATGTTTTTCTGTTGGACTAAATTCTTCATGTGAAAATGGCAAATTGGTAGGATCTAGACATTTTTCCAATTACCCGATCGAAGGATTATGGGACACATTGAGTTTTTCCGTATTCTTTAAACAAAAGGAATTACCTCAATAAGGGAAAATCTTAAGAGATTTAGAATTGTTTCATTATTTGATTTGTCATTGTTTGACATTGTTTTATTAATTTGTTTGTTAATTATTTCTACAAAGAATACCTTTCATTTACGTTAATCTTGAGTCTTGACATTTATACCCACGAGCTCCATAGCAAACTAGTTCTTCTGTGTCAGATCTGATTAATTTCTATCATTATTAAAATTTGCTCTAAAACTAGCCTTTTTTAATACATGACTACACGTTCAAATCAAATAATTATTTCACTGAGTGTATAATCTTTAATTTTAATGTGACTTGATATTGAGAACCCTGAACTATTGTGCAATTCCAGCTTTCTATGAAGCTATGAAGTATAAGAAGAATAGGTTTGTCTGTGACATTGAAAAACCTATTCATACATGCAAAAGACTTCTGCATGACTATTGTGTTAATATATGTTGTCCTTATCTGGATTTTCACATAAAAACTAGTAAATTCCTTCGCCAACATTATAAAGCAAACACATTAAAACTGATCCAGTATCACCTGCAGAGGATAAAGTTGTTATATGCATTTCTATAAACTTCACTTTAAAGGGCAGTGCAGTACAAACAGATGTGTCCTCATTTACTCTGCAGCTGAAGTTTGTTTCTGTTGGTCACATCTCACAGCTGGAAACAGACCAGGTACTGCAGGTGGAAGCTACAATGTTTTTATAGTATTCAAATTCATCTTGGGATAGATAAAACCACAAAACACATTTATATTTATGTTTTATTGCTGCTGAAATTACTACATTATAACAACTACACCTTAATTAGCCTTAATTAAGTTTGAACAAATATATTATTCAAATGAAGAAAGTATTTATTAGGACTGATTCAGGATTAATAACTGCTTAATTAAGGGGTTGAAGTAAGGAGTAGTTACTACGTCTGAATCATTCTTAATACACTTTTCTCCTTATGAATGAGTGCAGGAAGTATTTTTTCATATTTGTTTTAAGGCTAGCCTTAGTTATTCTAAAGTGTTACTGAAATTGTTATGTACTAATCATATATTATGTTTATTTACATCCTCTGAGGCTCTTCTTTTACTGACATGTTAAGTTAAGGCACACTTTATTGTACCCATAGGGAAATTTGTCCTTTGCATTTGACCCACCCTTCATTGCCACTGGGGTATCTCCAGTGATGGCGATGGTGATCCATCGTGATTCCCCCCCCCCCCCCCCCCTTGTTACTCAAACCCCCCCGCCGCCCCCCAATTTTTTTTTTTACGTAAATTATTTTAATTCAAGCAATCCAAAATTTTGCATTTAGTATAAAAAAATATAAAAAACAATATCAGAAAAAAAATATTATTTTACTGCCTTCTATGTTTATATTGATAATGGCACCACTTTTTGAGAACACGGTGAGAAAATCATACCACCTGTTCATTTGTACCAAAAGTGAAAAAAGGTTCAACTTTATGCCATTTTTGTTTCATGTGGATTGGCCCAGTAATTACAAAAATGTTGATCAGAAACACATTGAATACATCTCAATCGCTTGAGAATCTTATGACAACTTATTGTATAATATTGTAAGGGTTCCCAAACCTTTATTATTATTATTATTATTATTATTATTATTATTATTATTATTATTATTATTATTATTATATTATTATTTAGTTAGAATACTAATATAATATCTCGATGCTATGGGGAGACATGGATATTTTTTTCAGCAGCAGGAAAAGTTTGAGAAGCACTGCTTTAAATAAATAGGACATTAAACAGAATCCTTTAAGTGCTGAGCACATTTAAAATGATTGACTTTATTATAAATCTAGTTCAGTCGTCGCATCTATTTCCTTTCCATTCAAAACCACTTACTAAACAATCATGACTCACCATCTCTCTTTACTGTGGATGTGATAGCAGCATTCTCGCATCTCTCCAGCAGGTGGCAGTGGAACCTCACCCCTGATCACGCAAACATCCTCTTTATTCATTCTGCGTCATGAAGCGTCAGCCCAGAGCAGTGTGCGCGCGGCACTGTACAACCTCTTCAGAATGGATGGTGTGACCCAGATGGCCCGGAGCCCATAGGTGAGCGCCGCGCCTCTGATTTGGCCCGGTCAGCCCGTCTGAAGACTTCACTGATGCTCGGCTTGATGTAACCTTGGACCAGTTTTCTGCAAGTGATGTATGCAGTCTGAAAGTTTAAGCAGCAAGAGTTTAGAGCCAGACAGAGTTAAGCAGAGGCAACATTCAAATGGACTGTTAAATCACAAGTGAGTTTCAACGCAAAATGTGATATGAAAACACAAGCAGCTTTTTCATCATTGGAATAATGTATTCAATTCACACATATAACATTAGCAACGTGAAATTCAGAATAATAAGAAAAAAAACCTTTCCCCTGGGCAACACTTTATAGCAGGGGTGTCCAAACTGTTTTCACCGAGGGCCACATTTTGAAACTTATACGGAGCAGAGGGCCACAGACAACCCGACAACAGGCAAGGCAAGGCAAGTTTATTTGTAGAGCACAATTCATACACAAGGCAATTCAAAGTGCTTCACACAACAGGAAAAAAAGCATTAAAATCACAAAGACATGGCAGAAATCACAAAATAATAGTTCAAGACATAAAAGAGAAGAGTGCAAAGAAAAGCATTTCAGTCATATGCACAGCCAAACAAAACAGTTTTTAGTTTAGATTTGAACATTGCCAGAGTAGCGGCCTGTCTCACATCCTCTGGAAGACTGTTCCAGATTTTAGCTGCATAAAACTGAAACGCAGATTCCCCATGTTTAGTCCTGACTCTGGGCACCAGCAGGAGGCCGGCCCCTGAGGTCCTCAGAGTCCGAGATGGTTCATATGGCACTAACATGTCCGAGATGTACTTTGGTGCTAGGCCATGGAGAGACTTGTATACAAGCAGAGCTGCTTTGAAGTCTGTTCTCTGAGCCACAGGGAGCCAGTGCAGAGACCTGAGCACAGGACTAATGTGATCGTACTTCCTGGTTCTAGTCAGGACCCGAGGCAGCAGCGTTCTGGATGTACTGCAGCTGTTTTACAGCTGGTCTGGTTTAGACACTATACTTTTGATTTTGGCAATGTTTTTTAGATGGTAAAAAGCTGCTGATGTGATTGATCTGACGTGGCTGTTAAAATTCAAATCTGAGTCCATTATTACCCCCAGATTTCTAACTTGATGTGTAGGTTTTAGAGCGAGACTCTGGAGGTGACAGTTTACACTTTCTCTTCGAATGATTCACAACGAAGTGAATCATTCGAAATTTAGCATTTGACATTGTTTTGATGAGCCTCCACACCTTTAATAAGACTTGGAACATTAATAACAGGTCAAAATGCTTGAATTTGTCCAATTTTACAGTAAAAAGTACCACTTTTAGTTGTTTGGGCCAACTTAGCATGAAGCCGGAGGGCCAACGAAAATTGGTCTAAGGGCTGCATTTGGCCTCCGGGCCGTAGTTTGGACATGCCTGCTTTATAGTTATTAGTTATAGTTATGAGCTCCAACAGTTAATCGACAAATTGTGACTTGTCAACAGTAAAAGATAATCATTGTCGAATTTTAATCATCGTAACTGCTCTCTTTGCAGACTCTGAAACACATACCAAAAAGACATTTTATAACAAAGACAGCGAATTTATTATTAAATGAAAACATCAAAAAAGAATCAACACTTTCCGATTTTCATCAACTATCAACTTTATTTGTAAATTTTCTCTATCTAGAAGCCTTCAGTCACCATATTGATTATCTGATTTTAATTTTGATTTAGTCATTATTATTGATGTTAGTGTGTCTCAACCATACATTTATTCATACATTTATTCATATTTAAGCCGGTTTTAATACCGGTATCTATTTTTATAATTTCAAGCAACTAAATATTGTTAAAAAAAACATATATACTAATCAAAACTACCGAAAATAAGAGTACTATGCTGTTTTTTTTTTTTGCAGTGTATCCGGTTTGAAAAATAAAGTAAACCCCATATACCGTCCCTCTCAAAATGCAACCACTAAATAGGTCAAAATGAGCAATGGCGGCACAGACTTTAGAAAGAGAATGTATTATTTAGGTGGGATTGTTGGTGCCACATGGGAACAGGCTGGAGATAAATATTACATGTACTTTCTCAATGGTTAGCAGTACAGTAAGTTAAGATGCATCCGTGGAGATTTACGGCCATGCTAAAAGAAAACACTTTTTTGCGGTCGGGATAAATGGAGTACATTCTGAGCTGCACCAAATTAAAACTGTGCTGGATAATTAATATTAAGTGACTAGATTTAGTTAGCTGTAGACTGCTCTTACCAGCTCCACATAAACGGGTTGATGCAAGATATTGGGTGCGAGAAAAAAGTCCTAATTGAAAAAAGTAAGTACAAAATTAGTTCTTAAAATATGATGAAATGTATAAGACAGAATGAGGGCGGTCACACTGTTTGGTGTTACATTTGACAAAGAATACTTTAAAATGTTCTTCAGAAAGTTCTCATATGGTCTAATACGTAGAAAAACAGTTTTGCTCTCTTGAGATATAAACTTTCACCTGGAAACAACAATATTGTCCACTCTACACCTAAGGATGTTTTATTGTCATTGTAACTTCAACAGCATTTTTCTCCCACAGGACATAAAGATCAGCTCTTATAGTAGCACCTACACACACCAAACTCTACACTTATGTACTTAGCAGGATTTGTTGATATCTAATTCTAAGACTTAGTTATTTAGATTTGAATTTTGACACCAATTGACAGTCAAATCTACTTTACTCAAATACTAAATAATAATTCCCCTCTGTATTTGTATTTTAAAAAATGTAATATAATCAACAAAACGAAGCAAAAAAATTGTGGCTGTCCCTAATATGTGCAATTTGGGCAATTACGACACATAAAGTGCCTTATTTTAATGTGAAAACATGACCTGATGAAACATTCTGTCATCTATTAAAACAAATATAAATATAAAAACATTAAAAGAATAATATATACCCACATATAAATCAATCAGTCAAATCAAGATTATTGCAATATTCTGAATTCAAGTCAGTTTTACTGATATACCTAATGATTAGATATGCAGTTTTGCACAGTGATCCCTGAGGTCTGTAGGAGCTTATCGAGTTTATTGAATGCTGTTAAAAGACTATATGCCCAAAGGAAAAGCAGGGACACATCATGGTTAATTAAAGTGTGTCAGTAGCTCGGGCTGTGGGGGTGTGCTTTTATACAGAGATGTAAATACACTGCACAAAGCCTTCTCCAGCTCGTCCCAAACACTCTCACTGGGGTTCAGATCTGTAGTAGATTAGTTTTTTTACTGCTTCTCCTTAGATGTTTTCTCTGCTTGATGCCAATGATTTGACCCTTCTCAAACACACCGGCATCTTTTCCATGACCACGGGATTTGTCTTTCCACATGGTTGTTTCAGAAATGAGAAACCACTCACTGCATCACTCGGGTTTACTATTTCTCACGAGTACATCACAGTGATGAATGTGCTGATGCTTTGATATGTTCAGCTAGAAAGGAAATGACACTTGAAGAAAAGACAAGCACCAAGAAATCATGGGTATCGTGACACTGAAAATCATGATAATTTATTCCTATTAGTCATGTTAGTGGGGATTTTTGATATGTCCCTCTTGGGCAGTAAAAGTCACAAATACAAAAGGCAGAATTACTAAGAACCAATTACAGCAGACTTTTAAACTTAGTTAATTTGTTCCTCTCTCAGTTGTCAAAAACTGAACCCATTTAATTTAATGAGTTTTTTGTTTGCTTCAAAGTGACATGTCAGAGCAGATAAACAGACATGACTGGTTCGGTCTGAGAAAATGTTGTTAGTTAATTAGTGTAGATTTGTTGAAGGACCACACCAAGGTCTGATTGATCAAAAGTAGCCAATAATAAGAAAATATACGCTTATTTTTCTGGAAGATTTTTTATTTATTTTTATCTGATTTTTTCAGAGGTTTTAATACAATACTAACAATATAATATGATGAAAACGTAGCGAATCATTTATCTGATAGATCTGAGGTTGGATGTCTTCATACATAAACATGTCTGTAATGCATTTATTTAATGACATCTGTCTTTCTTGCCCAAACTAAATACTTGGTGGCATTGTTTTGTCTCTGTATATAGATATGTTTAATGTCATACTGTGCTATAACATGCTAGGCAAACCAAAGCAGGGGGCGGACATGTACTTAACTTTAATCTTTAGGCTGGTCTGTCCGCACTGCCTTCCTGTTTGAATTGTGTGCACTGCACGCACAAAAAAGCAATACGAGTAAACAGTATTATAGTGGTATTTTCATGTAGTGAACATGTGAAGAGATATTTAGTTATTTTATCTGCTAAAGCACTGCTAAATCATCTCTGTCATAAAGTAATCAGATCAAAGTCAAAGCCATAAAAAAACACGAATGCTTACATTTAAAAGACTAAAAGGCTTTGCTACAAATTAAGGATTTATTTGAATGTTTAAAACTCTTCAGTTCTCAGTTGAGAATTATATAAATATAAACACAAAAACAAGCATTATTGTCAACATAAAAATGATTTAAATCTTTAAATATAATTGGGGTAAAATAATAATAATAATAATAATAATAATAATAATAATAATAATAATAATAAATAATAATAATAATAATAATGTAGGTGGTCCATTTAAAGCATAGGCTACTATTCTGTATCGAGATTTACTTATTAAGCAAATTGAAAATTCCAAAGAAATCTCAATATATATAACTACATATTTACTTTGGATGCCATTTTGAAATGTCTTATATTATGCTGAATAAGCTTGTTTAAACCATGTTTAAATAAAAGTGAAAACATTTTAAAATTGGAGGCCATGGTTCTCGACCGGTAAAAGGTGGAGTTCACAAGTTCTTTTTCACGAGTGCGTGAAGGATGAAGCGTGAGCTTGACAGGCGGATCGATCAATCTACGTTCCTACCCTCACCTATGGTCATAAGCTTTGGGTAGTGACAGAAAGAACAAGATCGCGGATACAAGCGGTCGAAAATGAGTTTCCTCCAGGGTGGCTGGGCGCTCCCTTAGAGATAGGTTGAGGAGCTCAGTCACACGGGAGGAGCTCGGAGTAGAGTCGCTGCTCCTCCACGTCGAGAGGAACCAGCTGAGGTGGCTTGGACATCTGTTCCGGATGCCTCCAGCATGCATCCTCGGGAGGTGTTTCGGGCATGTCCCACTGGGAAGACCCAGGACACGCTGGAGGGACTATGTCCCTCGGCTGGCCTGGAACGCCTCTGGATCCTCCCGGAGGAGCTGGAGGAAGTGTCTGCGGTGGGGAAGTCTGGGTTTCAGGTATTCTTCTGTGCAGCTAGGTGGTTGAATGGATTGCACATGTGTGCGCCATGTGAGTAACCCACATCATTGAGAATTTGAATCCATCTCTCTACAGTTTGCTGCAACGTCCTTCCCTCTCTCATCCCCATTTCACGCTGTAATGTCCCATCTACTAAAGCCCACTGGCTAATAAATTCTAAAAAAAACTAACAGAGAAACTCTGAATTTCTCTGTGCATTCCCACAACCTATGAGGAATCTTAACTTTGAAGCTAACAGCAATTGTCATTATGAATTAACAAGGCCAGAAATATAGATAAAAACACTTGATGGTTACAGGATCTTTACTATTACAACAAGTAAATGTTAAAAGAATAAACACGTAAATCAATACCGTAAAATTCCCAAAGTAAAATATGAGCTAAACTGTATATTTTTATATAATATCATCAGCAGAGACATCAGAAAGCTCTTAGAAACAACTGTATTCCCTGCCTGGAGCATAAATCACTCCAAACCCTTTTATCTCCCCTCATAACCCTAGGAACGCTGTGGATTTCCGTAACCAGCTGGGCGCGAGTTTGTTCAGCGCTCTCACACAATCTGCCCAGGCAATATTTCTGATGGACCTGTTCTCCACATCAGCGCAAGTAAGTCATCCCAACGGCCAACACAGCTTTCAACCCAATGAGGCTCAGGGAGACGGAGAACTAGAGCAGGCGTATTAAAAATGAGCACTTGCTTCTTTTGCCATTCCATCTGATGCCGTTTGATCCCGGCCTTAAATTGGGCACTGTACACATCTGTAATTCATGGTTGTCTTGTCTGCATGCAATCAAATAATAAAACTAATTATATTAAGAATGAAAATAAGAATTATAATAACAGCTTAAAAGTATCTATACAAATACAAAAAATACAAACTTTCACATCGTCCAACAGAGAAAAATAAACCAACTTGAATTTTAGAACAGAACATTTTATATAAAGTATCACTGACGTTTTGGACCTGCCCAAAAATACACGTATTAATTCTCTATCTTATTTCATGTTTTTGTTTTAAAATACAAAAATGAAATAAAAGAAAAGAAAAACGTGTCCATGTGACACGCTGGCTTTCCTGGTGTACACTGACTCAGATCCGGGTGCGGTTCGGGACCCGCCTAAGTCCCGCCAGACTCCCCTGTTACATTGACCGCCGTGTGCTGCGGTCGTGGGTCCAGGAGCTAGCTGCTTCAGTCTGCGGAAAGAATCCGTAAGAAGTCTATCTTTGCCGGACACCGCAGCGGTCTGGTGCGCCTTCCAGGTCATTAGACGAGTGTTCTCGCGTGAAACCACGTGAATCTGCACGTCTGTGTTCATCAAAACGAAACCACTGTGAAACGGAGTTGGTGTACACCAGGCAGGCATTAATGTCAGATCTGGCTGAGTGGTTCGTAACGTTGAGATGTTTAAAGAGTTTCTCCAATGAACTGCTCATTACATGTCTTCACTACACTGAATGGAGTTCTGTCCTAACTGTGTTTGTTTCTGTGTATTTCCCTTTAGAGAGATATTTAATGAGGCAGTACGTTAGCACTGTTAGACGGTCAGAACTTAAGAAGCTACTTGGATGAGTGGCAAAACATAGTCCCTTTAAAAATGTTTGTCGAGTTAATAGAATTGAACCTTGTTTTGCTATGGACCCTACCTGGCCGACTGAGGACGACTACATTACACAGACTAAAATCTAAAAAGTACATGAATCCATTTGAGAATCCCAGAGTTAATTACACTCGTGGCAGGTTTCAAGTAAACTGAGGAGAATCTATCAGAGAAGAGATCTAGACAAGATGGTCTACCTCATTGTTTGGTAATGGATGGTTTATTTGAGCCGTAGGAAAGCAGTGAGTGTGAAGTTTTTATTTCTAATAGAGTTGGACAATTGGCTTTAAGTAGCCTGATATGATTTTGTTCTCGCTGCCCTTGAAGAATTTTGAAGTCATCAAGGGTGAGTGACGTGCCTTGCTCAAAGACATAATGATCCAATTCAAGTAATTTTACATTATACAACCAAAGCCATTTGCACATAGTAAAATAGAAACAACAATTTAACTATACTATGAACTTGATATAGCAACATTTTACATATTGAAGTATTACATTTTTAACCAAAAATTGTCACCTATGTTGAAAGTTGAATCTATTTCCCATGTTTGTTTTCTAAGGGATTGGCCATTCTTTATATTTGTAGTAGTTTGACCTAAAAAGAAAAAATAATTCCAATTAGACATTTTGAGTGATAAACGGAAAAGTCTGTGACAATTCAATTCAGTTTGATGGATTTGGGGTCAGAATCAGCAACACATTCAGGATTTAACTTCACTTCACCAGCAGATGTCTTTTTACACTTGGTTTTGTGATCTACTATTTTGCAATGATGTTTATCAAAACCACGAGACCTGTAAACTTCTGTATTGTTACTGTCACCGCACCTGTAGTTTTTTTTTTTCATACTTCTTTCTGTTAATTCACTTTTGATGTATTTTTTTGCTGTAGAGTTTGGTATTCGTTTTTCTAATCAGCAGAATAACATTAACATAGTGTTTGTGCCGATTTGTGACTCAAACTTGAGCTGGCACCGGCGCTATCAATTCTGACACGCTTCCATTTTGGCCATTCACACTTTCTGAAAATCATAAACTTTTCAAATTAAACTCTAAATGTCTTTTGTTATTTGCTTGATTGCCTTCTATTTCTGCCAGTTCATAAAGTTGATATTTGCAAATGAATAATCCTCCCTGGGAACACATTATGCACAACTAATCAATACAGTTAGAGAGAACTTCACCTCACAACCACCAGTTTTTGGGTCAACACTGTTAGTTTTCAAGTTTGTGTGTGAGGTAGAAAGTTTGTTAAATCCTTGCAAATTGATCAAAAAGAAACTTTTTTTTTATTCTTGGCCAACAGTTCTTGACTGTCCGTTGTGAAATAAATTGGGCTGACGCTTTACTTAAGGCCAAGCCCTCCAGACATGGGCGTTGTGCGGATCATGGTATCAAGTCCTCAAGTTCGATCTTTCTTTCAATTTATTCCTGCCATTTTGACTCTATTGTCGGTCATATTCTTCTATATCTCCATCTCTCCTTCGTTTGAATCTCATTGTGTCGCTCTAATCAGGGCGAAGCACGAATCATCTGCTAACATTTCATTTCTCCATGAATATTTGATTGTCCAAAATTGCCCCTAGGGAACAAACTAGGCCTAGGGTTGGGTTTTGATTTAAACTATCAAGAAATCAATTTGGTCTGTGTTTGAATAATTCAGAGTTTAATGGAATGAGAAATGGCGAACGGAGGCATGGGTTATGGGAGACCTGCGGGAGGGAGGAGTGGACTGCCACTCAAAGTGAAAGCAGTTCCCTTGTTCTGATGTCAGATCACGTGCGAGTCTGGACCGGCATTTCAATAAAGAGGCTGAGTCCATGGCTGTATAGTGGAATAAGAAGTCTAGACCTTGGCTTAGACCTTGGAGGATGGACGTCATTTCGTTGCTAATTTTTGTGATTTGGGAAATTACTGCATATACTGGTCTTGGTAAAATATCACAATACATTGGGATGATATTTAGTATGTTTTCTATTTCAAAAGGAAATAGAAATTAAATTAAGATAAAGAATAGGCTGTATGTTTACACAGTCATCATGGAAATTGTAACAAATTATAATATAATATATAATAAAATATAATACAATTTTGTTAAAATAGTCTCCAAAAGGAAAAGTAAACTTAACTAAATCTTAACCTCAATTTATGGGCCTTGCAAATATTAAGATTATAAATATACCAGCAAATATCTATTATCAGCCACAACAGCAAGACAAATATTGGATGGTAAAGATCAATAATCATGACTCGATCCTGACTGAAGTCAGAAAAAACATGACCTAATCCAGGAACGAGGTTTGAAATAGGAAAAAAAGAGGACTAAACTTGGACTAAGTTGGATCCAAACAAAATGAGGACTACTACATTCTTAATTAAACAGAGATTGAACCACACACTGGCGCCTAAACAGGACAACATTGGGACTAACCAGATTGAAACTATTGGGTAAAACTTCAACTAAGCAAATTCTAAACTCTACTCAACCAAATGTATTCCAGAATTTTCACAAAAAAATGAATACAAAATTTCAAACCAATCTTAGTGTACTCAAATTACTTTTTTAGAGTGACGAGGTACGTAACGCGTTAGTTTTGTGCACCCATGTAATCTAGTACTAGTTACTTTTTCATACCAGTAAACACATTAGTTTTGGTCAGGTCTCATCTCCTCACCACAATCCCAGAGCCAGGTTTGTTTCACAGCCGCAGAGTTGAGAGAGCGCCTAGTGACTACAAAGTCTTGTCCTCACGTTAAAGAGAAATAACTTTCTGATGCATTTTTTGAAAAACTCCTTCTACTTCATTATAGTGGTGCACGGTGGCAGAGCGGTTAGAGCTCTTGCCTCCCAAGAAGGAAATCATGGGTTCACTTCCTGGGCGAACATTACATTACATGATCTCTCTGGGTGGAGTCTGCATGTTCTCCCCGTGTTACCGTGGGTTCTCTCCGGGTTCTCCGGCTTCCTCCCACCGTCCAAAGACATGCATGTGTTAGGTAAATTGGCCCTAGTGAATGAGTGTAGAGAGTGAATGGTCTGTTGTGTCTATGTCTCCGTGTTAGCCCTGCGACGAGTTGACCACTGTCCAGGGTGTACCCCGCCTAAGGCCCAAAGGCACTGGGATAGGCTCCAGTCACCCGCGACCCCTAACGGGAACAAGCGGTAGAAAATTAATGAATGAATGTTACTGTGTTAAACAATTCCAAGGGATTGTTGGCAAACAATATAATTTACACGATAATGGTAACGCAAGAGTACTCTAATACTACTTTTATAACGCAGTAATTTTCACAAACTGTTTATAAAAAGTTTTTTCATACAATAAATTTAAGCAACATGCTGAACACACCATACATTATTAAAAAATGTAAGCATGTATTTTAGAAAATTAGCACAGAAGATTTCTTAAAAGTAATATTATATACTCTTAGCCACCAACATCATTACACAGACACATTGTGTTTTGCCCATTTCAAATGATCCGCAGACAAGTTCCAGAAATCTCTACATTCATCCCATAGAGTAGACCTGTCACCTGCTCACAGCCACAGCAAGAAGAATAGCAACCAAGGGTGTACTTTGACACAAATAAACGTCGCAGCACTGACTACCTGTAGCCCTAGCTGTCAGTTGTTGACTTAAAAAGGGCTAAGGCGTCTTGCAACCAACTCAAGCTAGCACTCATATTGCTCTTGTGAAGCTTGTCATAAAGTACACCTCAAGTAACAACTTTCCCATGCTAAGTTTAGACACCGCTAATCACAAGTTCCCGCGTTGCGTTGTTGCAATGTTGTTGACTAAATTACTGTTAAGGAAATCTCCATGTGTATTTTTTAATAACATGCAGGCAAGTCGGTATTCTGACACAAGTTGGCACCATGGAATATTTTTGGGTTCCACCAATCATCGATGAGTTGTGATACAGAAAACTAAGAAGAAGTCTGTGCAATTTCCAAACTAGACGACAGTGGTGTTGGCAACATATAGTTCAAAGTAGAAGTGATTTTGCTACGTGTGGCACAGTGGTTAGTGGTCCGACTTCACAACAAAAATGTTCAAGTTTAGATTGATACTGGCATTGGCCTTTCAACATGCTCTTGAGTACTTTTGCTTTTGGTATTTGATATTTTAGAACTTTCAATAATGCCTTGAAAACACACAACTATAAATTAGCAGCATTCCTTGCACTTGGAATTGGTGTGAGCACGCCATCTACTGTCAAAAGGGGGAATGAACCATACAAAAAATAAACATGAAAAATAGCCATTGAACAACTGAGCAATGATTTATGGACTACCTGTAATGCAATAATTAAGGGGAAATTGAAAAATGTCAGCATTGTAAACAGGATTACTAAAACAAGCTGCAAAGAAGGTAAATGAAACTCCAGCTATGTTTTTGACGAGGGAACAGTGTTATACCATAACTTCTTCACAAGTATTTATAAGTTTAAATTTGTGCTTATTAGCAACAAGATATGTTACATTGAGGAAATGCAAAAATCATATAATAAAAAAACCTGTGCAATTAATATCTAGCTTTTATTCCATTGTAAGTGTTTTATTTCCCTCTAAAATACTGTGAAAAAAATGAATTCTTACGCTGAATGGACTTGCCACTCCGCTGACCTGACTAGTAACTTGGCTTTGTGTCTTCACCTGCTCATCTTCATGGAGATAGATACATTTACTGTCAGTCCATACTGTGGGACATTCTTGGCAAAACAATAACATCTCTATGGAAACAGGCAGGTGGTTTATCCTAAACCATAAAAGGCCCTTTTAGCTTGGTTTGGAAAGCGGACTTACTCACAAGTAGGCCAGTATTCTCAATCTTGCTGAATCAAGTTTTATTCAAAGTTTGAGTTTTTCAAAACGTTCCCCTTCTTGAAACTTTTGGTGTGAACTTGTTAATGAGGAAGATGATAAGATATGATATAACATGCAAACAAAAGCGTATGGGCTTTGAGTTAGGCCGCCGAGCGCTGTAAAATTAGTGCACAAAGTGTCCTTGGGTGAGCCGATGAATCCTTGCTGACAGTTTTTCCTCTACTGACCTTTTTACACTGGAGGGAGAAAATATGTTTCTCATTAACAGAGTTTCCTAAAAGCGAAGTCCCAAGAGTAAAGCCAAGATTTAGGGCTCTTGCTCCCGTGTTGTCCGCATATGTGCTTAGGTCAACGGCTACTGAGATTTTTTATATATTTTAAAATATTCGACCCCCTGCCATGTGCCTACCTTTGAGCAAAAAGCTTGTCCAGACATATTACCAAAATTACTGAAAACTTGTGTTGCTTGTCTTAAAGGAAAATAACTTTTTACTGTAAAATTGTATAAAATTTAGTTGTATGATTCCTCTACAATAGTTTATGAATCAAAATGTCAGTAGTTTTGACTTTAACTGTAATATTTTAATGCTACTAAAAGACACTCACATAATTATGAAAATGAGGCAATCATATTAAAATGAGGCAAAAATAGTTGAATCTAGACAAGATGAAATAAAGCACTCAAGACGACTGCTGAAATATGCAAATTAATTAAATGCCAATCGGACCAGCTATTATATTTTCTTCGCTATATTAATAATGACTTTGGTCCCTGTTGATTAGAATTGGATATCCAGCAGGCATTAACCAAAGAAGATTAAATTACCGCTGACTGCTGTTGGAAGGGCGCGCGCACACCATAGTTGCAACGTGGGAACAAATCAGTGTGATGATGTTGATTTAGGTGTAAATTGTTTTTTGGAGAGGATCTGAGCCTACTTCGCCAATAAATCAAGTAGGTCTAGGTTTTGGGTTGTTTAATGTGCACTTTATCATCCATTTAATGAAATTTGTCCTCTGATTTAAACCCATTTTGCAACGCCGCTGTTAGGAGTAGTGGACAATCCCAGCCAAGTTCACGAGGACGCATCTCCGGCTCTTGAACCGTAAATTCAGGAGTACAAAGCAGTAGGAATAGCCTACTGTGCATGTTCAGAATTATGTGGGAAAGTACTCAGAGAACACCACAACCAGACATGGAGAAAACATCACAAGCTCTACAAAAAAAACAAGCAAAAAAACCCAACAACAAATAAAAGAAACACCTGGCCTGGGAATTGAACCCATAGGTCCTTTCTTCTGTTAGGCTGGAATGCCAGACGTCTTAATCTTGAGTACCTATCTGGTGGAATAGTCTATTAAGAAATTTCAATGGACAGAAAATTAAAGCTGTAGTTTGCAAAAAAAAAGTTGGTCGACTCAAATCATGTCCTGCCAATTGATTAGTTGTCTAAAAAGGTTGTATGGCAAAAACAATTACAATACAATACATCGATGTATCTGACCCAAACTACACTTGCAAAACTACAAAGGCATGAACTATTTAAAGTACTAGGAAACTGTATTTTTATGTAAGATTTGATCTATGGATCTCTCCCAAATCTTCAGATCACTCACTCCGTGCCTTCTCCTCTTTGCTGTTGTCCCATATACTCTGTATAATAGAAATAAAATCTTTAGTCATTACTAATACAAACTATGGTCAACTAGGAACAAAGGAACTGTAGCCAAACCTGAGAACATGCGAGCTCCTCGTTAAAACCTGCATCTGGCCCAGGGGTTCTTGGAGGCAGAAATGGTCGCCACTAAGGCAGCCCGGAGAAAAGGTTGCAGAGAAGTCATGATTGCTGATGACGCGTTTCAGATAAAGCAGGGCAAATTCAGCCAAATTTACAATACTAATTTAATGAATCACGCGCGCAAACACACACACACACACACACACACGCAAACAACTGGGGCTTTAATAAAATATATGAAGTGTTGAAGTCAAACAGAGAGGGAGTAAAATGATATTACAACATGCCTCAAACTTTTGTTTTCTTTTTTCTTTGTCAAGTAATTTTATACAAGTATATTATATATAGTAGTATATAGTGGTTTGTCCAATTACTAATAAATTGTGCTAGTACCTGATTAGGTTTATAATTATGTTATTAATTATATCTATGCGTTTTCACCAGATGGCCAATGGTGTCACTCACCACCTTCCAAGATGATAGAAAAGTAAAGAGTTGACAATAATGACAACCTGAATGACAACCTGAGTGACAACTGCCGCACCTAATATATACAGACAGAAAAATACACCTCTTTATTCTTGATGTGTTGCATGATAATAATAATCCATCATTTATAAATGTACACAACCCAATACTTAAAAGGGACATGGTTTATTAGAGCATTTTTATTACCATGTAGACACAATCTCTCCTTCATCCAGAGTGGTCTGTGGCAGCACAGGCATCAAAAGTATGTATCTTAGGCAGGGGTCTCCAATTATATTTTCCAGGGGGCCAGATTTTTCATAGGGTTAAGGTCCGGGGGCCGGACTATCTCTATAAGATCCACAAACAACTCATAGTGGCACAATTCAACAACAGCATTCAACACAGGACTTTACTTTCAGAGAAGTTAAAACATCATAACAAAATTACATTACTAAAAACAGGACAAAAGCACTAAAACCTAGGCAAAGCAAACCCAGTGTTTACCAGAAACCTGACTCGACTAGTGCAAAGCAGACCTGGACCAAGAGCAGCTTTAAACCAAGACTAAACAAACCATATCTACCAGAAAAACATGGTAGATAATATCCTACTATAATGCAGGATTAAAGCAGGACTAAAGCAAGTCTAAAGCAAAACTAAAGCAGGAATAAAACAGGACTAAAACAGGTCTAAAGCAGGGCTAAAGCAAGTCTAAAGCAGGGCTAAAGCAAGTCTAAAGCAGGACTAAAGCAGGTCTAAAGCAGGACTAAAGCAGAACTAAAGCAGAACTAAAGCATTAGAACATTTGGTTCAAATGATACTGAAAACATTAGCTGCCAAAAAAAAAAAATAACGCAGCTGTCACTAGGCAACATGCACAGTATCATGCATGTTTTTGGAGTTCTCTGACCTGCAACAGTCTATTAAAAATAGCCCAGACTGAGCATTGAAATATATGCAACGTAACGAAGTGGACAGCGGGAAAAAGTTCCTGACAGCACTAAGCTAGTGACAACGGCTCTACACCTGAGAAATAATGTATTTTTATATTTCCTTCTAAAACTAAAACAGAATGAAGGAACTGTCCATCAATCATCCAATGTCTTTTTTTCTTGCCCATAGGCTTTATTAGACAGAACAGCTGAGCGTGAAATGGGGATGAGAGAGAAGGGAGAATATGCAGTAAATTGTCAGAGCCAGGATTTGAACTCAGAACACTATGGCCGACTGCACATTGAACCTGGCATGTGTGCTGTTACCTTAATCATACTTGACCAACAGGCAGCACCCAATGCCTTCTTTCAATAACAGGTGTTGATGAAGCTTTTAGAAAGTAAATCTTAGCAGCAATGTGACACAAACAGACTGCTGCTTTGTAGTGCATGTAGTTTAAAGTGCATAGATTAGAATACACATTTCACTAGTGAACATAATCATTTTTATTTATTTAGTAGTAGTTTATTTTAAAAGGAACAAAACAGAGCATTGCCACATTTAAAATAGTAACCGATGGCATGTCCATTGAGCCAAAGGCTAATTTGCTGACCTGGACCATGACATTAAAACAGACAAAAGCAATAACATATAGACACAACATGCAGCACAGTAGGACATATTTATAAAATTAGATATTTACAATGGCTTTAGTGTTCACAGGCTTGACTTAATTTCAGCCGCTGCTTCACATTGCTGTTAAACTGGTTCAGATCTGTGAGGATTTTCAGTTGGGCAGGTATAGTGTTCCAGATCTGTGGGACTTTTACAGCTAAAGTGCGTGGTTTTGCATTTAGCTGGTGTAACGTAGGCTGGCCTTGAGCGGTTGGAGTTAAGTGAGACAAGACATTGACGAGGTCCACATCTTTTTCATTTTCAATCAAATTAAAGTGCATTGTGTAAACAAAATAATAATATGGAGACAAGAAGCTGTGTCTTCTCCAGCAGCAGAACCAGGACTGATGTTCCAGGCGCCTTTAATCCTGTTCACACAAACCCATACTCACTCAGCTACACACAAATATATACATAACAACCATAAAACCCACACCGAACAATGATAAAAAGCCATAAACCCCTGTACAAGCCCCATCATGGTCCCCTACACATCCTCCGCCTTGGTCAAGCCGGGAACCCTTATAAGGGAGCTCGTTTCCAGAGGGAACCCTTTGACTCCTGGACTCCAAAGTGCCAAATGTAATTTCAAGTGCAAATAGTGAAAAGTGTCAAGTGCTAGTGGTAACAAACTGTCCGTTACAGCTGGTCTGTCTAGTTTGTAGCACCCCTTGTGGTGATACCACAGGATCACACTTCTGAATTATTTTACTTACCATTTCTGGAGCAAGATTTATACATTTAAAATTAAAGAATGAGTATGCACGGTGGGGCTTCACAGCAAGAAGGTCCTGGGATTGATTCCCAATGCCGGGCCTTTCTGTGTCAAGTCTCCTTGTGCATGCATCGGTTTCCCCTACCACTAAAATCATATACTCCGCTCCTGCAAAAGCTCCTTTCCTGTTTAGATAAAGGTAAATAAAATAAAAATTGTCGAGACTTAATAATTGTACAATAGTGGTTTCTCATCTGGTTTTTGTCCATCACTTTTAAAGCCTGTTTGTACAGAGAGGTTACTTTTTTAATGGCAGACTGTCTGGCCCCAAACAGTGATACAGTGAGTAGTGGGAGAGGATCTTTGCATGGAAGTACAATTTGGCAGTGTGAATGGACAGACAAGGTCTTATTAGCCAGAAGCAGTTCAAATGCTTAAAATTTTAAATGGATGTCATGGAATATATTTGACTTAGCGTCATTTTGGCGTACAGAGAAACATAGCATGTTTAGCAGCTCCGCTGCCTTGTCTAGAGTCTTATAGCTGAGACATAGATGCCAGTGTTATCAGTATACAGCTGGCACTCAGCCTCTTTGCAGATTTTGGGTAGTTCATTGATATAAATCCAGAACAGCAGGGGCCCAATATAGAGCCTTGTGGAATCCCTGTTTTGTATTCCAGAGGGGCTGCAATTGTGCCACTGATTTGTACTCTGTCCTCTTGACTTCAGGTAGGATTTAAAGCACTAGAGAGCCTGCTGTGAGAAGTGGTGTTTTAGTTTGTGTATTAGGATGTCATGGTTGACAGTCTCAAATGCTTTATGAAGGTCCAAAAACACTGCCCCAACCATGTTTCTTCTGTCTAAACTTTTTTGATTGTATCCGTCAAATAGCAAGTTGCCATTTCTGTTGTCCAGTTTTGGACATCAAAACTGTTACCTTGCAACCACATTGAGCTCAAAGGACACATACTATATAAATTAATGACGTTTAATGATGTAAACGGCCAGGAAATTGTCAGTTGTGTCTAAATTTTCTCTGAAATTTCAATGGCACGTTGCATATTAATGACATCACAGAAGAATTCAGTTTTAGAAATCGGCACTACTTCCTTCTGTTTTAGTTTTCAACATTTATTCACAAAATGCAAATTCACATAATTAAAACTGATAAATATCAATTTCATAATTGGAGTAATAAACAGGAGTCATATAGACTTTAAACGCTGAAATAGACAATGGTAAATGTAGGAACTTCTACGGATAGCTACTCTTCACAATTGCATACAGTACATTTTTTAAATTATATTTTATTTGAGCCAAAATGGCTACTGGATCATGTTGAATCTTGCATATAACAGATTAGGAAATAAATAATTGGAAGTAACCAGAGAAGTGGATGTGTATAAGTAGGTTGGCGCAATGGCGTCTTAAATGCATGAAATTAAAGATTACTCCGACATTCATAAAACTCGTTGGTGGGAAATGAGAAAGGAAAACACAATGTGGTGAAAGTTCTTAAAAGATAATTTTTCATAATATGCATCCTTTAAAAGCAGAAATGAATGCGCCTTAGTTTCATCAGCGTTGCAGCCATGCATTAACATGCATATTCAGAAGGAGACATCCTCCAAGATTGCTTAAAGGTGCACAGTTTTCTGGTGGAGACAGAATGGCATTTATTGTATCTGTCTTGCAATTGTTTTACTGCAAAATAATACATTGAAAAAAATGCAGAAAAAAATGCATTCCTGCTGAGAGTGGTCACCTTTCCCCATATTTTGACTTGTAACTCTGCCTGATGGTGTCACTCGCTTCTCTCCAGTAATAAGTAAAACATCCCAGAAACAGCAAAGTGGCAGACCTTTGACTGGAAACTTGAAATATTGAGCACTTTTACCCATGTGTGGAAAAAATATGATATTTTATTCTGTGTGCTATTCCCAACTATTCATTCCCCTGCACCAATCTTACCTCGTGTTTCCATCCGCCCAGGTATCACTCAGGTCTATTTCTGTTTGAGAATCCCTACTCTGGTTTCAAATTGCTGTGCCTCCTCAGCCCAGCCATCAAGATAAAAAAAAATCCACATGCATTTAAGCAGCCCATTTTTAGCATTTACTGTGGGAGGATAACTACCAAAGTGCCTCATTTAGAACCATAACTTTTAAATATTTCGCGTGACCCCTTGTCAACATTTTATTCCTGATTGCCAAGACTAACGATTAACATTGAGGAGTGGGCGCGTGGTATTATGGCCTGCGAAGTATGAATAGCAAATTAGCAATGCGGCTGAGGAACAGTTTGGGCTGACAAGGACTGTTGACACATCATCAAACTGAGACTGATTGCTTGAATAATTGGTTTGTAGCTAATTATGTGAAAGTGGCCTCTTGGGCAAGAGCAGCATGGTGCGTGCAAAGCGTTCCCTAGACTGAAGCATATGGGCAGATGTTGTTGGAAATGGATTGCTTTGTTGCATTTCCTTGTACATTTTCCTAAATTTGACTTTTATCACCTATTTGATACAAATTTGGCTTCCCCTTTTTCACTGAGGGTGGGCAATGGGGATGAGATATCAATTGGTGACTACCCGGTAACACTTAAACTACTACACCATTGCCACCCCAAAGCTTTACCAAACCTTATTTATAGTATGTTTTATAATACTTTTGTTTGTTTGGGCTAGTGTCTGTTAAGGAACTAATGAATTAAGCTTGGGTGCAGACAATTCTGTGCTGAACTTAAGCAGTTCCAAGGGGATTTTAATCAGTTTTCTACAGTCTTTTAAATCAGTCAATCACAGCACTTGCAAAGTGACTTTTTGTCATGCGCAGTAAGCTTTTTGATTGGCAGTTAGGTTTTCGTGGAGCTGTGCAGCACATCAACGTTTGACCCTCTAGTATAAACAAGCCTTGTGAAGGAGAACGTAGCCTGGCTGAAAACAGAGGGAGCTGGCACTGTCCACTCTCTGATGACTCTGTTGGACTGGACAATGATAAATGAGGGAAGAGGAGTTGGAGCAAAACCAGGCAGAATTGTATAAACTAAACAGGGGAGCTTCAGTGGTAAAAACCTGCCAAATTCTGGGGGAAAAAAGTGAAAATGTAACACAAAATTCCTGAAGTCACCTTATACTTGTGTTTGGAAGATTACACTGAATGGACTTAACTTAAAAATAACAATTTCAAAACTATCTCATTTTCAATGTACCGTCATGTTGACCATAACAATGCTTCAAGGAAACCCCCGGAATAATCCTCCTCCTCCAAGCTATCAAATTTGAAGATCAATTTCCCACAACCACAATTAAATTCTGAAAGTTCTCAATCACATTAGGGAGCTATGGTGATTGTAGGAGGAGGAGACGTGAGTCAAGCATGACCCAGTGTTTTGGTTTGCAGCGCGTGATAAGATGCCGCGCTCTAAGTGAGTTAAATGAGAAATAGCATTGGCACAGCTGCTGTTCCATTAAATCTAACCCCCAAGGAGAAGGCCATGAGGGGGTCCGAGTACATCCGATACAGGCAGTGTGCCAGCCAGCAGGCTTCAGCACATTTACTGACTCAATCTGGGTGCTACGGTGACATTCAGCATTCATTCTCATAACCTAAATCCACGTGTCAGAGTCGAATGGAGACTAGCAACCATTACATGACAAAACACTCAAAATGTGAATCCAGCTGCCTTCACTAAATTTAGATTTCGTTTTAGAAGTCATAAACAGATTTCTACTCGAGTCATTAGCGTTTGAACAACACCAGGATATAAGACATTCCAAATATCTTGTATTGGAAATTGATTACCCTGCTCTCTCGTCACACAGACCACATTTCAACTGACCAGCTTTTGACGCAGAAAAGACTGACATGAAGAGGCTTGTGGCATTGCTGCTGCACTTGAAGATTGGTCAGAGAAGGTTTGAGGTCTGTTGTTGACACAGCGAGAAGTACAGGGGAGTGCAAGGGAGTGAAAGCAGGCATAGATGATTTGACCTCTGACTGGCCAAAATATGTAAGTTATGAAAAAATTAAGTAAACAATGTATTCATTGTATTGGCTATTGGAGATGGTTCTGGTGTTGCAGAGGAGATGGTTTAAGAAAAAGGTTTCAAGAAATAACAAACTGCAGGAACGTGGAGGGTAGAGAGTGAATTAATATGAATGATGAGAAATGTGAGGGAGGACACATCAGTTCTTGAGTACAATTATACATTTTCTACTGACTGTCGACACTAGACTAATTAGCTTTGTTCAAAGAGGGGCTTCATGAGATGCTCTTTGCCTGAGTAAAGATGTGTGTTGCTATGGCACTGCTGAGCATAAAAGGTCAGGCCATCAACAAGTTTTTGTGAGTTGAGGTGGCTCAGGTATCTGTTTCGGGTGCCCTCTAGACTCCTCCTTGGGGAGTTGTTCCGGGCATGTCCCACCGGGAGGAGGCCCGGGGAAGACCCAGGACACATTATAGAGACAATGTCTCTCGGCTGGCCTGGGAATGCCTTCCTCCAGTCCAGAAGAGCTGGAAGATGTGTGCGTGCACAGGGAAGTCTGGGCCTCCCCACAGCCTGCTGCCTCCATGACCCAGCTCCAGATGAGTGGAAGAAGCCTTGGCAGGACCATATGGGCAATGTTCATAGTGGTCCTTTTTGGCAAACTACATATTGTACTGTAGTACATTTCAGGCAAGGCAATAAGCTCTCATTTGTGGATTTGCTACCTGAAAAGTTACATAGTCCTTGTTTGGGCCCAGTTTGGGTCATTTTTTTTAAGGGTTTTTGTTTGCCCGTAGGCTAGACCACGAGCGACAGTTTTGTCCAGGTTTAGTACCACACTTTTGTCTCAATTATGATGTGGTGATAGAGCAACTTTAAACTGATTATGCAGTTGTCATTTTGTTTAAAATAAACAAATAACACACATTCAAAGTATGCAAATGTTAAGCATCAACTATGAGAGCAGTAATTCCAAAAATCATATGTTCCGGTGAGGCAAAATGTTCAGTTTGGTGCCCCGTAGTGGTTGTGTGGCCCAGTGCATGTTGTATCTGCTTATAGCTGTGTGATTACACTAACTAATACATGTCAAATCTGGATGTTTTCATAGAGTATTTGACAATGTGAACTACTCAAGAAAAGTTTACTATAATCTAAAACATGGGAATTCAGATACTGGTATACTGCACATGGCCATTAACCACTACCAACCATATAATTTTCTGATTCACTGGGAGAGTCCATATTGGTTCTTGTGACACCACCTAAATGCATCTGTGAACGCTTGTACCTTCATTTTGCAGAGGTCAAATGAATGACTATGGAAGTAATAGAATTGTGTAGAAAATAAAATTGAATTTCAGTGATGCATTAGGGGTGACTGTTGTTTTTATGGCTGTGTGGGGAAGCTGATCCAGTATACAGTAATCCACCTCACCCACTGCAAAATGAAGGGCTTTGCATTGCTCATATAGAGGCTACAGAGAGCGATGTGACTGGAATTGTAAATTTACTTCTGACGTCAAATTCTTCTTTTCCCCATAAAGAGCATGGTTAAGTTGAATAATCTCTAGTCAAGACCAAGTCATGACAGGGACTAAAATGGATTTATGAAAATATACTTTTATATGAAAACGAAAGAATAGTTATCCATATCCATGAGTGAGGCAAAATGAGATCAAGACCCCCATTAAGCTTCACAACAGGCAATCCATAGCTTGCTGAAACCGTATGACCCCTAAAGCATGGCTCGTTTCATTAATGTGAGTGCTCGTTTTGGTGTGAGACTAGGTCAGACATGATACTGGCTGAATCAACCAAAAATTATCCATTATTTTAGATCTCGGCAGGTGGAAAGGTCAGTGATGTGAAGAATGGAGATAGATTTGTGATAGACCCATCTTTGAATGCTACTGAGCATAGCTGGAACAATGACCGACTGCAATGGAATAACGGGGGACCCTTATTCAAATGCAAAACGGGTTCAGGACTACCTAACTGGGGGATTTGCCAATTGTACGTACATTTGGAAGAAACCAGAGCAAACAAAAACCCTTTCCACAGTTAAAAATGTTAGCAAGTTCCACTTTAAAGTACACACACCTTCATTACACCTTCATTCCTTCATTCACTCTGTCTGATCTGGAGAGCAACTTCAGTGACAGACTGATCCACCCTCTTTGTGTGAAGGAGAGGTTTCGCAGGTCTTTCCTAGTCCTGCACGTGTCATTCAGCTTTCATAATCCTGTGCAATACTGTTACACTCAGCGCAATACTGTGACATAATGTCAATCATCCCTGGTGCAAAATTTTCGGTCCATATGACAGCTGTTATTATTATTAAGATTATGTGTTTAAGTTATCTGTTTTTATTATTATACTTCTGCCTAATCTGTTTCTGTAACTTATCTTTGTTGCAACCGTGGAATTTCCCCATTGTGGGAGAAATATAGGTGATCTTATCTTAGTTTTGATCATTTCAGCACTCAAAACTAAAACTGCTATGTATACAAACTTTGTATGTAGAAATACAGGAAATATCATGGTCAAGATGTTGAAAGTAAATTCAAAGGTCCATTAATTTAGCTGGTTGGTCTCACCTGTTTTTCTCTGTGTAGATTTGCCTGGAATGTTCCACATCATAGCATTAAAACTCTCCATAGATCAGACCTGAAACCTGGCCAGGTAGCATCCCTTGCTTGTCTCCATGGAGATAGATTTGTTCAATGCAAAGCTGTTGAAAATTCCCATCAAGGCCATTACATCCCCATGGAGACGAGCAGGTCGGTGACCCTCAATAAGAAAAGATAGATTATGCATTTGTAAAGAAATAGCAGGGCATGCTTACATGCATGGTATGATCCTTTCCTATATTTCATCCCACATGACAGCAAGGGCTCCGGCAGCTCCATCAGCCACTACACATATTGGCTAATTTTTTCCCAATGCGTGAAGCGCATTGAATTACCATGTGTACGAATTGTCTACAATTAAACTTGCCTTGCCTTGCCTTTTACAATCAAGCAATAAAGATCATCATCACTTCTGTAATATGCTTAAGAACTATCATTTACTAAATTATTCTTTCCTAAATTCTCTCTCCTCTGGCAATGTTCAAATCTAAACTAAAAACTGTTTTGTTTGGCTGTGCATATGACTGAAATGCTTTTCTTTGCACTCTTCTCTTGTATGTCTTGAACTAAGATTTTGTGATTTCTGCCATGTCTTTGTGATTTTAATTGCATTTTTTCCTGTTGTGTGAAGCACTTTGAATTGCCTTGTGTACGAATTTGTGCTCTACAAATAAACTTGCCTTGCCTAAACTAATATTCAAAAAGCATAAAGGAGTCAAGCGCCCGAGTCACTTTGTTGTATAGAGACAAACCAGCAACAGTCACCAGAAGTTTTCCGAGTAAAATGCTCTTTAAGCAGAGAACACACAGCCGTATCACCACAGCGGCTTTTACAATATATCTGTTCTGGGACTTAATATGCAAGATAAATGCGATATGCCAAATTAAAGGTACTCAAGGCATGCCCTTTTGATAATAACACTATAATGCATACTGTGTTCTTTGAAAGCAAAGCACTCGCCAGTCCTTGCAGCAATAAGGTAAAAACTACAGTAGGTGTAGTTGTCATTTTTACACAACACATACCTATTGGGCACACACCTCACAATTACACATTTAGAATACTACATTTTTGTTTTCCAAAACTAAAAGCTCTGTGTGCATGTGTGAATAACAGTAGAGTTTAACACAGGTGAACGTTTGAAAAAGTTGGCCTCCTCTAGTTTGGCTGCACTTTGGTGCTGCTGCCTCCCCAGGGGTCAGCTGCACAGAAGAAAGCCTTAAATCCGGCTCTTAGTCAGAGTGCTAAAGATATCCAGATCTGTTCCCATTGCACATTCATATCTGCAGAGGATAAAACCGGAGCATGTCTCTCCTCCATATGTATTTGTGAGCTACTTATCTTGATTTTCACTCATGGATGAGTCTTACATCGAGCTCGGTCTGTTGCAAAGCCATTGAAATAATTGTAGTTGAAATGAGACACCAAATATAGCAATTGCTTCCATCCTCAAGCTCAATGTGATGAAAACGCTGCTTCCACTCCATTTTTCATTTCAGTTATGTTTAAGTTTGAATTTCTGCCCTTGTTATGTTATTTAGCCAGCTTCAAGCAGTTTTGGGGGGCTTTGTTATTTTGGTGTCACAAAGAGGTGTGAAAAACATTCAATCAGTTAAAGAAAATAACACATTCATATTTAAAATAGAGGAATGGGATGCGTTGCCAAAACCAACTAACAATTTGAGTCACACCTGACTGTGAAAACTGGCAATTGGTATTTTTCTAATGAGAGGTTCGGGTCCCATGGGAGGTTTGCAAATCAAACATGACATATTTGTGAACTCAAGTTTGCTAGCATTAAATTTGTTTTTCAAAAAAGGTCCAAACTAAATTATAAAATGATAGTTGGAAAACTTCAAACATCACAAAGACTGCAATTTCTTAGACAATATTATGTCCTCTGCAAATGACAAACATCTCGGTGTTATGTTTTAACTTGATAACCTCTTCAAATGTCTTCTGAAAAGCTTGCATGAGTAAGATTTGAAATGTAGTCATCTGGACAGTATTTTTGAAATTATAAAACCTTTTCAGATGAATACATTTTAAACCACTGTTTATTTTTTAATCACAACTATCAAGTCGAAGGATTCGTTGAAAATTGGAGAATTGAACGACAAATTTTCCTCATGCACGTAACCCATCCCTCAATGCCACTGGGACAATTTGTGCAGTGAGTGACCACATCCATGGGTTTCAGAGTGATGGAAATGTGGCACTGTTGCCGTTGCAATTTACTATGCGTTTTATGCACTTTATGCTGTGTCAGCCAAAGTGCACTTTCTCGTTTGCAGCAAGCCCAAAACTCGGTGGCTCAACTCTTAACTAGAACCCTAAAATAAGAGAACATCTCATCAGTGATCATAAGTGATCCAAGATGGCGCAGCAAAAGGCCGCCCTGGCTTTTCGGTGCTCTTTGTTTTGTATGTTTTTGTTCGTAAATTGTGTGTCAGCGTGCTCTTACACCCGTGAAGAGCTCTTGTCCCTCCGAACCACAACTCCTACGGACCTAGTTCCAGTTTTTTTAGCTTCTGCTGCAGAATTAGCCCTTCTTTTGGCTAAAAGAGTGAGACGCCGCAGGATGAAACGTTCAGAGAGCTGTTGTGGCGTCTCCATAGATAGGGCACTCGGACGCCCTTACCCGGAATTTTTCCTCTAACGTTCGCTCACTCTCCAACAAAATGGATGAACTGGCGCTGCTGATAAGACGAAACAGAGACTTTTCTTCATCTCCTGTTTTGTGCTTCAGAGAAGTGGCTCAGCGAGCCGATCCCGAACTGTGCCATGTAGCTGGAGGGCTTCGAGCTTATTCGTGTCGACAAAGCGATTTTCTCGAGGAAAAACACGCGGAGGAGTCTGTTTTTACATCAACAACGCCTGGTCATCGGATGTGACCGTGATCTACAAAGCACAGCTCTCTCTGATCTAGAATATCTTCTTCATTAACTGCAAACCATTCTACTCGCTACGTGAGTTCGCTTCATTTCATTCTGCTGTTGTTTACATCCACCGAGCGCAAACGTTGCTCTGAGTGTGGAGAGGACCTTCCGGACTCTTTATGTATTATCTGGGTGATTTTAACAAGGGGAATCTCAAGCCACGAAATACCAAAATACAGACAGTTTATTAAAGTTCCGACCAGAGAGCAGAGCACGTTAAATCATGTTTACACAACAGTCAGTAACGCCTGCCGCGCCGTGGCTCTCGGTGCTCTCGGCTTTTCAGATCACGCCACGGTTCACCTGATTCCCATGTACAGACAGAAGCTGAAGCTCTCAAAACCTGCAGTGAGGAAATCTAAGAAGTGGACAAATGAGGCAGTGGAAGACCTATGTGCGTACTTGGACATTACAGACTGGGATGTTTTCAGAGCTGCCACAGATTGTTTGGATGAGTACACGGACACTGTGACGTCATACATTCGATTTCTGTGAGGACGGCATCATACACACCAAAACCAAAGTCACTTTCAACAATGACAAACCCTGGTTCACACCGAAACTGAGGCAGTTAATGCAGCAGAAGGAGGTAGTGCAACAGGGCTGGTGACAGAGAGCGCTACAAAGATGTGAAGAATGGATTTAGCAAAGAGGTCTCAAGCGAGTACAATACGCGTCTGAAGCAGCAGTTCTCTGACAACAACCCCGACTCTGTGGGGCTCCGGCTTCTCACTAATCGTAACCCCCAAAAAGCTGCTGGACCAGACGGTGTTTCTCCTGCGACTTTAGGACACTGTGTATGAGTGCTGGCCCCGTCTTCAGTGACATTTTTAACACCTCCCTGGAGTCATACCACGTCCCAGCCTGCTTCAAGCCTGCCATCATTTGCCCTGTCCCTGTTACTGGGCTTAATGACTACAGGCCTGCGGCGCTGACGTCTGTAGTCATGAAGTCATTTGAGCGCCTGGTCTTGCCCCACCTCAAGTCCTTCACCTCCTCCCTGCTGGACCCCCTGCAGTTTGCCTACAGAGCCAACAGGTCTGTAGACGACGCCATCAACCTGGCACTCCACTTCATCCTGCAGCATCTGGACTCCCGGGAACCTACGCCAGGATCCTGGTTGTGGACTCAGCTCTGCATTCAACACCATCCTCCCTGCTCTGCTCCAGGACAAGCTCTCCCAGCTCAACGTGCCTGACTCCACCCTGCAGGTGGATCACTGACTTCCTGACGGATTGTGCGGCTGGGGAAGAATATCTCAGACACTCGGACTATCAGCACAGGAGTCCCACAGGGCGGTGTACTTTCTCTCTCTGCTCTTCTCCCTGTACACAAACTGCTGCACCTCCAGCCACGACTCCGTAAAATTGATCAAGTTTGCGGACGACACCACCCTCATAGGGCTCATCTGTGACAGGGATGAGTCTGTAGTTCTGGAGTTCAACGCCCAGAAGACAGTGGAGCTGATCGTGGACTTCAGGAAAGTCACAGCCCCCCAGCCCCCCCTCATCATGACAGACTCTCCCATCACCACCGTGGACTCCTTCCGCTTCCTCGGCACCACCATCACCCACGACCTCAAGTGGAGCCACACATCAGCTCCCTCATCAAGAAGGCCCAGCAGAGGATGTACTTCCTGTGGCAGCTGAGGAAAGCCAAGCTGCCATCGCTGGTGATGTGCAGTTCTACACGGCCATCATTGAATCCATCCTCACCTCCTCCATCACCGTGTGGTACGCTGGAGCCACAGCCAGGGACAAACGGAGACTACAGCGCATTGTGCGTTTTGCTGAGAATGTGATCGGCTGCAGACTTCCATCTCTGCAGGACCTGTACGTCTCCAGGGCTCTGGGACGGAGCAGTCGGATCACAGCTGACCCTTTTCACCCTGGACATGATCTATTTGAACCACTCCCCTCAGGCAGGAGGCTACGGTCCATTTGGACCAGAACCTCCCGCCACAAGAATAGTTTATTTCCCTCTGCCTTTGGACTCATGAACACTTCTTAGAACCTGCCACTTTACCGTCACTTTCTGCACTAAATCTGTAAATTTAACTGTAATTCTTGTGTACATATTAATGCCTTTTTTATTTTAAATACATTTAAATTGTCTCTAAATGCATGCCCTTTTTTATTTCATATATGTTGTTTTTTATTATTGATTAGTGTTTTATGTTGCACCTTAATGCCGAGACAAGTTCCTATGTTTGTGAATTTTGTTCATTGGCAATAAACCCCTTCTGATTTAAATTGTTGGAATGGCCTAGGTCCCTCCTACCTTTCTGATCCATCCATCTCCTTCTCGCACCCAGGTCAGCAGATCCGCGGCAGCTTGCTGTCGTCAAGAAGAATTACAAGCTTTGTGCTTTTTCTGTGGCTGCCTCACACCTGTGGAACCAGTTGCCAATTGAGATTAGACTCTCTGCCTGTTTTTATATCACTTATATATATCACCTAAGAATAATTTCATGTTTCTTTTAATAGTGACTTGTGTCTTATTGTTCCTATGTTTTGTTACGTAATGATAATTTGTTGTCTATTTTGTCAGCTGTAATGTGGTGTTCTTTTTTTTTTTGTCCCGTAGGCTTTATTGGATAGTGTGAAAGGGGGATGAGAGAGAAGGGAGGATATGCAGTATATGGAGTCGGGAATCAGACTCACAACACTGGCATACGTGTGCTGTGACTTAACCACTCGACCACCGGTCAGCACGTTAAAGTGCTTTATAAATAAAGTTGGTATGGTACTTCAAAACAGAATATTAAATATTTTAAATCCCATGAATAGTGAAGTGCCCACTGCCCAGGACCACTTTCAAGCTCCTCATGGTCAGTCAGGAGTATCAAGCTGGAGGATTGGTTTTGTTGTGCATGTTTTTGTTGAAAAAAACGAAAAAACATTATGGATCCCAATCAGTCCAAGAATTTAATATTTTTTCTGTAAGAGTGTGTTATATGTAGTAAAGACACACTATTTAACTATTCTGTTGCCCGGAATGTTCCACACCATATCTGTCTTCATGGACACAAGCAGGTGATGGCACACTGTGGAGGTTATTTAATAAAATAAAATATATATACACGCACACACACAGACACAGCAGAAAAACATGAAAAATGGAACACTGCCACTAGTGAGAGAACAGGAATTTATAAAAGGACATCCACAGAAAATGAAGTCACAAACTGTCAAATTTGTCCATTTTCAAATTAAGTCAGAATGTGATTTTTGTCCATGTTTAAAATGTTGGTCCAGGCTAGGATTGTTGATGCAATTTGGGTCATCCATTTCTTGTGATGGCCTTCTTCCCTGCTGCCAGAAGTGTGCGCCAAAAGTATCCATTCACTGTGTCCATGGTAGGAGTTTTGAGGGCAAAATACATAGTTCTGAAGTCACGTGAGATGTCAAAAACGGTCTGCAATGCTTTGTTAATCTCAGTCCAGCATCATTTTCAATTACAACACATTTGTTTTAGCAATGAAATCAATACAAGATAGATAAGTTTAATGGCATATTGTCTAACATTCATGGCAAAATAATTACATCTCCACGGAGCGGGGGAAAATAACCGCCCACCCGAAAAGTTACATAGTGCACCATAAACTTATTCATTTGTCAAAGATAACATAAGCTTTTACATCGTGTTAATTTCTTAATCCACTGTTTACCAAGGCCTCAAAAGTATAAATTAAAAAAACACTGCATCCTAGTTGTATGTATGGAACTAGCTACTGTATTTCCCTTTGGACCTTTTTCTATCAAAACTAGCAGATCCACTTAGATGCATCTGACAGAAATGAGTAGGCCATTCCCCACGGCATTCTATCAATCTCCTATTTTTTTTGCCTCGTCCCTATCTGTTTGAACAAAGCACCCAAAAGACAACCTTAAAATCCAATAACATACCTCGCTAATCTCCTGTTTGCTCGGTAAGCTTTCAGCCTTCCAGAGCGCTCCACGGGTGACTTGTACTGTTTGTCATCACGCCTAATGAACGTGTTCCAGCTGAAACCCTTACTTTCCCCAAATGTTAACAGAAAAAATAGCAGAGGATTACAATGTAAGATGGCGGTGTTTCCCAACCAGTAGTGCACAAACACCTAGGAATACTCAAGTGCAACATGGAGTGCGTGTAAATAATTCAGATTATAAAGTGTTGCTTTGCTTGCGACGGTCCACAATATGTATAGCATCAAACTTATCTATCACCATGAAATCGGTCAAAGTGTCCATTTTAATAGCGAAACAACTGCAATGGAATAAATGCAAGACAATTAAGTTTTTTTGCAATTACGTGTTACAGGTACAGAGTGCTTCCTGGAGGATGGGCTGAAACAAGGAAGAGTGGTGTGGCACTCACCCCGTTCGTCCGCTCATTCGAGGGAAAGGATAGAGACTATTCTAAAGACTGCAGCAATCAATCAAAAAAACACTTTGGCAACATATACGAGGTACCAATAGCACTGTAAGAAGGTTAAAAGCTCTGAAAAGTCGATTTTGCATGATAGGCCCTTTAATTTACCCAGAGAGATTCAAAAATTGGCTATGTGGTAAGTAATGGTAAGTAACTTCTTTTGAAATTTGTTTCGGAAACTTTATAAACTCCCAAGTTATTGTAGAAAATTATTCAGTTGTAGAAAGAGGCATTACACCGACATACTAAATTTAAGGTTTTACACTGAAAACAACCGCATTATGGACTTTTCACATAGCTGTTTAGCCTCTGCCATGCCTTTAAAATCTTAATTAGCAAAAATGATTGCGAAATTTCACCAAGTTGAACTTCAGAGTGGGCGGGACTGCTGAGCTCATATGTGACGACTGTGTTCCACCCAAGAATCTCTCCACATGTTCTGCTAAATTGAAGATCATGAATACCTAGCAGGGGGATACATTTACTATGCATGTTTTAGAGGGAAATTAGAGACCCTCACAAACTCACGCAGACACAGGGAGAACACAAATCCAACACAGTCTGAGAATCAAACCTGAGGCCTTATTGTGAGCCCTTACTGTCCAGTGCCGCCACACACAAAGAATAGGCTTACTTATTCTGGTTGAAATGACTCAGTCTCCCAGGGTGTAGCCATTGAACGTGCATGACCGGGGATTAGCGCTCCGTAATGGTGTTTTGAGGATAGCAGGGATTTGAGATGTAGAGAGATATGGCGCCGCAGTAAACACCAAAGGGGATTTACAGCAGCCAGGCTTACTCCCCCTTCTGCTCCACATGCATCTCTGATCATGGCTATGGTGCTGCCCGCTGCCATGGACCTCTACTTGAGTATCTGCAGCTCCAGGGATGTGGATATCATCTTCTCAAGAGTCTCCATGGTTTTGCCCCCAATAGTCATAGGATTAGTGTGGAGGCAAAGGAATTGAAAGAGTTCATTTTAAATGTTGCTTTGTATTGTTTTTTCAGTAAAATGTATTCATGGTGAACTTTTTTTTCTGCAACGGTCAAATTATTTTCTCTTTTCTTCATGCGGAATAGATTAGCATTAGCGGTACATGTTTGTTCAATACATTAATGTTTATAATTGGTGTAGAAATCATGTACCAATTATTATTTTTTTTTGTTTTTTGTTAGCATGCCAGTCACTGAGAATAAATTATCATATTATGACACGTCATTTTAAATAAACCTTTTGCAGATGAACTGGAAGTCAATGGATCCACTTCTATAATTAGGTTGTTTTAGATCAGGAGTCTCCAGTCTTTTTTCATCGAGGGCTGCATTATGAAACAGATATGAAGCGAAGGACCACAGACTACGGTCAATACACTTAATCCTTCAGAAATGGTGCAACCTTGATCCAGGTTTGTGTCACTGTTTCATATTGTTTGTTATTAAGGTTAGAATCAGTGGCGAGCGGTGACTTTTATGGATGGGCCAGCAGACCTGGGGTGTTCATCAATATTTAGTGGATAATAGAAAAGTGGGGAGAAAAGCTAGAGTTTGAACCCGGACCTCCCACGCGAAGGCCGATCGCCCATCCTACTGAGCTAAACACTCTACTGCTGGATATGAGCCAACTTCACCGACTAATTCATTACACAAATTAGCGTTCTATGTTGTTAAATGACTGCCTGCATTTCTAACTAATATCTAATAATTGAAAACAAAGACAGAGCCTTAGCTACAAACAAAGACTTGTCTCTAGAAGATAGTTTTTAAGTCAGTTTGTTGAAACTTGACGCTGCTGTTGCTTCGCTTCTCCTCGCACATGCGCAGTTAGGGCAAAACCTGCTACTTTCCTTGATTCCCACACAGGTGTGGCTTGAGCATAGATCTATGGGTTCGAGGCTGTGTGGTCCTCAGAGGGCATGCGCAGGCCTCTAAAAGAAGCTGTTCTCTGCTCTGGTTCTAAAAGCTCATGTTAGAGAGCAGAGCATGAACGGGCCTCTGAACACGGCCTCAGACTGCGCAGCCGTGGTAAAAGCAGAACTATACTCAGTGGCCTGTAGTGGCCACTAAAAGACAGTGTGACTTCAGGCAAGCTTCAGCAGCAAAAGTCAGAGGAAAACGGTCTTATTTGGATATATTTTTGAACAATTCATATATAGATGTGACACACGGTAATTTTAGATTTTATTGGCCAGTCACTGATTGCTTTGATTGCCCTGACCGTACGCCACTGGCTTGAATAGTGTAAAAACCACTACTTTGTTACAATGGGCCAATGCAGCAGAAAGCAAGAGGGTCAACACAAATTGCTCGGAGGGCCACATTTGGCCATAGTTTGGTCTTGCCTGTTTTACATTAACTTTGCAATAAAAAATTAACAAAATGTCAAACTGAGTTGATTGTAGTAAAGATGTAACCTAATTATTTAGGTGTGAAGAGCATCACTAATGATTGAATCCCACAACGTATGCTCATTTGCCTTCTTTTTTTTATACTACACTTTGTACTAAATCAAGTGCAGCATGTTAATTAAACCTAATTACAGTGGAGGTGCTCATTGATGACTATAGGGCGTATGTTTTATTACATTTAATCTAGCAAATATAAAATTAGTTTTTCTGTTTTTATTTGTTTTATGATTGAAGATGTGGTACTTTACATGCATTTATATAATAACCTTGTGACTAATTTTAAAAATAAAACAGCTACCTGTTTGTCTCTATGGAGATGCTTTGCCTGGATGCCATTGTAGGCTAAAAAAAAAATATCTTTCTCCTACCTTTACAAAGACCAGCCATACGGTCGAGTACAACTTTATTCAACAATACATGAAGCATGAAGAGACGTGATTATCTACACTTATAACACAAGCTCCGTGGGCCGGCGCAGCATCTGCCCGGTGCACGTGCTTCTGCTTCAGCCCACGCTGGTTCAGACACCTCCTCTGCTGCATGGTCAAGTCTGCTCGCTTCACACACTGACCTGTCTCTTCGGCTTTTCTACACTCTCACAGATCCCTCACGCTCCGGACCCGGGGTCAAAGTTGAGGCTAAATTGTTCCTGACTTCCTGGTTTGGAGCGTGTAATCCTCTGCCGTCTGTGGCCCCGTTCCTTGTGAGGGGCAGATGTGTAGCTCATCTCAGACAGGCCGACACGCTCCCTGACTCCATCTGTCTCACACACATACACACAAATGTCAGTGGCTGCTTGCCGTATCACCGCACTGCTGCAGGAGGGAGCTGTGACGCAAGAGATATCAGGCAAGGAGAAGGAATATATTGGAATGGGAATAAAGTTGAAATTATTATTGGTATCGGTTTTTCAAGTTTGACTTTTGATGCGCTTTTTCTTTTTTTACATATTTAATTTTATTTATAGAAAAGAAAATATGTAAAGCACAATAAACAAACACAGTGAAAGAAAACAAGACCAGAGAGAGCATAGTCATAAATAAAAATCCGTAGACAAGAGAAATCCTGGCACAAAAACCCACAGAAAACTTCCCATATAGTCCAGTCTGTCAAATTTGTAAATGTTCAAATTAAGTCCGAATGTAATCTTTTCCATTTTAAGAATGTCCAATATAATTTCAGTCCAGTCCTTGATTGTCAGTGCATTTAGCGTAGTAAATGTTTTTGTGAAGGCCTTTTTCGCTGCAGCCAGGATAATGCTTCAGACATAGCTGCCAGTTGTGTCCATGGCAGGAGTCTTGAGGCCCAAATGCATAGTCCTGAAATCCAGTGGGATGGTGATGTCATAAATTGTCTGTAAGGTTTTATGGCGCTCAGTCCAATACTTGTGAACAACAGGACAATCCCAAAACACATGATAAGGGTCTGACTCTTGGCTGCCACAGTTTCTCCAACAGTTAGCATTTCCTTGTGAATAATGGGCACTTTGATATGGTGTTATAAAGAAAATTGACATATTTTTCCAAAAGAATTCTTTTGGAAGTGGTTCTCCTCTGAGATGTACATATATTACATAGAATTTCCCATTCTTCATCATCCAGAACAAAGTGACCCTCTCGTTCCCATTTACCCTTAATATAATTAGTAGAGTGGCTGCCCAAATTGTCAATACATTTGTATAATTAAAATATTAGTCCCCTTGAAAGTTCAGATTTTTAAGCTTTAATAACTATTTCAGTCAAAGGGCTATAGTGGTCATTACTTTGTTTAATTTCTTGGTTATAGTAACTCCTTATTTATAAATACCTATAAAAGTCCAGTTTCTCCAAGTCAAAAGACACTTTCAAGATATAAAAGCTTTTCAAGTGATTCTCCTTTACAATCTGGTAAAAAAAACCTTTATATCTTTTGTTGTCCAGACTTTAAATCTCAAATCTGTGCTGTTAAGTGTGACATTTTGATAATAAGCCCAGTTAGTATGTTGTAATTAGTCCCTTCCATGTTGTAAGCACAGATTTCACCCAAGGGTTCTCCAAATCCACCACATGACTAAACCGTTTGTCATCTGCCAGTAAGGCCTGTACAGGAACCCCTGGCACAACACATCCCTCTATATTTTTCCATTGAGCTTAATATTCTGGGTCACACCAGTACAGAACTGCTCTGATTTGATCTGAAAAAAGTAATTTTTCAGACAGGGTAAACCCCAGCCCCCCTTATCTGGTAGTTGCAAAGTTTTGAATCGGATACAGTTTTTTTTTTCATTGCCATACAAATCTTGAGATTGTTGTATTCTATTCGCAAACAGCCGGTTGGGGATGGAAATCGGAGGAGTGCGGAATAGATAGAGAAATCTGAGAAGAACATTCATTTTTAAAGTTTCAAGCCTTTCAATCCTAAGTGTGGGATAAGAGTCCATTTTTCAAGATCTTTTTCACAGTATCAAAAAGAGGGATGTCATTTTTCTCCAATATTTCTTGATTGAAGTATCTAAGGAATTCCATTTAAATGGGTAGATCTTTCTAAAGGTCAAAGGGGGTTGCCAGAATGAATGCAGCTGTGTACAGAGACATCCTTGATGAAAATCTGCTCCAGAGTGCTCTGGACCTCAGACTGAGGTGAAGATTAGTCTTCCAACAAGACAACAACCCTAACCACACAGCCAGGATAACAAAGGAGTTGAAACATCTCGGAGAGATCTTGAAAATGGCTATGAACCGATGCTCTGCTCACCAACCGAACTTGGGAGGTTGGGAGGTTCTGCAAAGAAGAATAGCAAATTTGCAGAGAAATCAAACAACCTTCTCTCACGTTGTCATTATGGGGTATTGTTTGTAGAATTTTGTGGCAAATAATGAATTTAATAATTTTTGGAATAAGGCTGTAACATAACAGCATGTGCACTGTAAATAAATGTGAAATTAAATTTTAAATTTTAAAAGCATTATTTTATATTATGCTGTGATCACCCTGTAAAACAATAGCTGATAAAACAGCTCTGGCGTCATGTCTGTGTTGCTGTTTTTTGGCACTAACGCCAGTTTAAGCAGCATGAAGTGCAGTTGAATGTTGCAGCCCAGGGGACACTTGAAGTGTGAGCGTGCACAAACTCTCATAACCTTTAGAAGGTATTACGGCTGCAGTCTGAATCAGCACTCCCAAAAGTGACAAACACTTCATCATGATGCCGCACTCATTTACTGCTAAAGACTTATCTCACGTTCAGGGAATATTCTGTCTACAGCCTGACATTACAAAATGAGAGACTTTGCTTTATACCTCAACTTTCAAATGTTCGATGGTAAAACAGCTGTTTTCTACGGGTAGAATTTGCATTTATTCAAGTTTGTTTTTAACTACTGGTAAATACGGTTCAAATTCAAGTTAGCATGAGGATAGCAACTTTAAAGGCTCTATATTATACATTTCACTGGCTTTATAACTATTTTGAATCCCAGCCTTTGTAATTCCTGCAGAATAAAATAATGAATGTGGAAAATACCCTCAGGCTTTGTCTTAACATTTAATGCCTTTAGAAGGAGCAAAGCCAAACTTAGCTGGTCAAGGCTGCACACTTATTTCATACAAAAACATGCCTGGGACCCAGTTCCAAACATGATCTGTCTCTATCAAAACAAACTCTGTAGACTTCTGCAGAATCAACAGGTGAAGTAGTATGAAACTGAGGTTAACAGCACTCTGGAGTTACTTTCTGCACTCACAGCTGTAAATTCTTTTGTACATAGTAAGCCTATTTTTATTTTATATTATAGTAATTTTAAATTGTTTCTTAATGCATGCCCTTTTGATCTCATATATGTTGTTTTTAATATTGATCAGTGTTTTATGCTGCACCTTAATGCCAAAGTTGTTTGTGAATTCTGTTCATTGACAATGGCAATAAACCTTTTCTGATTCTGATTATGAGAGATAGAGGAACAACATATATGGAAACAAAGAGGTTCAAGACATGTTTTTGAAAAAGATAAGGCTACAGATATAATAATATTCTAATTATTGTGAATGTTGTGATATGCAACATTTGAACATTGAGTGTAACGTCTTTAATGAGATGGATAGACACATCTGTAAATCAAAATTGTGCACATTATAAGAAATGTAAAATTGCCTTTTCAGAACTAGATAAAGGGACCTCAGGCAATTTGTCTGGGCAAACCAGGCTGGTGGAAACAATTCCACACACTCCAGTGTCCAACATGCACATGGGAGGCCAGGGTTTCCACACTGTTATTGTCTAATACAGTGATTCCAAAACTTATGACAAGTTGCCTACCCGTTGAGCACTTCTGATGAGTCTACCAACCCTGTCCAATACTCGCTCTACACACTTGACTGAAGTGTGCAGTTTGTTAGTGCACAAGGTTCAGCGGGTAAACATGAGAATTGCGAATTAATCACAAAGCCACAGCTTAGTTTAGTTGGATAATTTGCTGAATTGACCACAGAAAAGCTGACAGTCGCATATTTCTTTAAAATATCATCAGTTTAACTGTTTATACATTTCTTTCCATTGTTTCTTGTTAGCTTTATTTTGCTAAGTTGCTAAGCAGAAGCGCTGCGCTATTTAAAACATTACAATGAAATGCATGTTGGGAATTGACGTGCCTGCGGTTTTAAAACATTCTAAGAATTGTGACACCCTGCGCACTTCGGCACACATCGTGATCGCGCATTTGAAGTGCACAGTATTGACAGAGCCTACTTGACGCACATATAAAAATATGAGAACGTGCAAATATTAAACTTATACCTAGTGGTATTATTAATTTATTATATTATTATTATTATTATTATTATTATTATTATTTATTCTATTGAAATTAAGCATGGACTATACATAAAACACTTAACACGTTTTTGAGCCCAAAAATAATATAAGAATAGACACAATATTGGTATGTTCAAGGTCTCCCCGGTTGTTCTATGCACTCAGAGGGTCCCCGCACCACAGTTATGGAACCACTGGTTAAATAAATACAGAATTCACACCTGGCCTCGTGACGCTTGTCCATCACCATTTTAGTTTTGGTATTTGTGCTTGTCATTTGCACATCAAAGTTAAGGTTGTCATCTGTCACTTAAATTAATGTTCGACGTTGCTGTTAGTCATGGTTTATTTACAGGGAAATTATGTGGAAATAATTTTGTGATGCAAACATCAAAACACTGACTTAAAGCATTTGTAAGCTAGGCTAATTTATTGTTGCATATTCTCTATTTGAGTTTACCACTAGAACGTATAGTCCCAGATCAGCCTGTGACATCTGTATCTGGGGCATCTCTGATCACAAATGAACAGACAAGATCTTTTTCCTAAAGGACTCCTGGATCCTGGTGTACCGCAGCATGCAACTCAATTCACTTTGAATTTAAAATTGTCCCACCTGCTGAGCGACGCCTCAAAGCTATTTACGGTAAGCAACGGTACGGTAAGTCAACACAGCGCCATGAGAAGTTGTTTGAAGAATGAACACTCGCAATGTGAAGTTATACACCCTCTCCATCTGAACATATCAGACCAATTAGAAAGTTTTGGGGGTTTGCAAGTTTTTGATTTGTGCGAGTTTATCTTGCAACATCACATTTAGAAGAGGCCCAGTTGTACTCTCAAAAGTTAAAGTTAATGAATTCTGTATTATTTCTACCTAAAAACTGCTTGAGAGTATGTCACTGGATCCAGGCACTAGTGGTAGTGTTGGTACTAGTGTTATACTTTTGAAAGTCCTTCATCCTACTACTGAAATCCTAAACAGGAGTGTCACTTCCTGCTTTGCGGAAAATAAAACGCTCTATAATTGGATGCAAAGAAAGCGCGTTGATAAAATGTTTACACAAACAGATACTTTTACAATAAATCTGTGCTGTGGCAAAATAGGTTTTACTTTGATACATTCAAAAACATTTGGTAAGGGGCCCCTTTAAACCAGGGGACCCCAACCACCGGGCCAGGGCCCTCTGCTACTGGGCCTTAGAGGCAAAAATGATTTATCAAAATGTACTTTATTTTGGTCCATTGCTACATTCCTGTGTTTTACAAAAAATATATATAAGCCAAATAAACCTCAAGTATAAGTAATAAGACGATTACAAAATATTTAGAAAAAAGTTTGTACACATTTTACACGTTACTGGCCCTGACCATTTCAATCGGTCCCTGGAAAGAAATCTCTGATTGTACCGGTCTTTACGAGAAAAAAGGTTTAAAGACCACTGCTTTAAACAATTGCTTTTGAGGTAGAGAGCGTTATCTTATTGATTGAGATTCAAATCTTGCTTAAGCGCACACGCCACCAAATTAGCTCGCAAGGCGTCCTAATCTACTTGCTGAACTAAAAGATAAATGGGATTTTGAAGATTTTGACATCTTTAAACTCTTCCTCTTTTAAATCACTCTCTGTCTTTGTCTAATAGAATGAGGAAAATAATATAGGTCCAGTATATCTTATCTTCCTCATCACAAAAAGCCTAACAAAATATAAATTTAAGTATATAATCCGAACTATAACTCATCATTTAAGATTCCAGTCCATTCTCTTAGTCTCTCTGGATCTGTATGCCGCAGTTGCAGTGAAGGTCACCCAAGCGTATGGTCCTGGCACTGCAAATGAGAATAATAACAATAAGATCAAAGTAATCAAAACCAATCCACAGTGCACTCATCTAAAAGCCCAACGTCCATATGTCCTAACCCTAGGACACACTTCCTCATTACCAAGTTTAAAAGATGCTCACGCGTCAATACGCAGTTTGTACTTTGGCAATTCTGTGACCTTTGCACTCCCAAATCAGTGGCTCAACCCTGTGCTACAACGACAGAATTTCTTGACCGCATTCTAATTGGTTGAGTACCTCTTGGACTAAGTTGCCGATCTGAAGTTTCATCGTTGAAAGCAGGGACACTATACACCATGGAAGTCGAATGGGCAGGGAATCAAACCCAAAACCTCCCTGTTACTAGAACTGTCTGTAGTGTTTTAGGCCAGATACCCTTCCAAATCCAGACAGTTTATCCAGAACTAAAACAGGAAAACATGACTAAACCAAAATTAGAAACGGTTCATATTTCTTTGTTTTTTATTTTACATAGATTATTGTCTCTGTTTATTGCAAAGTCTATCTATCTTAGGTGTTATAATCATGTATTTCTTAATTTATAATTCTTCAATATATATTTGACACGCCTTTTTATTTGTCTTTAGTTCGGTTTATTTATGTTTAACGGTAAACCATGTGTAAACACATTCAGCTCATAAAAGAAGAGAAGCTTTACACGAGATTTATCTTAAGATATTTTCCGTCTGCAGGCCTCAGGCCGGTTAACAAACACATTAAAAAATACATCCAATACCCATTTACAATCGAACTACGCAGTCTTTTGTTTATATGTGTGTTGATTTTTCCGAAAACGCAAGACTAAAATCCACCTAAAACTAAAGTAGTTTCTGAGTACAAACAAATGGTTGGACTTTTTGCGAAACTGAGACTGTACTTTTGACCTCCGGTGTCGGATTTAAGTGATCACAAGCTCTGTACAGATGTGTGTGTGTATATATATATATATATATATATATATATATATATATATATATATATAGTATGTGTATATATGTGTATATATGTGTGTGTGTGATGTGTATGTATGTATGTATGCATGTATGCATGTATGCATGTATGAATGTATGTCATGTATACATTTTATCATCAGGGCAATAATCAATGTTTCTGTTCTGTCTGCATGCAGCTGCAGAGAGTTGTTTCTAGGGTATGTTTTATTTGCACAAAGCAACTGACTAAGGAGTTCAACCTCTGGATCTCAGAAGGTTTAAAAGAGCTGTAGAGCCGGATATTGTCTCTTTAACGATCTTTCATTATGGGATTATATAAAATAAGGACAGGAGCCAAAACTGAACCCTAAGGAACTCCTCACAACAAACCAGCTGACTCAGACATTATTTGGTTGGCAACAACCCTGATGAATGAATGAAAACGAGAAGAGAAAGAGTCGCACCAAGCTATCATGGAAAAGGCCTATTAGGGTTTTTATACATGAAATATTGCTTTTGAGAAAGTTTGAGAAAATTTCTCAAGTCGAGGTTCGGAACTTCACAGCGTTTCTGCCACTTTGTCACTTTATATTATAATATATATTATTATATTATAAATGTATAATTAATAGTAGGCCTCAATATTTTTCACAATTCATCAATTTATTATAATTTCAGAATCAGAATCAGAATCAGAAAGAGTTTATTGCCATTGTCAATGAACAAAATTCAAAAACGTAGGAACTTGTCTCGGCCTTAAAGGTGCCAACATAAACACTGAAGTAATAATAAAACAACATATATTCAATCACAAAAGGGCATGCATTAGGAAACAATTTAAAATTACTATTAGCAAAAAATAAAAAAAGGCATTTCTATGTACACAAGTTTACAGTATGTTTAAAGTTGTAGTGCAGAAAGTGACAGTGCAGTGAGTGGTTGAATATTGCAGTTAAAGTGACAGGTGTTTTGAAGTGTTCATGAGTCCAACAGCAGAGGGAAAGAACATTCTTGTGGCGGGAGGTTCTTGGTCCGAATGGACCGTAGCCTCCTGCCTGAGGGGAGTGGTTCAAACAGACCATGTCCAGGTGAAGAGGTCAGCTGTGATCCGACCTGCTCGTCCCAGAGCCCTTGGAGACGTACAGGTCCTGCAGAGATGGAAGTCTGCAGCCGATCACCTTCTCAGCAGAGCGCACAATGCGCTGTAGTCTCTGTTTGTCCTGGCTGTGGCTCCAGCGTACCACACGGTGATGGAGAAGGTGAGGATGGACTCAATGATGGCCTCTGTAGAACTGCACCATCATCTGCACTGGCAGCTTGGCTTTCCTCAGCTGCCGGCAGAAGAAGAGTACATCCTCATGCTTGGGCCTCTTGATGAGGGTGCTGATTGGAGGGCTCCCACTTGAAGGTCCTGGGTGATGGTGGAGCCCAGGAAGCGGAAGAGTCACGGTGGTGATGGGGGCAGTCTGTCATGATGAGGGGGGGCTGGGGGGTGTGGCTTTCCTGAAGTCCACGATCATCCTCCACTGTCTTCTGGGCGTTGAACTCCAGATTGTTACCTCGCTTGCCACCAGGCACCAGCCGGTCCACCTGCCCTCTGTAGCGACTCATCCCGTCCGAGAGATGAGCCCGATGAGGGTGGTGTCGTCCGCAAACTTGATGAGTTTTTACGGTAGTCGTGGCTGGAGGTGCAGTCAAGTTTGTAACAGGAGAAGAGCAGAGGAGAAAGTACACAGCCCTGTGGAGCTCCTGTGCTGATAGTCCGAGTGTCTGAGACATTCTTCCCAGCCGCACGCCACTGCCTCCGATCCGTTCAGGAAGTCAGTGATCCACCTGTCAGGTGGAAGTCAGGCACGTTGAGCTGGGAGAGCGTTGTCCTGGAGCAGAAGCAGGGAGGATTGGTGTTGAAGCGGCGAGCTGAAGTCCACAAACAGGTATCCTGGCGATAGCGTTTCGCCGGGGAGTTCCAGCATGCTTGCAGGATGAAGGGAGTGCCAGGTCTGATGGTGGCGTCCACAGACCTGTTGGCTCTGTAGAGCCAGAACTGGCAGGGGGTCCAGCAGGAGGAGGTAAGGACTGAGGTGGGGCAGGACCAGGCGTCAAATGACTTCATGAATACATACGTCAGCAACCACACGGCCCTGTAGTCATTAAGTCCACGTGATCGGGGCTTCTTGGGGACAGGGACAATGATGGCAGACTTGATTTCATAAAGCATTTATAACAAATAGTCTAATGATGCTTTTAAAATAAACTGAAATGTTTTATTGCTCTATTAAAAGTTGATTAGAATATAAACCTGACATGAATGTGTAGAGTAGAGACTAGAATTCTGCTTTTGTTCTGATCAGAACATCACAGACTGGACTAGGTGTTGGCCTACTGCAGGGCCCGGGCCCAGAGCGCTCGTCTCGCAGCCAGCCTCAGAGCGCTATCGGAGCACTAACATGACAGACTCAATGTACTTTCAAACAGCAGCACTAACAGTCTCTTTGTAAAATGAGTTCAACAATACCTTGAGAGTGTTGTTGAGATTGCGGTTTCTTATTGTCATCAAGTCATTTCTTCTTTTTTTTTTTCGGCACCCGACGGATATATTCTCTTAGGCCTGATGACATGGACCTGTGTTTGTGTCTTGCTTTCATTCTGCTCACTCACAATGAAGTTGACCAATCATCGCACGGTCAGGTGCCTTGGTTGCTAGTTTGTCATTACAAATAAATGCTGTATGTGCGCTGAACACTACGCTTGCACTATGCATAAATCAGGTTGCCAGATTGGGGCCCTTTTATCACCTTGGGGCCCTAAGCGCTTAGTCTGTTTATAGGCTGGGCCGGCCCTGGAGAGCAGACAACAGAGATATGGATAGCAGAGGTGCAGATGCTCTTGTCTCATTAAGTGTGATTTGGAACTGACTTTGATTTTTGTCTATGCTGCTGATTTATAGGCTATTTCTTTTGTGCCGTATTGGAATTCTAGATCATTTTTCGAGTAATTTGCAAGACTCATTTTAACTGAGTAGCTACATAATCAAAATAGAGTGCCCTGCAAGAAATTAAGAGTTAGTAAAATAAGCAGTTTGTTTTGTTTTTTCTGCATTTAAATTGCAGTAACTTTAAACTTGGATTTCTTTGTGAGAGAGAAAACGCACACAGAAACCTTTTGCATTATTGTAATGTATGAGTAATGTACATAACAATACCTTGACATCATACAGACTTAATATCTTGGCTTTTGATTTTTAGGTAGAGACGCTTCAACAGCACTTTTTAGTATGTACACACAGGACTTATTACTGTATTTTTTTAAATGTTTGATCCATAGTTTAATTGGATTTGTGAATACTCCTTAAATCAATCAGTTTTGCAGATTTAATTAAAGTCTGTAGAGCCAAGGTCCACTTGCGACAGAGCGATAGAGAGTGGTTCATCCAAGAAAGGGTCAGGGTCATCCAGCCAAGTGAGGGACGAGATGTGTTACCGGCCCAAATGTATCCCCCACCTGCCTCATACACAGGGTTAAAGGGGCCAATAGGCTCAATATACCACAGGTATATTCTGGTCTAGGCCAAATCATACCCCCAGGCCACATTATACCCCCATAATAACGCTCAGCTTTGTCAGGTAAGTTAAAGGTGTTACTGTGTCATGTGCTCCTTTGCTTTAAAGGTCTTCCATTAAATTCCAAAATAATGATTAAATGGTATTTACATTTATATTAAAAATGCACAACACAGCCAAACTCAAACGCATGTTTTTTTTAAAAGAAGGACCATTGACTTTAAATAACTTGTAAAACACTTGTAAACGTCAAAATGTCTTCACATTATGATTTCTTTATTTAAAAAAACAAACCAAAAAAAACATAATATTGGATTACAAATTGGTCACTGACAAATCTTTAAACCAGCTGAATTGTTAAAAAATCAATTAAAACATAAAACTCACTATGGTAAATACAGTTATCTGGTCTCATGACTATCATCATGTCCTGGCCTGTGCTGTTTACACCTCCAGTAAAGCAGTTTATCCCTGGACTATACTCTGGTCTCCCACATTGAATCCGTGCAGAGGTTAATCTGGCCAGTTACACTGGGTCCATAGGTCAGGATCGGGACAAGGGAGGGGCCATCTAAGGTCCAGTCCTCACTGGGGCAGCCAGCAGTAGGCATCTGTAAAAATGAGCGTTATCGACATTTCAAAGCCATTGGAACCCAGATTAGTGTTGGTGACAAAATCCGATCAACTGGTATTAAAACGATCAATACTTTGGCAGTAGTAGATTCCTTCCTATTACACGTGAAGGACATCATTTTGAAATATTCAATTGTTTTTGTATTTTGGTAAGTAAAATAAGATAAGATAACCTTTATTTGCCCCACATTGGGGACATATTCCAGTGTTGCGCACAGATTAGGCACAGGAACACATATTAGGAACAGAAGTATAATAAGTGATTTTGGTGGTGCTGTAAATTAAACAACTGACTATACAAAGGACTATACAAAGGACAGGAGACAAAAAGGTTATACTTTCCAAACAGACATGGCACTGGTTCAGTAAATGTGTGCGCCCACACAGAGCACTCAAAAACGCCTCAAACCCTGTAATACATCCAACAGGCCTGTGAGTGGTGCTGTGACACTGCCACAGAATGACACCAAAACAGAAGAATAGATGGCATGGAGCATGCGCACAAAAGTTGCGAGACGTCAACAGAAACTTAGCGGAGGTTGTTTTTAAATATAGCAGGGTTTGTGCTGCTTGGTTGTCGAGTGGTTAAGTCACAGCAGACATATGCCAGTCTTCAAGTGCAGCTGGCTGCAGTGTTGTGATTTCGAATCCTGACTCTGACGATTTACTGCATGTCTTCCCCTCTCCCTCATCCCCCATTTCACCCCGTCCTCTCCTACGGGCAACAAAATAAATAAACATATTCTATTGTAACAGATTCTAAATGTACAGACTGGATGTGAACTCTACAGAAGAGATGAGGAGAGCAGACCTGTGGTTCAGGTGTCACTGGAATATAATGTCTTAATGGAAACAAACTGGGGATTCGGCTGTAAACATCTTATAAAGGTAATGTATACAGAATAGACGCAACACTGATGCTGTGATGTCATAAACATTTTTAAAAAAGTTTTTAAATGTTACAGATACGCTCTAAACGCCTAAACAACGTTTTGAAATATTTGCACTCAGAACCTGATTTGAAAAAGTTCCGTTTTCAGACTCCTGAAATGCTCGCTCCATGTGGATATTACTTGTTTCAGACAAAATATTGTTGCGGATTTGCCTGAGTTTAGCTTCGTGTGAACATGGCTTTAGTTGCCTCCAGGAAAAAAAACATATGATCATGTTAAATTCACCCTAAAAAAAAAAAGATCTTGGATTACATTTGTTGAATACTTTTGTTTTAACATTTCTGAACACCAAATAAGCTCAATAACTCATGCACTGGCTACAACCTGACAGTTCCTTAACAAAATCTGTGAAAAAGGATATAAAGTAGAGTGAGCAGAGCAGTGCCGTAAACAACCACAGGTCAATTCAGATCGGGTCAAGTGTGCCATGTGCTACATAGGGAAATGGAAAATGGCTTACACAAAGCGGCTCCAGTGGCAGAGTGCAAATCGGAAATCTTAACAGTGCAATGTGATGCGCAGACAAGGGACAAGTGCTTGGGAGGTTGTCTGATCTGAAGAGCAGATGTACACAGATTTGTATGAAATATTTAATTTTCCAGTTTAAGTTTATCCTGCATATCATTTTGCATTGAAGTCTAGCAAATCATTGTCGGGTCTTTTTTCCATGCATGTGCTGTGCTGTTTTGAGCTTTTGGTATGTTTCTCGTCTCTGTGTCCATACAATAATCCAAATATCAATTCATCATCTTATTTACTCACCTTTTATTTCTTCTTGTTTGCTGGACAACAGGAAATACTGTGCCCAAAGTAGTTTAAAAAGCGTGATAAATGCCTTACTATCAAACTAAGAGAATTGTCACAAACAACACAAAAAACACTGTCGTGTCAAGTGAAATCAGATTTTCCTGTTATGTTAGATTAATTTCATACACACAAAAACATTTAAACAGTAAACATTATTTTAAAAAGAAATGCATTAAGGTTCAGCTATAGACTGCTGTATCTGCTCGAACAGTATTAAATGCCAGTGAGAACAAATTAGACTTAAATTATTATTTAAAATGCTCAATAGATTTCTAATGTGGCGAGGGAGGTTCCACAATTTGGGAGCTGCAGCTGAGAATGCTCTGTCCCCTCGGCTCACAAGCCTGGAGTGAGGCACCTCCAGCAGCAGCAGGCCAGCAGACCTCAGGGCTCTGGCAGGTGCATGAGGATGGGGCAGCTCAGACAAATAAAGTGGGGCCGTGCCAACGAGACAATCATCAAAGCTTTAATGGAAACATTTAAAATGGACTGGAAGCCAATGTAGAGCAGCTAAAACGTGTTATGTGCTAAGCAACGGATCAGGCCCGTGAAGACGGCGAAGAGAGGAGTAATCCAAACCTACACAGGGTTACAGTAATCAAGTCTTGACGCAATAAAGGCATGGATGGCTTTCTCAAAAACACAAGCAGGGAGATAGGCCTTAATTTTGCTCAGTGTTTTAGGGTGGAAATAACTTGACTTGATAAATACATTTATATGTTTATCAAATCTAATGTCCCAGTCTATTCAGACTAAGAAATTTGGCTTCCATCCAAGACTTGATTTCACTGAGACAGCTTAATGATGGGAACAGTCAATCCTTGGAATTTGGCCTGAGTGGGATTTAGATCTGCAAATCATCATCAGAATATGATGTCATAATTTCAGATTGACCAGGACAGATTCACTATTTCAAGAGACGTAATCAAACCGCAAACTTCACAAATATTGCACCTTATCATTATGTGTTGGGGCTTGGGTTCACAAACCTTCCACATTAATCTTGGGGTTATTTCAATTGACAACAATGGCGTCTTTGTGAGTGAGTAATGCAACCCGTTTTTGAAACTATTGTCGCCGCGGGGAAATTAATCTTCAAAGTCGTACATTTGAGTGTTAATGGCTCTGTAGGGACGAGACTGTTTTTTATATCTTGCTCTGTTGCATCTGAGAGTCCTGTAATGTCGTCTGGAGGGCAATAGTGAGTGTGGTCCTGTGTTATTGTCTGTGCTATGCGTGTTATGGAGTTAAGCTGTGAGAGACTCGGAGTCGGTAGACCAATCATTTTTGTTGCTTGCGAAACTGGTTATTTTTGTGAAGATGTTCTGGAGTTCAACAGTGTCAATTGGGATATTGTCAATGATGGTGGGGTCAAAGGTCATTTCTATGGGCAGTTGGAGATTGTGACGTCACATGAACTCAACCAGCAGAGTGCAAATACAAAAGAGATGACGAGGGGCAAGCCTTTTGGTCAGGAGCAAGGACCTCAGTGGTACATACGCTGTCATTGCCGAGACAGAGAGAGAGAGAGATAGCTGTCTGATGGATGTGTATGATAGATGCGTGAATGCTCAGTGCCGCGGCCCCATCTGCTGCCCTTAATGAAATGTGTCCCACTACAAGATAGAGAGCCCTGATTTAAACACACCCCACCACGCTATCCCTCTTCTACCTAATACAGGCGGAAAGAGGCAGCGGCGCCATCACACCCCGCGCTCTGTTTGTCTTCCTATTTGAAAATCTGCTTTTTCATTTGGAACCAATCCGAGGCCCCCCGAATGAATCATGCCCCTCCGCGCCCACTGCACCTGTAGATCATTGAGGAGTCAAACTCAATCGAAAATGTGTGCTTTTTTTTTTTTGGTGGTGGTGTTTGTGTTTTTTAAAGCAGGAGGTCTCATCGTCTGCTCCTGCACTTTCAGCACATGCAAGGATTAGAGAGGTTTAGGGCAAATGAGATTGAAATGAAAACGCAGAGCCAAGCATTTAAAACAGATTGAGGAATTGGCAGTTTTCATTCAAAAAGCTTGATATAGAATGGTAATGTGTAGTTTTCATGAATGGTAGAGTTCTGAGTACACACCTAAAGTAATTACATTTTTCGAGTTGATGGCCATTCTGTGGTACTGCATTATTGTCTATTCACAACATGGACTTTTTCTTCAGTCAAAATCCTCACAGTGCCTTAGTAGCTTTATTATAATAGTATAGCTCTCTAGCTGTAGCTGATTTGTCAGAACACCTTCTGGTTACAATCAAGTAAGCGTCGCTGGGCCAGAAATGAAATGAAAGTAAATGTTGGAACTTTTTTTTTTCCAAGCCAGAGAGAGACAAAGATGTCTGAAGCACGTCTAGTTGCTGAAAGTCAAAATGCATTTACAGTGTAACATCAATGCGTTTTGATAACTAGAGTCTTCATCAGGGCACTATATACAGGGTTAGGGTTAGGGATACTGGGAGCCTGATCACGTGATTCTAATGAGTTCATGTACATTGTTACATACAATACCATACAGAACATATAATTAAAACAGTACATTGCAGACACATCACAGCTATATACAGCAACAATAAAACATAATGTGTGTTGTTAGCTATACCATATACAGAAATCATATTCAATTCAATTCAATTCAATTTATTTTTGTAACACCCAAAATCACAACAGTAGTTGCCTCGAGGGGCTACAGTGGAAAACAAAATAAACAATGTTCATAGGGACTTGGAAATGTCCCAGCGTCCTGTGTCCTTAGACAGATGTCCCAAGCTCCCCTGTCCTTAGACCCTCCTTCTCGGCCAGGAAAAACTACCAAACCTCTTTGGGAAAAAGTAGAAACCTGTAGGAGTTCCACAGTGAAGAAGAGATCCGACTCCCTCGGATGGACAGGTGGACGCGCCTCAATTTGCAGATACACGGTGGAGCAAGACCCACTCAGGAGGAGAACCAAATCTTCGAGGCCGATGAAGAACCGTTCATATGGAGTAGAGACCGTTTCTCCTGGCAGACCGTTTCTCCAGGCAGATGAGGAGCATCTGGATCCACTGGTCGTCGATGTGCCTGCTCCACTCCCGTCAGGGAAGTGGGAGAAAAAGAAGGAAAAGCGATGAACAAATTGCCAGTGAAATTAAATATTAAATATTGTTTGATAGAGAAGTAGTAGGAAACAGAGGATAGTGCTCAAGCTGCCATACTTCCCCAGTATAGATGCTCCTAGGGCAGCATAGCTGGGAACTGTAGGTTTTTATTTCTGTTCCTAACTGGCCTGACCATAAGCGATTTCAAAGAGGAACGTTTTAAGCCTGGTCTTAAATGAAGAGACTGTGTCGGCCTCTTTAACATGGACAGGAAGCTGATTCCACAACACAGGAGCTTGGTAGCTAAACGCTCTACCTCCTACTGTGCTTTTAGAGACTCTTGGGACCACCAGAAGTCCAGCATTTTGAGAGCGAAGTGCTCTTGTTTGGATGATAAGGTACTATAGCATCTTTGAGGTAGGATGGGGCCAGGTCATTTATGGCTTTGTAAGTCAGAAGGAGGATTTGGAATTTGATTCTAAACTCGACAGGTAGCCAGTAAAGAGACTTGAGCACCGGCGTAATGTGCTCTCTTCTTTTAGTTCCTGTTAGTAATCTTGCTGCTGCATTTTGAACCAGTTGAAAGCTTTTTATGGAGCATCACTTTTAGGCAAGATTTTTCAGATTTTGGCTATATTACGCAGATGGAAATAGGCTGTTTTACAGGCTTGATTTATGTGTGCTTTGAATGAGAGCTCCTGGCCAATAAGACTACCAAGGTTTCTTACAGTGGGAGCTGGAGGCTACACTGACGTTGTCCAGTGTGACTATCTGCTCAGATAAAGCGTCTCGTAGATGATTAGGGCCTAGTACGATGACCTCGGTTTTTTCAGGGTTAAGAAGCAGATAATTAAGTGTCATCCAGGTTTTTATATTGTGAAGAACTGTCACATACAATAGAAAGTAAAAATACAGAATTGACAACATCATAAGTAGAAGCAGAAACATTTCTTAATCACAACAAGGAGAATGTGTCTCTAGGGAAAGAGTTTGGGCTTCCTTGTCCTAATGTTTTGCCATGTGGTAATTCATATCTCATGTTCTTTTTTGTGCTCGGCTTGTCCTTCACTGAATTTTCGGTTTGGTCTTCCCACGTAGAAACACTCACGTTCAAGTCTATAGACCATGCATGTGGTGTTAAGGTTACCAAACCCTTTACAGCCGGAGGCTTACAAAGTGAATGCATTAATTAAGGAGTTGGTTTTCACAATGGTTGCCACTGCCACATTTAAACGTAAAGTTTTTGTTTGTTTGAGCAATGTCGTTTTTTAAATTGTGTTTTATTTTTGAATACAACCGTCTTATTTTATTTTCCTATGTTTTTGTTAGGACTAGTAGAGTTAAATATAGATATATTTTTTCTGTATATTTTATTTGTATTGTGCAGCACTTTAGAAACTGTTTTTGTTTATGAAATGTGCTATATAAATAAAGTGGATTGGTTTCGATAGAATGTTTGAACATTCTGGCTTTAGGCGGTCCGGGACCCTCAGGGTTGGTGCTCAGTGAAAAGCAAAGATTTAGAAGTCAAAGTGGATCTTCCAGTTGTAATTACACTTCCATGGTCCAGATGAACAGAGTTTCAGGTGGTTGAGGGGTCGTCTTAAGAGAAAATTAAGTTTTGATCCCAGGTTCAACCGCTGCTTATGGACGACATGTCATTGGGAAAGACACTTTACCCACCTTGCACAAGTATAAATGTGGTTGAGTGAGTGATTGTGGAAGTGAAAGTGTGAATTGAATGAATAATGCACAAAATTAAGGGGCCTGTGAGGGTCTGGAAAAGGGCTATATAAGAGTGGTACATTATTGGAAGTGGAACAGGCAGTTTGGCAAACATTGGAAATTACATCTCTTTCAATCAGCCCAAGGACAGCTGAGGTCTACATGAGTAAATTATTAAAAAGTGGATGAATATTGCGATGTAAAGTAGTTTGGGTATTTTTTTGGCTTTGTTGCCACAAAAGAGTATGGCAGAAGTTGGGGGAGCGTGAGGAGATATATGTTATAAACTGCTGGAGAATACACAACACCATCAAATTTTAAACAAGTAAAAAGGTTTGAGTCAAAAGAACATGTTTGTCTGAATGCACCCAGTGGCTATTCTGTCTTAAAAACACCAATAATTAATTTACATTATAAATTCTACAATGTTTGATTTACTATGCAATGTATAGTTCCACTTTAGATGGCTTTAGCTAGGAGCCTGGGTGAAAGCAGTAGACAAAGACAGGACTTTCCTCTTGTTTTATCTCCTCTCTCACCCGCTTTCCCCTGTGGCATCCATCTCTTCCCGATTGTATTTTTTCTTCCTCTTTTCCCTCTGCCTGTCATGGCGCCCTCAGTCTTTCTTCATGTCTTCTGTCCCCAGAGGCTGCAGAGCTCTGTATTTTCTGCAGGAGTTCAAGGCATGAGGCCAAGGAGAGTCCTCGTCAGCCCACTGTTTACAAAGCTTTGTGCCATGTCAACAAGGACAAACTGTTTCTGTCTCTCACTCCCCTCGTCCCTAATCCCATTTCCACCTTCCCTCCACTGAAGGACTTCTTTGCATCCTGCAAGAAGGCAAACAGTTTACTCCAATCAAACTTGATAAGCAGGCACAGGCTTAAAGTGGCCCTATGTGAGCAAGAGTCCGCCACCTGCTCTGCTTGCCCCCATGGAGATGTTATTGCGTTGCCTGGAATGTTACACAGTATGTAATTTTCTTTCTCCATGTATTCAATTATTGCAATTTCTATTACTTGAAACATACATGACCTTGTGGCGTCACTTGCTTGTCTCCATGAAGATAAGTAGGCTTTGTCATACTGCCAATCATTTCAAATCGAATTAAAAGCAGAACAGAAAAAACAGTATGCCTGTATACCATCTTGGCAGTTTTGCATATTCATATATATATAAAAAGAAAAAAAATCCACTTGTTGGCTGGTGAATACTGTATATAGAATAAAAATCTTGCTTTTTTCAAGTCTTCCAGGATACTGGGCAAGAAACGGCAGATGGCAGGGGAAAAAAATGCAACACATTTACCCATTTGTGGAACATTATCAAACTACTTTAACTCACTTATTCATCCTAATGGGTTTTTTATTACAGAGCGTTCAACAGGACTAATTTGCAACACGCCAAAACATATCAAACACAAGACAAACATTTTGAATAGACACAATTTCAGAATTTATCCAGCACTAAAATAAAGCCTTTCTCTAAAGTCCCTCAGTAGCCATTATTCAACATTTAATTTTATTATACTTTATGCAAGAATCAATACACAATAGCTCCACAAGTAATGAAATCCGCACTTCATATAAACACTTAGTAACTAAAATAAGTATTTTTGTCTTTTTTACCTCTATACCATTTAAACTAAATAATTTTTCATCTGTAAGGGAATTTAGATACATTGCAAGTCCAATAAGCTACAGCTTTTGTGGCCGTAAACATGAATGCCTGTGTGTGTCTACTGTGTTTGGTTTGAACAAATTGCCGGCCATGTTTCATTCTATGGTAGTGACAGGAGCAAAGTGGGTAGATGGAGCCATGAGATTAATTAGGTAACAAAGTCATCTTCATGGAAATGAAGCATCCTGTGATATGGCAGAGGCCCACCGTCAGTCTCTGTGGTCTGGGTCTCCTCTTGGCTGTGAGGAAGCACCTTCAAAACATATGGACCAAGTGCAAACTTAGCACCCTTAGGCAATGCTGCTGGGGATGCCAGGTTTTTGCCAAGGCAGAGTTCATGTCACTTTTATTGAAGTAAGAATTGTTTCTTTTTTTTTTTGCGCTGAAAAGAAAGTAAGAAAAAACCATGCATTTCTAAATGGTTCAGTTTTTTCTGTAAGAAGATGAAGATGTGGGTTTAGACTGCAACTAATGATTACTGTAGTAGTCAGATAAAACGATAATTTATGTTGTACATATAGAGCCTTTTTACATACATTGTCAACAAAAAAAGGTTGAAATATGGTGACAAAGCTTCTAAGAATATTTAATGGATTATTGATAACAATAAAAAAATTAAATATATATTTTTGTTTTAGAATCTGTATAGTCCAGATATGATAACGAGGTTACGATTATCAAAATAACTACTATGATTATTTTTGTTTAGTCGACTAGTCACGATTGACTGATTGTTGCAATAAAACACTTGGTTGAAACATAGTTACTACTGTTTGGAGTGGGCAAGGATAAATTACCCAGTGACTCAACAGTCCAGAATGTTTACACAACACAATCTTCTGGATTCAAGACAATGATGCTTAAAGGCGTTTTGAAGCATGAAAATAGAACTACTTAATTTAAACTGTTTGCAGCAGTCCGCATGTATCACTCACTTGCCTAATATATTCCCAGCAAAATCAGGTAGCCTCCCTGAACTAGGTTCAGCGCCTTTAACCCACTGCACCACTGCGTTAACCAATGATTTTTCCAAACAGAAGACAGGACAAATGAGGAAAAATAATCACTCCAATTTGAGGATTTAAATTTATGTAGAAAAATTTGTGACTCATGATGAAATGTGTTGTGGTAACAGAAGTGGCATCTCCAAACCTGTCAGCCCTCAGACTTCCTAATGAATTAGCCCAGATTGCCATAAGCGGCATACGGTATTTCAAGCCTAAATAAAGGCATCTAAAAGCACCTAAAAGCATCTAAATGATTCACTGCATTGACCTGAGCGTGTTGCAGCAGTTTGCTTATTCAAACCTCTCCAGTTGAAAACTGCCGCTGTGTTCTTGGGCAAGAAGTCACTTTTTGACTTTTTTCTTTCACTAGTCATAGTATGTTTTTTTGTGACAAGAATGGCATAAGGACTAAAAACAAATGCGGTTTGACATTGCACCCCCAACATAATGAGCAAAAAAAAAGTAAATGTGTTTCCCAACTAGAGGTACGCAGGAAATTGTAGAAAATGTATCATACTTAAGAATATTTTGGATATAAATAGTGATAATTGACAAGATACTACTATTAAACTGTTTATTTTTTATTTTTTTTTGCCCAGCACATAAGATTACTGGAGCGCGTGACAACGCTTAGAAGCTTGGCAAGTACACTTTATACAAACTAAATAATAGGTCTCAGGTAAATGAACTCATTACTTCCTATATCCCCACCTTTCACGGGTGATGTGTTCCAGCGAGAATATTGGAATGAACTGATCCACAACAAATGCTGCTTCAGGAAATAATTGCTTTTCCAGCATTCTGTAAAAATAAATAAATAACACCATGAAACTGAAAACTGGGTTCTATTTAAATATGTAGCTCCTATCTCTCATAGCCAGTTGTGGCATATGTGTACAGCCCTCCACAGAGCACTTGGGTTAAAACAAGCTTCCTGGAAATAACATTTATTCCCTGCATTAGCAGACACTAAACCAGTTTCCATGACACTGGGCCCTTACTTAGCTTGTGACAGTGTGGCCCCCATGATGCCTGTATGGGTAGAATATAGCTCCCATCTGCACCCATATGCACGCATTGCTTTGAAAACAAGCTCATTCTCAAAGTCAAGGGTTACCAGGAAATTTATGTCACTGGCATGACTGAGAAAATAATATATGGGCGTTATGTTTTCATCATGGACTGTATAAAGCTATATAATAATGTGTGGTAAATAAAAAGTCCATTGTTTTGTAATAATCCTTATTAAAGAAGGCAGATGCTAAAATAATCCATCTGAAAAGGTTCTCTTGAGGCTAACTTTGAAATATCAGGAAGCACATTCTCCAAATTAAAGGTGCTGTACCTGATTTTCACTGTCTTCAAATGTGAAAAAAAATTCAATTTCAAACAGTTTGCCGCTTTCCAAAGTTATTACTCCCTACCTAATGAATTCTAAAAATTATGAGTGCTTTTCCCAAGCCTTCGGAGGTCCGAGCAGAGTTTAAATCACTGGAAAGCTAACAAAAGCCTCAGTCACAATGACCCGTACGAAAAGTCTACGAGCATTTGCTCAATGTCATTCTTGAGCCTGCATTACAGAACAGTGTCCATAGCACATTCTTAAGTTCGTTGCCAGGTCGATGGTCTTGTCAAAAGATTTTTCTAAGAATGATGCCCCTCTTCCTTTGAGTGCCTTTCTGAATTCCTTAAGAGCAAGTTGTTATTATTGATCTCTTAAGTTGGTCCTGAGTCAACCAAATGTACCACTTATATCTCTGATGACAGCAGTGAGGTAATCAAGTTCAGTTTGTTTGTAATAGTCTTCTATAATGATGACGAATGAACACATGTAGAAGATTAAGCCTCATTCATGACATTCATGAAGCATTCTCATGAAAACAATTGTATGTAAGTTTTGGCATTCTTAACTGAAAAAGTTCTTCTGGAAGAACAAATCCTACAAATAGTCAGGAGCACTGACTGCTGTTTTAGAATATTATCACTCTGAGAGTGCAACCAAAAATTCAAATTGTTATTTATTTACACAATTTTTTATAAAATAATATTGGTTACTAAAAGGCTGATCAGGAAAGTTATAGAGCACAGACAAAAAATTACTTACGCTTATCTGTCCCAGCCCCAGCGCTTCTGTTTTGCCACTGTTATAAGACTCAACACCACCCTGCCCTACATCCAGAGGCATGCATCTCCATGAATAAAATGGTTTATTTAATTACATTGGTAACTTAAACATTCTTCCACTGAGTGTGCACGTGTGTTTAGACATTTTTATACATTTTTATTGCGTTTTTTTTTACCTGTAGGCTTTATTATACAGTACAGCTGAGTGTAAAACGGGGATGAGAGAGATGGGAGGGCATGCAGTAAATTGTCAGAGCCAGAATTCAAACTCTCAACACGGCGGCCGGCTGCACGTCGAGCTTGGCATGTGTGCTGTCACCTTAATCACTCGACCACCGGGCAGCACTTCTGTTTGGACACGATTGCTTAAGTTAAAGCGATAGTCTGTAGAAGCTCAACTTTCTCGTTCACTCCAATCCAGGGTTATTGTGAGAGATATTGGCATGCTTTTCTCCTATATTAATGTGCTAAATATGAAGCCAGTCAGCTGTCAAGGTGTCAAACTCGGAACCACAGCAGCTACAAACTGCTAGATCCCATTTATATATTATAAATATAGACAGGGACAATGCGCAATAAATTTATTGCACAGACCAGAGATTTTAATCTATTTTATATAACATGAAAATGATAGCTGCATGACCCTTCACTTGACCTGGCTTTATTTTCATTTCCTCTTCTTTTCAATGTTTTAATCCTTTCACTTCTCCACCATATCAGAAACCCATTCAACATTTCAGCCTTCAACACATTGACTGCACTTTTTGGTTAATTTAACTTAGAGCGGTTGCATCTTAAAAGTAAATGTTTCCCCCTCTAAGACGTAAACGAGTCTAAAGGCCAAGGGCTTTTTACAAATAGAGGCACTCCTGGATGACTTTCCTTTGCAAAATTATATTCTTGAGTGGATTGGATTGGGCGCTTATTTATTTTTTACTGTTTAATTTAACCCTGGATGCCTCTGGGATAACAGTATGTATGCCACAAGGTGCCACTCTTCTCATTGAATGAAAAATATAAAATTACAGATTGCATTCTATTTAAAAAAAATGCGCTGTCCGATGATCGAATGGTCTAAGCTGAGCACCACAAATGCCAGAATTGGCGAGGTTGACCTCAATCTCCTGCTGAATGTTCTAGTTAAATTATCTTATTTATTAGAAACAGGGACAGTGCACAATATACATTAACCTACAGATGTTTCCACCTGTAGTCCATGGCAGACTGACCTTACTGATGTTACTAAGTAAATAAGTGTAATTTTTCTATTATTTTTCTGTTATTTTTATTTACATTTATACTAGATTTAAATATATTTATACAGATTTAAGTATATTTTAAAAAAGTTTTTATTATTCCACTTCAGTTTCAAATCTGTGTTTCTGCACCTAATCTGTGTTGCAGCACTGGAATTTCCCCATTGTGGGACAAATAAAGGTTCCTCTACCTTAAGTCCAACTGATGGGAGGAGCCTATTGTACATGTTTTTAGTGGGGGGTAGTAGGGCAAACCAAAGTACCCAGAGGAAACCTAAGTAGACACGAGGAGAACATGCAAACTCCACACAGAAAGGCCCCATCGGGAATCGATCCCAATTCAGACTATTTCCTATCCAATAAAGCAAATAATAAAATGTTTGTTTATCATTATTATCATTATTTTATTCCTTTGTCATAAATAAATGAAATGAAGAAGGTGGCACTTTTCTATACTGCTGAAAATTAACTTATGCATGGAATTTAAATGTATCAAATATGCTTCTTTAGAAATTACTATAAAATTTGTGGCTGTTAATGTTCTAGCAGTGAAGCTTTGTCAGCATTGTCACTGTATAGACTAAATCAGACAATATCAGCTTTAGGACTTGTACAGACATGGGCCTGTAACTGGAGGTCTGCAGCCAGACTCTTAACACAGCCACTGTCTGTGAGCTGCAGCTCACAGTGCACAGACGCCTCCGAAAACAATCCAGTCTTAAACCTTTGAGCAGACTTGACTGTACTGAAGCGCTGTTTCTTTTATGAGAATTAATCTCGAAATTATATATATATATATATATATATATATATATATATATATATATATATATATATATATATATATATATATATATATATATATATATATATATATATATATATATATATATATATATATATATATATATATATATATATATATATATATAATATATATATATATATATATATATATAATATATATATATATTATATATATAATATATATATATAATATTATATATATATATTATATATATTATATTTATATATATATATATAATAGGAATGAGACCACCCGCGGAGGGTGAGAAGGGATTTTTTTATTGTATTTTATATAATACATTATATATATATATATAATTGTATATAAAGAATTCTTTTTCAATTAAAAATAAAACAGAGGTTTTTTTTAATCAGCTATTTTGGTCATAAAATCACAAATAAAATATGGATTGTTAAATAATAAAAACAGCTTTATGGATTCCAAGCTGTTCCCGCAGTCTTTAATTTTGCTCTGTTAATAACCAGACTCTTTCATTATGCTCCACACAGGGCTGGGCTCCTCCTGTGGTTGTGCGCCCTCAGCACTTTACCTATGATCTGCTACTGCTGCTGGTCTGGGGGCACTGCAGAACTCTGGGGAAACAGCAGCATTTGTCTGCTCTGACTGGAAGGATGGTGCTAATATGAACTTTGGAAGCTGGGACAAGCGGACGTTCATGAGCGAGACAGATAGGAGAGAGAGAGAAAGAGTGGAGCGGCAGCGATATTCTCTGGTTGTCTTGGTGAGTTAAAACACCCTCTACATGTTTGCTGTCTTCAGACAAACATTAAATATTAAAACAAATATGTTGACGTAAGGCAAATGTAAGGTGCATGTCCCTGCTCGATACCCTTCTGCAGCGCAGCAGACACCTGTCTTTCTTGTGTAAGAGGCTTAATAATTGTTGCAGTCAAATCGACCTCTTATACAAATTGATGTTCTTCAAAAGTATTTTTTTACCGCCTTTGTTTGCGCCTCAACGGATGTGTTCGCACTCACAGATCACATGCCCTAATCCACTTTCTGTGCTGCGCTATGACTACCGCTGTTCGCAAGATTGGGGCCTATATGTTTCACATCTGTGCGACCAAGTGTTTAAACCTTTTTCAAACCTTTTTTGTTATCTACTTACTGTACCTCCTGACCTGTCCTTCTTGAACAAAGTTAGATTAGACAGCGTATATTCACGTATGTGGGATTGTGTGCCTGAAGTCTCAATGGAGTGGATTTGATGGGGTTTTATAATCTATCAAGCTTCTTATGAGTCATAGCCAATCGACCTCGCTTACGTAGACAAAAAATAAGAGAAAAGTAATTAGACCTAAACATAACATCACTCACAGAAAGCTCTGCGGTCTAAAAGGCCATGTCTGTCTGGTGGAATTACCTTCGCTATTTGTTTTCTCTCTTTCATTCGTTTCATTTTCATGACACTCAACCACTATCTCCCACACCAGGTACGTCATTTCATGTGACAAAAATCAATAGCAAATAACAGAGATTAACAGTGGCTTTCGAGTACCATCAAATGAGTGGGACTTTGTGACACCATACCAAAGTGTAATAGAAAATGAAACAAGAGTGATTTTGACAGCACATTATATTGACAATGACACTTTATCATCTTTGTCGTAATATAAGATTGTTACATGGGATTGAAGTGTGTCAAATGTTATGCCATCAACAAAGAAAGTGGGGACCTGTCTGCCCTGTCGCCTGGAAAATTGGGTCTCCATACTAATAATAAATATATTCCCAACATTTTTGTAGGACCACCTTTAGCTTTGATTACAGCACACAATCGCTGTGGCACAGTTTTAATAAGCTTCTGCAGCATTAAAAGATGTATTTCCATCCAGTGTTGCATTATTTTACACCAGTTGATCTTGTATTGATGAGGTGAGAGAGCGACCACTGCACAAATCCTTCTCCAACTCATCCCAAAGAGCCTATTCCTTAGTATCGAAATCAAGTTTGGCATTTTAGTATTGTCACAACACTAATAACACAGACCTGACCTTAAACTTAAACCGATATGTTTGCCGCAGCACAGTGGAAACATTACAGACAAACAATAATATCTCCATGGAGACAAGCAGGTGGCAGACTTTTGCATTGAGCACATTTAAACAAGAGTTAAACATAGCCTACATCTTTTAATGCTGCAGAAGCTTATTGAAACTGTGCCACAGCGATTGTGTGCTGTAATCAAAGCTGAAGGCGGTCCTACAAAAAATTAGAGCGTGTGCCCCTTTTTTTCTGTGGCAACTTTTTTTTTGGACAAGCAGTGTATTTGGATACAATGAGTCCATTAAGCGCTCTTTGTGTCTGATTATAGAACGTTTTATTCTCTGCGGAGAATAAGACAATGAATAATTAGGTACAGGACATTCAACTGGCTTTGTACTGTAGTGGCACCTACAAATGGTTAATCCATTAGGGTTTTTAGTACATTTACCTAACTTACAATGTTGATCAAATAAAGAAAAATAACTAAGTTGTATTCAGAATTATGAAGGAATAAGAGGAAATGGGAGTACTGGAATCTTGGATGAGCCTCAAGATGTAGAGGCTAAAGCTAGATAGTAAGCGCCGGACAGTCTGCTGTAATTGGTAATACTGCTTAACAATTAATTATCAGTAAATTTATTTTGCATATTGAACAAAAGTCAAAGCAATAGGACTGCTGGGTTACTATGTCTATCTTTCCATTCAACGCTTTTCATTCTTTATTCATTCATTCTTATTCTGCCGTTGTGAGGTAGACATGAATAAAATGCAATCTAATATTTATTAGTATAAAATTAATCCAAAACAAAAATAAACAAAAGGTGTTAGGAACAGGGTTATTGTATGGTGAACGAAATGAGCACGGTTTAGGTTAAGGTTTGGCTTTGGGTTTGGTTTAGGAACATGTTGGTTATGGTTAGGTTTATGAAATGGTTTAGTTCAGTGATTAGGGGTTAGGGTTAACAAAATACAACAAGTAAAATTTTCCTAAAACAAGAATAAAAAGAATGGCTTGTGTCTATTATATAGCAAGAAACAGATTTGTATCGTTTGATATTGCAAGTTTTTCACACACTATAATGACCACCGTCGTTGAACGGTTTTATATATACCATTTACTCATAAAGTAAAAGAAGAAACTAGATCATTGCCAGCAAGTCATGTTCAATATGTTCAATGTTAAGAAAACAATCACAGCTATTATCAAAGCCATTTACAAATAGTGTTTAACAATGAAAGCAATGCCGAGCTCTTTAACCTTAAATCCAGCTCTGTTTGAATAAATTGTGTTGCTAAATATCCATTCCCCACTCGCCTGTGGGTCCTGTGAGTCTGTGTGATCACACAAAGCTGCGGAAACAAAAGGCCAATTAGAACAACCATCATTACGCCCTAATCATCTGGGGTTGCACACCGAGAAATGAAAATTGGGATGGTGCAGAAACGGGCCGATCCCAGGGGTCTGGTGCTTCTCAGCTGCTCTGCCTCCTCCTCTCTTTGTGCCCCATTCACCACATTTTCTGTCTGTGTCTATTACGTCTCTCCCATCTTTTTATTGTCCCCTGCCACCCTGGAGCATTGTTCAGGTGCAATCTCTCCCCTGGTAAATAAGTGTTTTGACAGAAGAGGAGCGGAGATCGTGTAAAAGCTATTCCCGGGGCGGACCTGTCTGTGAATTGCATGTTGTGCTATAATTCTTGCCATTAAAGGTGTAGCCTCCAAACAGAAGAGCATGGTCATTATATGGATTAAATGAGAAGATATTAGATAGAGTAATACTTCAAAACAAGATAAATCGATTGAAAGAAAAGTGCTATTTAGCAGCAAATATGCTGCTCTAACATGCCGTCTTGAATTGTAGACACCAAGCAATATGCCAGAGGACCTGGCTGCCATCAGGAGGTGAGACATGTTGTTTAGGTGACTCCCATGTTTTAGATATCGTAGTTTGAAAGGGCATTGGCAGTTTATTTTGACAATACACACCCTTTTCCTGTGTTGTCCCAGCTATAAACCATGGATATGCTCCGTTGACATGGGAAAATTTGAACTCCAACCTAATTTGAGCAGCGTGTTACATAATCACGGCCGTTGGATGCGCGTATGACATTGCTGGCGTAGATTGTCAGACCAGTTAACATTAAAAGTGATTCGCGCTGTTACTACTGTGGTATAAATTTGGGGTAAGACAGAAATGACAAAGACAGAAGTTCTGATATACAGTAGATGTTATGTTATGTCATACATAAGAGTTTGTATTGGTATCGGATCAATATCGCGATATTTGCCATAGTATTAGTTGATATCAGATCTAATAAAAAAATCTATGCTATCAGTGGCCATCACTACTAACAGGTGCAATCACTATTAAAACTATTGCCTTAACCCTTCTTAGCCGAGAACAATGACAATGCACAGGCCAACATGCCAAAGCACCAACAGCTGGTGCACACACTCAAACTCACAAGCAGACCCAGGGAGACACATGAAGAGACAATGGGAGACGGACAGATGCTCTCACAGAAACGCACTGAATAAGTCATGCAATGGTCCACGCTCTATGACATGGAAGAGAGAATGTGGGAATGTAGGAAAAAATTATTTACGGGCTTAAAAGTAGCAAAAGAGACCACCTGATTTTGACCTATGACAATTTTGGATGATATGAAATCGAGTGTTCGTGAATGTTCCCTTTTCTGAGGCTCAGAGAGAGACAACCTTGTTAGCAGGATTTATTAAATGCGAAATACAAACAATTGTTTTGATAAGTGAACAATGTCATAACATGGTTAAAACTCAAAAAAGTACATTTTGTGTCCTTTAAAGATTGTAGAAAAAGATTCAGTTGTAGTCATCTGAACTCTGTTTTAGAAAAATAAAACGTTTCGACTTTCATCCAAGAGTCATTCTCGAGTCGAAACGTTTAGTTTTTCTAAAATAGAGTCCAGATGGAAAACTCCTTGATGAATGAGGGATTACACCGACATCCTTTAAAGATTGATGCAGTGCCTGGATGTTGTGTGATGTTGCTGGTTGGCGGCTTGTACTAGTAATAAAGGCCATTTTAGAAAAGTATGTTTATGCTCTTGATACACTTAAAGACAACCAGATATTTTTATCACTTTTCATCATGCTGAAAACCATGTTTAGACTTATTTTGTCTGCTAACATACATCATACTACCCACACTGAACTGTGTAGAATTGCAGCAACCAATGAACTTTTCCACTGTGTAATCAAGTTTAGAGTTGTTTAAAGTGTTTAACTGACTAGATTTGGTTTTAAGAACACCACAAAATGCATTGAATCTTGACTATGTAGACTTCAGAAATGTTTATTGACACTACAATGCAGTCTATGAATGGTGCCTGGATATTTAGTAGTAAAAGGAGGATGTGATCTAGGATAAAAATTCAAATCAATTATTTTACTGATAAACATGTCTGATTAATCATGTATTATTAAACAGATAATATTGCTAGTTTCTTACCTATAAAACTTATTAAACTATATGTTTTGTTGACTACTACGACTACTCCCTTAAAAGGCGGTAGACATTTTTGTTACACAATAAAGTTGTAAGAACAGTTTCAATATCAGACAAATTACAACTCTCTTGGTGATAATAGTGTGAAAAGATTAAATTCCTGTTACGGTGGTTAGAACTTTCAGACAAAGGACAAACCAACTTCAGTGAAAGGCGCTCCTCTTCCACTTTAGCCCTTTTAATTTTTTTTCTCACTCTCCCTCACTGTTTTAATGAAAATTCTGCTGGGCATAACAGGAAGAAAGATTGTCCAGTATTAATTTCAGCTGGCGCTCCCTTTATTGGTCCACCCACGGCCCCATAATGAAATAACCCTGTCAGCTTTAATTCTGCTAAGACATCGCTCTCGGCACAGAGGACACACCCCCATGACACCCAAGCCTGCTGCTGGGACGACCAATCAGGAGTGTCCGCCAGATCAGGCTTTGTGTGGACCTGCAGGAAATTTATGTTGGAAAGATGGTTTTAAATTAGTATTCTGTTTTGTTTAATGATTAAAAAGTAAATTTAAAATGGGTACATTTGTGAAAATTATAAATTATTGATTGAAGGAACATTGACATTTGTTGGAACATGCTTTTTTAGATACAGACCCTTCCAGGAGTGACATACAGTATGTACCAGTTTGCGCACGCGTTTACATTCTATTCATTCATTACCCATGTTTGTTGTTTATATTTGTTGATGAGTAATAACTGTCTTACTTCAATCGCTATTTTCTAACGTTCAATTATTACTGTAGGATTTGTGACGCTTAATGAAACAAAATATACCTTATCCTGTTAAACTGTTGTTGCCCGCTATGTTTTTGGTGCATTATTGTCTAGATTAACGGTAGATTTAAGAAATGTTTAGAAGGTTTTTAGCATGTATGCTAGTTTCGACGCTAATCTCTAACACTAACAATCTACACAAAACGCTTTTACAAGTTGTCATATTTTTGAATTATAATTATATTATAATCATATTGAAGCTCTGGTGTTACTAACGTGTGGTCGAGTGGTCTTCAGTCGCCAAAACGGCTCTAGTTTTTCATAGTTTGTGATGTTTGGAGGCTAACACTAGCTCCAACGTTGAAAATACATTAGAGCTATCACATGCAATGGTACCAGGCTTCGGAACGCGGTGTTTTGTTTTCAAACACTGGAAGGTTCTTTTAGGTCTGGGAATCACAGGGTCCCTCACAATTTCATACAAAATGAGGATATATGACACACGATAATATCACAGTTTGGCAATACATGCAGTCACTGGCGTAGCCATGGGTGCATGTGCCAGGGTGGCCATTGCCGACCAAACATGGAGCTGGCACACCCAAAAATATAACTACTTTTTTAGGTCTAGGTCTACTTACAAGGGCGCCAGCGGGAATTTTCTTTTACATACTTGTACGCTTGTTTTAAGGACTGCAGATGGAAATTAGCTTTCATAGCTATAATCTGGTACAAGAATCATTGCCCTCGGGCATTATGTAACTGTACACTGTCCTGTTGAACAAATAAAAAAATTAAAACTTTTCCCTCATACTTGCACTCAGATTTGTTGCCCTCGCTCAGACATGTCTCTTCTGCGCTTTCCCCTCGTGCCCTTTGCCGGACGCACAGGCTTCTCAAGGTCAGTGTCTCATTTAAAGTCTTTTCTCTCATCTGACTCTGTGTTGACTTCTATCCTTGTCTTCCTTCTCTGAGTTTTGCTACTGTCCTAAAAGGCCTAAAAGGTTTGTTTAACAAGTTAACATAATCTACTCTAGTCATGTTTCTCGTTTCCTGCTTTTGTTTTGCGCACAAATGTGTGGGCTATTAAACCATTTTATAACATGGCATCAGAACAACCTGCACCTGCCACATTAGTGACTGAGCTGAGTAACAGGTCAGTGCTGGGCTGAGAGAGGAAGGCGAGAGACACATATTGAAGGTATTATTGCGCCACCAACAGGACTGATGTCTCGGATGACACTGGGAGAATGGGGTGCTCTGTGCTTTAAAAGTTTCCTCTTTGCACATGGCCATTTCATTTGAGTGAAGCAAACCTGCTCCTTTATAAATCAGCTGGGTCCAGATTGGAAAGAGGCACGCTGTGCCCAAAAAGCCAGAGCACAGAATGACATGAGGAGCGCTCTGTCCCTTTGTGCAGCTCACAATCTGGGGAGAAATCAATGACAGCAGGAACCATTTAGAGTCCATAGAGATGATACAAAGCCTAAACCGTTAGTTACTTTTCATTTTTTTAATAATCCACCTCATATTTTAGTTGTTAAAATGCATTGCATGTGCAATTATGAAACACTTTGCTCCCAATATTTCAATTGTTTTAAGTTTGAGGCTGTCGTGTTGTAGTCTGGAGACTCTGTCTCAAGTGTGTCCATCTCACAGACAGGGGGCATTCTAGCTGGGAGCAGGGTCAGAGCACATGGAGGCAGCAGAGGGATGGGGCTCCAGGAACCACTGACACCGGAACAGCATGTACACACCTGCAGTTGTGTGCCCCGTTATTAACAAGTAAAGCCTTTAGAAAGTTGGATTTATTCATCTCAAATACACTAGAATACAGGAAATTACATCTATTTTGTAAAAAATATCCCAGACCGCCTGTCTTAAAAAGGTGCATAGCATTTGAGTTTTTAGACAAAAAGTAGGAATAAAACAAAGTTTACTGTGCCACAGCACAGCTAAAGATCTACTGACGTTCCTGTTCAGCAGCCTAAATAAGTTAGTGCCATTTTATAATGTGGTAAGCCTGTGTTACACTATTGGTAAATATTTGGGCACATTCTAATTTTTGGAGGCACATCCAATATCTAATTTCTGTCTACGCCACTACATGCAATAATCAATATATTGCATGTGATTTCCTGCAATATATCACTATTTCTAAACACCAAACATTTTAACAACAGTATTTCTTTCCTCTACCTGCACAAACTTAATATGAAATACACCCAATTTCATTCATCAAAACAGTGGGTATGTCAATTGCACAATAATATTTCCTTTCTCTAAACTCGCAACAAAATGGTTGCACTATCACAAAATAATTATGTAAAAATATACCAAAAATAACACTCATGCTCATTATGGATACAGCAGCCCAAGAAACCTGACTAGACTAGTATACTCACATTTGTCTTCTAAATATTATTTATTAAGCAGAGTTAAAGTCATTATAGTCCATTTGTATTAGACTGTTGAGTTCTTTCCCATTTTAGACGTGTTTTGAGTCCTTACAGGAGCAGGTTTCATCACTAACAATCAGACAGCCGTTGCCACTCAATGCTGTAATACCAATTGTTGTTATGGTATCTGCATAACCTCTATTTGGCCTTCCACTACTTTCAACTTTTAAAAGCTTGGATGTTTTTTATTTTTAATTTGTGTTTTTTCATGGGTTTAGGTCACGTGAATAATTTGTTGAAGACATCATCATCTCATCTTGTTTCCTATCTCCGTTGTTACATAGTCATGAAAAACAGTGCATAAAATTGAAAATGAAAAGGGTTGATACTTCAAGAAGACAGGGGTTCGGACCCATGAATATGTTTTTGATTTGATAGACATTTAGATTCACATGCCAGCCACACATGTGCTGTGGGTTGTTGTTTCGCTGCCTTATGCACCTCTGTGCAGATTTCCTTTCCTCATCTGCGTGCTCTGGCTGCCCTGCCTGCGGCTACAGTGGTGCCTCTTCCTGTCGGCCCTTTTTTACATTCCCCATGTACATCCACCGTGAGTGTACCAAAACACTGCACCACACTGCAAATTGGCAATGTCACCACACACTGACACGCCACTGTCATAGCAGGCAAGACAGGTTAAGTGTCTTGCCCAAGGACGACTGTATGCACTGGTTCAAGTGGGGATTGAAACGCTGACCTTTGTGTTGGTGGACGAGCCCTCCAATACTAATAACTCACACCACCCCAGAGCTCAATCTTTTTTTTTATCACAAATTCTGTCATTTAGTCAGAACAGAATGTGTAGCTGTGTGTTGCTTTTGGTGTGTGTGTGCATGTCATTGATTAATGTTAGTGATTGTTAGAGATTGTTGTTTCGATGTATATCAAGTAATATCACAGATTGCTCTCAATTTCACCTTGGCATATAGAGGCTATTATTATATTTGCTCCACCCCAGTTTGAACTGATCAAAACATTAAATGTATGTGCAGATAAACAAAAACATAAACAATGGAGTTCAAAAATGGATACAAATTGTATTAAAAACATAAATGTGTTTGGCATGACCACATTCATCAGTACACTCCTGAAAGGCTGCACCAGTGACATTGAAGAATGGCTCAAATCCCCAAACAAACTTTGCTGTATGGCCACAATACAAGTCTGCCACCTCTGTCCCAAATGTCTATCTGGACGTGGACAGTTGTGAAGTCTAGTTTGAAAATGCGCTGTGTTGACTCCCTTCTCCCTGTAGACGTAGAGTTTCTGTGGCTCCGCAGGTGTTTGGAGACAGTGCTCACACAAACAATACCTTCGACTGCCGTGAAATGGCAGAGAATAGGCTCATGGAGAGGACTGACAAACGCTCCATCCCCCCTCTGGACCAGCAGGTAGCGGGCTGAGCGCACAATGGAGTTCTGCCCTTTGCAATTAAGTAAAACATCACAGTAAAGTCACTGTTTTTGCAAAGCTGGAATATTCAATAAGAAGCAAGTTGCTGAGCCAATTGAGTGTCATTTCTATAAAATATGGAGGAATATTCTAAGCAAATCAATAATATCTCCAGAGCAGGTTGTGGACCCTTCACCAGAAAAGTTACAGTGCACCTTTAATAAGTAAATAAACATTGCTGCTAAAAAAATCCTAAATGTTTCCTGATTAATTTGTCACTATTACTAAATTAAAGGTGGTGTATCTGATTTTTTCTGACTTAAAAATGATAACAGAGGTAGTTCACTTATATTTATTGTAGAGGTACAGAATTATTGCTCAGTTACCCTATGCATTCCTTGCATCCTAATTATTCACCACTTTTAACAACTTTCAGAGCCCAGAGCAGAGTTTACCGCAAACAAGCATTAGCACGCTAACAGCGCACTTCCTACTTCTTGGAGAATAAAACAATTGAATTAGATTCAGAGAAAGCACAGCGATCTCATTTTCACCTGAATAGCTGCTTTTGAATTTGTCTGTCGTGGGGCATAACAATTTTTACTTTTATTGTATGTAAAAAATTGGGTAAAGCCACCATATTAATGACTTAAACCAAAAGCTGATGCAAACATTCAGACACTCTGCTTGTTGTGGGCCAATTACTTAATCAAGGCTAAACTTTCTTGTCTGATCAAATCTAAATGTACAAACATGATGCAGCAACATATAAGTGGTACTTTCCCCCACAAACTGTAATTAATCTTGAACTTGAAATGTTACGACAAGAGGGAGATATTGGAGTTGCTGTGGTGCCGTATGCTACGCTAAGATGTTGCACGGGGGAGATTGGGTATGTTTTAATGAGTAACGCCACACGATAGGCCCTGTGGGTTTTTAGCTCGTTAGCACTCTCACTGTATGCAAAACACTCAAACTTATTACCATAGTGTGCAGAGACATTAGAAAATATGCAGTTGGTGTTATGTTGACTTTATTTACCCATTACACTTAAAGGAGGGGTCCACCACCTGCTTGTATCCACAGAGTTAGTGCTTTGCTTGAAATGTTCCACAGCACAACATGAATCTTATCCATCTAGCATCTATTCAACTAAGCCTTCTGCACACTAGAGGATTTTAGGCCGATTTTAAGCCTGCCTCCTCATGAGTTTGGGGAGGCATGGCCCATGCTGCGATTCTCGTAAGCGATTATTTGGTGCGTCAGCGTCCCCAAATATCCCAAAAAACAAAGTTAGCATAAATTCAGCCTGGATGACCAAACTTCGCCCAATCTACGTCCACTGCTACACCAGGACTCACCTGCTTCCTGTCTCAATCAAGGCGTCCAAGTTATTCCTCCACCGTGGAGCGGCGCACCTCCCATAATCGCAATGTCTTCTGCTGGGGTCTGAGCGCCAAATAATCACTGTAATAAGCTTGTTAAATGCTTCTTTCTGTTTTTTGTCTGAGTCTCTGACAAGGGAAGTAAAAAATATTATTACGGCACCATCCACCCAACCAAATGTCGACCATATTGGCCCGAAAAAGCTGAAATTTTGTAAAAAATTATGTTGACGAATGGGACATCAAAAGATGTCCAAATTATTTTGATATCTTTCACGGTGTCTGTGCGGCAAAGCCGCAAACTGTAGCATTTTAGAAATATCTCAAATTTTGAATTTGCTGCTATTTGCACATACAAAACGTCCAAACTGTGTCAAAGTTGAATCAGTTGTTAAACCTATTACCCTAAGCCTACTTGAAGTGAAACAAATTAATTTGGCGCGATAGCGCCCACTACAGAGTGAAATTACATTTCATATGGGGAGCAAAATATTTAGTTTTTTCGATTTTTCTGGAAATTTGGCACAAAATTCCATTTTGACAAATACGCCGTAACAAATAGGACATGTGTAATGACAGAAACCTCACTTGTTATTCCAATGGGAAAATCAACAAATCTCAGAAATGTTAACTTGCTTACACTTTATACTTTTACGAACATCTAGGGCGTTTGTCCGATTAACCCAAAACTTGGTGATACTCATCTGAAGTCGGCGATCAAAAGTTGTCCAAATTTTTCTTTTAAAAATTACGGCTTTGTGCGGCACAGCTGCAAACTTTCCCCAAAATATTGAAATTTTCAGGACACAATAATGCCCCTTTTTTTTAAAGCAAAGGGGAGAAGGCGCAATTGCACCACGGATTTGGCAGTAGGTGTAATTAAAGGAGGAAAATTGGGGCGTGTTGCGGCTATATTTTTTTTGTTTTATTTTCGCTCTAAATGCTTGCCCTGTATCTTTGTGTATTTGTTTTCATTACACAGCCTGGTGTCATGTGACACTTGCGCTCTCCTCCGCTTGTAACACGTCTTTCCCAAAATAAAAATAAAAGTGTGTGGTGAGGCTGCGCTTCATGTGAGTGAGACAAATAATCGTTGTAAAATGTCCTTATGTCTGTCGTCTGCAAACTTTGTCATGTCTTAAAATTGCAGGCAACGTTTGGGGTGTGTTTATTGCTCCAATCTACCAAAAAAAGCATTATTTCTGTGAGCAGGCTTGCCTCTCCGCAGATCTGGCCTGTAACTTGATCTGGTGGTGTTACCTATTGGTCTGTCTGGCGATAGATTTGTGTGTTTGATATCCTGGAGAACATTCCAGGCAAAGCTTTATCATCTCCATGGGCACCAGCAGCTGACAGACCCTCCACTAGAAACCTCACATTGTGCACATTCAAGTTAGCCTGTGAAAATAGTAGTGAGCCAAAAAACAGTACCATCTTGCAACATGTTTTGAATTCCAATGACCACAACCAGGGCATACTTTGCAAGTATATTTATATTAAGTATTGCCTCAAATGAAAATTGAAAGTATTATCGCGCCTTGGAGACAGTGTTATGCCTTAAGATCAACCTTATGTGTTATATCTATTGCCTCTAAGTCGTGCTTTTGCAAATGTGGGACAACTTGTTTACCCATAGATATATTGCAAAGCTAAAAATAAGAAACTACTCAGACAAGCTTTTTATTTGGTGAGTTCGCAACCTGCTTCCTCTCATGCAGTGAGCAATTTATTCCTGGGCCCAAACGTATGCCAACATTTCCATCTGGACCTCTACCCATCTACCTAGGTGGTCTCAAGTATTTCATTATCTAAACGTCTCCAAAGGTTTCCTCTAATTTACTGAAGATATAAAGGGACTTAAGAGACGGTTTCTGGTCCCTGCGCACCCTTGGCACCTGTTACGCCGTCTATGATGGAGATTTATCAGTAACAAGCACTTACCATGGCTCAAGTGGTTTCAATCAATGCCATCGATCCAATGTTGGGGTTATCCGGTGTGAGGTTGGTGAGATAATACATACAGCAGTGGAATATAATCTTTCAATCAGTTGGTTAATGCTGCAAAGGGAAAGGTGTCGTGATGAGGGTTAAAGATGGGTTTTATTAGAAATTGGAAGAACTAGAAAAGTACTCAAGGTCGCATGCTTTAGTTGTTTTGTTATTGCTTGGTAGTTCTACTCTTTACAAAGAAGGTAGTCTGGTGCCATGGTGCTTAAAAAGAATAAAGATCGATTAAAAAATGTGACAAAGAACAAGAGAACTGTAAGGCCATATCTTGTATCAAAATGAGTGAAAACTGTAGAATTTTGTTTTAGCAGAAAAAAGACTAAACTTATTAAATGATTAAAAAGCTCTGAATAAATAAGCACCATGCAGAAAACTGGTCCAAAATATAACATATTTTAACATAACCGATAGGTAACAAAGTATTTCGCTTTGGATATTTAATTCAGAAGTTTTGAATACATGCAAACACTTTTGCAGTAAAATGTAATCTTCCTTTATTTAAAGGTTTTCTATGGAACGTTGCTGTTGGAGGCCTGGAATATTAAAGTTCCTTTTGCAGCCTTTTCTATCTCCCTGACAATATGTATTCTTCTACTAGTTCTGATAAAGATCAAGACCAATCTAAAACTAAATATACATTTTGTCCTCTTTATGTTATTTTTTTCTTTCTTTTTCAGTATCAGTACTTTTTCATATTAGGATCTAGTTTCTACACTTGTTTTCCCGGCTATAGCCGCCTAAGTATTTCCGGATCAAAAATCGGCCTTGATGACAAAATTACTAAATCATTTTTCATATAGCGGTCAAGCTCTATCGCCGACATAGGGGTATTTAGTTGTACGTGTATGTTTTCTTATTGAGATGCTGGCCTACACTTCCTTTTCAACATGAACTTTTGGCTTATTAGTAGTTTGCAAACAACAGTGGGACACATTAAGATACTTGCAGCACATCTATTTGTGACATGATTCTAATAAACAGAAGACAACCTACATGATTACTCAAACATGTAAATGGAAAGGAAAAAATACAGTACAGTACAGTTTATCTGGTAGCTTCAACAATATTGACATTCAAACACCCACATGATTTAAAAAAAACCTTGTCTAATAATGCACCGCATAGACACCTTGATCTCTGACCTTCACCAAATAAGGTAATATTTCCTCAGGAATAGCTGACACTCTTCCACCTCATAACTTGTATTCATCTCTCTGAGTGACTTTGACCATTCCAAACAAAATAACACAATGCATTCTGATTCAATTCCTCCAAAACATGCCAACATCTTGTGTTAATTAACCCACAATTATGTATTAGCTCGACGCATCCAGTTCCGGGGAATTTTTTTAATTTGACGCAAGTAGGAGAGACAGGTCAATTTGAAATGTGCTAGCACAAGCTTTGTTCTGTAATTGGATGGACAAGTGCGAGGCAAATTCCCTGACCAGTGTCGTGTTCCTCATTACAAGACAATTTAGTCGCGACAAAAATATCTTTCATATCACACCCAAAGCCACCGAGTAAATCCTATGGGTCTCGAATATTCAGGTGGATTTTAACATTAGTATTAGTCCGCAACCTCCAAGATGAGGACATGTAACCTCCACTCGTCTGTCATTTTGCTTTTTTTTGGGTGATATATTCGCCATTATTTCCTATGTAGTTGTGACATATTTTTCAATTCCATTACCGTTAAGAAATATGCACCATCTTGGTAGCTTTTAAAATGAAAGGCTATTTTGATTGTCCATGTGGCTAGGTTTCATTCAGTCGTATATGTATGATTTCAAGGTATGTAATGATTTCAAGCTATGTAATGTTCCTGATGAAGGGTACATCACCTGTTTCTCTCCATGGAGATTTTAATGCTGGAATTCTGTCAACTGGACGACAAGTTTTAAGCGTGAAAATGTTTTGCCACTCATCCAAGTAGCTTCTTCAGTTCTGACAGGTATTTCAGAAATACCTGTCTGAAGGAAAATATGGAACCTACCTGGACGACTGCAGAATTACACAGACATCTTTGTGCCACAGTATGCCTCCATAAAGACAGGCTACATAACCAAGCAAATCATATCAGATCCAATTACTGAAGCCACGATATGCATTTTTAAGATATTTTAATGCCATATTGTGGTATTACAAGCAAAGCATATTTACCTTAACATGATAGCAAGTTTAGTTTCTTTGTTTAACGTTATTTTTTTTAAGCAGTACAAGATTTATTTAACATACAATTTTCTTTTTGCTAGGATCTAAAACAATATACGGTATTTGAGTTAAAAAGGAATGGCATGGGCACTAGCCTGTGGTTGAATCAATAATAAAATAAATTCCTAAATAAACATATTAAATCTAATTTTTTCATCTTAATATTTTGTGTTAAATGGAATAATATTTGTGTGAGGGTTTTGGATCAATATTAAATAAATAACATAAGACATTAAAATCTTGTATTTATTTAATGTCATTATTTTTTTATTGCAGACCTGAATGATATGTAGTCAGCTTTATTTTAGTAAATAAAATGCCTTGTTATCTCTACAGTGTGATTGAGTTATTGATAGATAGATAAATAAACAATGTTTCCAACTAACAATCACAACATACCACAATGCGATATCCCAAAGGAAATTGAGAAAGCAAATCTTCTGCAAACTGCACTATGGGGATTGCATTTATCCGTAAGTGGAACAGTCCTGCGTGTCATTGGGATCGCTGACGGCTGCAATGAAATATTGTATGATGTGGGCGGCGCCAGAGAGGAGTCAATCAAAACCAGGGACATGTCAATCAAAACGGCTGTCAGCTTGTATTCACAGCACAAGGACAGTAAACGGAGATGCCTTATGAAATGGACTGGAGAATTAGACTGAATGGATGACTGTAGTACTGTCGAGTTTATACATGCATTCTTCAATTTTAGACAGCTTAGAAGGGGTCACGTGAAGGTGTGTGGCCTTTAAAAACACAGAGAAGCACCTTGGATTACCAACAGATCATGTGAAGAGGATGCTTTTGAGAAACATTCAAAGCATGCTGGAATGACCAAATATGTTTTAACAAAATTGATGAGGTGATTGCAGTTTTTAGCTACAAGAAAGAACAACAACCTATATAACAAAAAAACAATTGCCAAAAATAGAAGTAAAATGTCTTGACTTAAAACTTAACAAAATTAGAACAAAAACAACCAAAGAGTAAAAGTAAAAGTTCTATTTGGTCCAAATTCTGTCAGACTTGTCCATTTTCATATTAAGTGGTAAGAGGACAGACAGCTTTTCATAGATTGCATTTTATGTGAAGCACTTATCATTTTTAAGAGCAACAATCATGGATCATTCTGCATGATTCCATGAAAATAAAAAGTTAAAATCATAATTTGGAACAATCTTCATGGAGTTTTATGACATAATTAGGAATATTATAACCAAAGGAACAACATTTTCTTGGAGACAAGTAAAAGGACAGACAGGTTTGTGGAGATGCTACTCACTAATATTTTCAGAGCAATAAAAAAAAAACGGGGAATACATTTTTTTTTTCGGCATTTCTAGAAGTTTAAGTACTGGGGTTTTCAATAATAAAATAATAAAGAAAGTCAGTACATTTTCAGTCACTATATCATTACCTTTTGAGCCCTCTGAATTTGGGCATTTAAATTGAGCTGAAGACTTTTCCCATTAAGCTTCCCTTTATTCAATCATCCCTAAAGTAAGAGTTTGCATTAAAACGCCATTACAACCCGAGCCCTGTTTGAAGAGCCGCTCAGTATTAAGCCCTCTTTGTAATAGAAATCCACCTGAACACTTGTTTCACAGATAAACATGATGGGCCTTAGGGAAGCATTCATCTGAAAGGCAATGTTACGAAACAACTCAAATAGTTTAACACGGAATTAGCAATTTGGAACAGTCAATCACTCCATTTGATGTTTAAATTTGTATTGTTTTTTTTCTGTGTTTTGGGGCAATAATCTTGAAGTTGTCAAAGAATGAGCATCATACTTGTATTTATCAGTGCAACAGTAAAAATGGAAGTATTTTTAATGCATTTGGATCATATTCTTGTAATAAAAACAGAATAAAATTGGTAAAGCACTGTCTGTCACACTTTGGAAAACTTTTGTCCGTAACTGTTTTTAAATCACAAATCGCTGTACATGTGTCACAGTTTGTTCTCAGTAGTAGCATTATAATTAATTACATGTATTTGTATTTTTTGTGTGCAATACTTTATGTAACTGAAAGACACATCTATATATGAATGTGGTTCTGTGAATTTCCCTGTTTTCCATTAAACTATTGCCTGTTCATTTTTTGTATGTCTTTAATTGTAAATATTGCTTTTCTTGTTGAAGGACAAATAGCTTGCCTTATTTGTATTGTTATTAGCCTTTAAACATGTTCTTGAGTACATCTTTATCATGTTTTAGAACCAACAAATAAATAAATGTTTTTCTAAATAAAAAAACGAAATTAGATTTGGATCTCTGCTGTTTCCCCTACCACCTGGACTACCTGCGTTTTGTCTATTGCAGAGAGAATTACGCACAGTTCAAGATCAACATAGATCCATGATTTCAAAGCATTTCAAGCTGGCCTCTCACTTTCAGGTCTCAGCACGCAGAGAAATTTACAAAACGAGTCTGGCTATGTTTTATGGACTTTAAAGAACAGCATAGAAGATTCTCAAAGCCATGTCACAGAAAATGTCAATTATTGAGAGGAGTATTTTTGACGGTCAGGAGGGGGGAGGATTTTCTAACTGGGATTTATCAAACTAGTGTGAATGAAACTAAATTTTACTCCAGGTATGTATTTGATGAGGGAACAATTTTAGAACATGGTTACAACTCAGAAAAGTCAATTTTGCATAATGTGTGTCCTTTAAACTAATCTTTGAGTAGGAAAATAAAACCGAAAGAATTAAAGTGCATTATGTAAAAGTATGTAACTTTTCTGGTTGAGGTTTGCCAACTCTTTGTGTCCGTGTAAATGTTAGTGATTGGCATTTAAAACTACAAATAAGCAATTTAAAATCGTTGTATGTCAAGAAAACAAAGATTAGATGCTATATCAAAGTTTGAATCAGGGAAGATACTCTTCGTGGTGGATAACTTCATAGCAAGAACCGGCATACAAGGTGTGAATGTGAAGTGAAAAGACCACAAGAAGGATAGAAGGCATAATTAGAGATAAAAGCATGTCCAGAATAGTGAATCAGCAGTCCCAGGGCAGTGAAAGTTAGATGATAGTGGAAAAGTTTTGACCTAAAATATGCACATGAGGTTATGGAGGATGTGAGGATAGGACAATCTTGAATTTGAAGTTCAGTTGACTCCTGCATCTTCCCTCACAGCTGAACTTTCACATTTTCTTACATTTAGTTGTACAACCATGACCAGAAAAGCAGCACATAAATCATATGAAATACAATCACCATGGTTAAGGTTACGGTACACAGATCTTGAGCTATAGACTACAAGGCTACACAAATAGCGGAAGGATTGTATCTATAGTGCATGTTTTGGGTTGAGCCAGTCGAGACACTTTTTTTCCTTTTCTCTTTATAATATCGCAATTCATGTTGTGGAGATATGACAAATTACAAAATAAAGTATATTGACTATGATTAAAATGTAAAAATAAACTAAAAAAATGAGATATGCTTTTTGTCAGTATCACCCTAATTCACATGGGGACTCTAACATGTGAATGAAACAAAACCCACAACAACTCCAGCATGTTTTTCATGAAGGGACAACCTTACAGCTCAAAATGACAGACAGCACACTTATTTTGACATCAAGTGCTGGTTTTACAATATACATGAGAAAAAAAGAGAAAACAAACTTGCATAGTATAGCCACTTTAAAACAAAAAGGGTCATAGTTCTCCATTTAAATGTGATTTTTTTTCTAATACAATGTAAATTTATTTCAATGTTTTCGATGTAATGAAATAGATCATTAAACACACAAACTTCTGAGTTTTATTTACATGCTTTGTTTGTGAAGTAGATTAGACGAACTGGCATTATTGCAATCACGCATAGAAATCAGCAATTGCCAGGCAAACTCCAATAAATTAAACAAAGACAAAATAATGAATTATTTCTAGACGGTGACACGGCAACACAAAAATGCACTGATTAAAGTAGATGGATTCTATGGTCTAATTGCTTTAACTGACAGAATCACTGTTTTTCTGTCATTACTGTAATAGCTCCATAGCTCCATCATTTTTAAATCTTTGATCACCACTCTCTTGTCTTCTCTGAATGTGTTGGCAGCAGGAGGGGGAGATGCATGGGTGAAAGGTGAGGGGTGTGAACATATTTAATCAATTTATGCTAGCATTTCTGAGTTTTTTCTTTAAAAAAGTGCTGTTCTGTTACCCTACTTGGCTCTGACTGTATGAACATGTAAGTTACAACATAATTAGAATAAACTGACTGTGAGCCATATGTCGAAGTATGTCAAAAGATGAACTGTTCGATGAGCTAACTGTGTGCCATACGTTAACACCTGTCAGAACATGAACTGTACATCTTTTATTCTGGGCATAGGAAAATGTCACCCAGCATATGATATGTTCAAAACCAGGTCTTCTATGGCTTATGTTAATGCGGGGCCAGAGGGAAAACCATAAAAATTGGTGAACAGTGCTGTGTGCTTTGGGATTCCTGTGCCTTAGTAAAAGGCCTCCTGTATGTTCAAACTCTTAATAAAGCTCAAGAAACTAAATACTGTCTGAAGTACGTCTTTTAAGTAGCATACAAATCGACAGGGGCTTCAGTCAGCAGTACTTCTAACAAAAATTGTACAGATTATATTGGGGGAAAAAAGCTTAATGCATTTGAGATCCATCCACATGCTAAAAATGGATGGACATTTTTAATTACAGTGAAAACCATAGTAATGTGACCTCCTTGTTAGTAAATCTTAGTAAGTCTTTGTAAATCGAGTGTGCTGCCTGATTCTTTTGGACAGAACTATGTTTGGACAGTCAGTCAGCTGTAAACTGTGGAACTACCCACTGAACTGAAATGCATATCAGAGGCAGGGTTTTCAGATTTTCAGAAAAACAGGCGACTATACAGTTCAACTGTGTGTGTCACCGCTGAATGTGCGCTAAAGAGATGTGCATATTTTAAATGTAATGAAAAAATACAGAAATAATGACCTCAAACATTAACAGTCTGTATTTCAGTTATTAATGCGTCTATTCAGAATCAGAATCAACGTACAACAGAACATAAAAAGTGGCCAAAAATGTGCTCCTTTTTTTACATAAAAGCATTAGAAGCAAGTCCAAATAAACACAATCCGCAATCAGGGACAAGAGTTTAGAATTCACATTAGTTGTACACTCTGTGCGTCGAAACAGCTGCATGCTCTGCATCTAACTATGTATGACTGCATTGTCTCTGTCAAATAAAGTAACAGTAATGTAATGTAGGCGATAGGGAGGATGCGATCAACAATAAAATCCTGAATAGCATTTTGGTTTTTTCATTCAATTCAGTTCAATTCAATTTATTTTTGTAATGCCCAAAATCACAAAAGCCGTTGCCTCGAAGGGTGACAATGAAAACAGATTAAGCAATGTTCATAGGAAATTATCAAATGCCCCAGCATTCCCTGTCTTTGGACAAATATCCCAACTCCCCTTGTCCTTAGACCCTCCTTCTCAGCAAGGAAAACTACAAAACCTATTTGGGAAAAAGTTGAAATCCCAATGAGTTCCACAGTGAAGGAGAGATCCGACTCCTTCGGACGAGCGAGCAGACGCGCTTCAATTTACTGATAGACAGTGGAGCTGGAGCCACTAAGGAGGAGAACCAGTTCTTTGAGGCAGATGAAGAACCATTTGGCAGATGAATAGCCGTTCATCTGGAGTAGAGACCGTTTCTCCAGGCAGTTGAGGGGCATCCGGATCCACAGATTGGCATGTGGCTGAAACAGAACCGCTCCCCGAGGAAAGTGGAAGAAGGAGAAAAATATGTGAACAGTAATGAACAGAATGAAAATGAAGTGAAATAAAATATTAAATATTGTTGATAGGAAAAGAAGGAGGAAGCAGAGGATAGCGCTCAAGCTGCCATACTTCCCCAGCGTAGTTGCTCCTAGGGCAGCATAGCTGGGAAACTGTAGGTTTTTATTTCTGTTCCTAACTGGCCTGACCAGACGCGATTTCAAAGAGGAACGTTTTAAGCCTGGTCTTAAATGAAGAGACTGTGTCGGCCTCTTTAACATGGACAGGAAACTGATGCCACAAAACACGAACTTGGTAGCTAAACGCTCTACCTCCTACTGTGCTTTTAGAGACTCTTGGGACCACCAGAAGTCAAGCATTTTGAGAGCCAAGTGCTCTGTTTGGATGATAAGGTACGATAGCATCTTTTAGGTGGGATGGGGTCAGGTCATTTATGGCTTTGTAAGTCAGAAGGAGGATTTAACATTTGATTCTAAACTCAACAGGGAGCCAGTAAAGAGATTCGAACACCGGCGTAATGTGCTCTCTTCATTTAGTTCTTGTCAGTAATCTTGCTGCTGAGTTTTGAACCAGTCGAAAGCTTTTAGGACACGCTGCGAGCAGGGAGTGACAGTAGTCTAATCTAGATGTCACAAATGCACAATGCGTTTTTCAGCTACATTATGCAGATGGAAATAGGCATCCGTTTATTATATTGACAGTTGCCAATGATTCAATGTAAACCCACCCAACAACTGCACTTTAATGTAATCAATAAATATGATTAAATATTTATGGCAATAAATATGTATGGCAGCAAAGTGGCTAAGGGGCACTCTCACCAAAAAGGTCCTTGGTGCAACTCCCAATGGACCTGGATAGGGGTTTACCAGGCGCTGTACAGTTGTGCCCACTGTTTCTTACAGGTTTCACAAGCCAGCATTCGAGGATGGGTCACGTATTTTCCATAGCGATCAATACGTAACTTCACTTGAGCTATATATTTTTTCTCATCCCTGCATGATATTAACCCTTTTAATTTCATTCCTACTTCGAAATGGTGGTGTTAGGTGTAATATATATATATATATATATATATATATATATATATATATAATATATATATATATAATATATAATATATATAATAATAATATAATAATAATAATAATAATACATAATAATTATTTAAAATTGGCGCCTTTCAGAACACCCCAAGGACACTGTACAAGAGAATAAAACAACAGAATAAAACAACAGAATAAAACCCACAGTACAGAACTGGATGATGGTGTTGGAGTGACTGAGTTATGTGGTTTAGGATTGTCTGAACAGGTGAGTTTTGAGTCTGGATTTGAAAAGTGGAAGGGTGTCTATGTTGCGGAGGTCAGGAGTGAGAGAGTTCCAGAGCTGAGGAGCAGAGCGGCTGAAGGCTCTGCCCCCCATTGAAAATAAGACGGAAAGAGGGGACAGAGAGCTGGAGAGAGAGGAGGACCTGAGGGAGCGAGAGGGAGTGGAGATGTGGAGGAGGTCAGAGATGTACGGTGGAGCCAGGTTATGGATAGCTTTGAAAGTATTGAGAATAATTTTGAAGTGAATCCGTTGTTTTATGGGGAGCCAGTGAAGTTTGTTGAAAGGATGGGGGTGATGTGATGGCGGGAGGCCGTCCTGTGATAATGCGGGCTGGCGGAGTTTTGGAGAAGCTGCAGTTTCTGGAGGGATTTTATTGGGGAGACCAAAGAGGAGAGAGTTACAATAATCGATCCGGGAGTTGACTAGACTGTGGACAAGTATGGCTGTGGTGTGAGGAGTGAGAGAAGGACGGAGACGAGAGATGTTGCGAAGGTGGAAGTAGGCGGAACGAGTGATGTTGTTGATGTGGGAGTGGAAAGAAAGGGTGCTGGTCGAGGATGACACCCAGGCTCTTGACTTGAGGGGAGGGGAGGACAGTGGAGTCATTGATAGAAAATTGTGAAACTGTTGGATTTTTGAGAGAGTGGAAGGGGTGCCTACCAGTAGGACTTCGGTTTTCGAGCTGTTGAGTTTGAGGAGATTTGAAGAGAACCAGGAATTGATTTCCTGCAGACAGAGGGTAAGAGAGGCTGGTGGAAGTGATGCAGTGGGTTTTAGACGGAGAGGTAGAGCTGGGTGTCATCCGCGTAGCAATGGAAATGAATGTTGTGTTTACGGAAGATGGAACCAAGTGGTATATATACCACCGGAACATAACCGAAGTGGCTGATATCAAGAAAACAGGAACAGGCCCTGAGCACCAGAGCAATAGAGGCCCAGATCTACCACACCAGACAAGACCCAAGTGGCTGGCATAGTGTACAGGAACATCTGTGAAGAGTATGAACTGGAAACCCCAAGGTCAAAGTGGGAAACACCTCCAAAGTTGGTCGAGAAAGACCGAGCCAAGATCCTGTGGGACTTCCAAATACAGACTGACAGAATGGTAATGGCAGAACCAACCAGACATTGTGGTGGTGGATAAACAGCAGAAGAAAGCAGTGGCAATAACCAAGTGATGGGCAACATCAGGAAAAAGAACACAAAGCAATTGGAGAAATACCAAGGGCTCAGAGAAGTACTGGGAGAAGGCGTGGAAGGTGAAGGTGAAAGTGGTGCCTGTGGTCATCGGAGAACTCGGGGCAGTGACCCCCAAACTGGAGGAGTGGCTCGAGCAGATCCCTGGAAAACACCAGACATCGCAGTCCAGAAATGTGGCAGTGCAGGAACAGCAAAACAAATGTGCAAGAACTCTCAAGGCTCCCTGGCCTCTGGTAGAGGACAGAGGCTTAGAAGAATGGAGGAGTACCCGAGAGTGAGAAGGGAATTTTTTTTTTAATATATGAAGTAAAAATGTAAAACCAAATCAAATCATATAGCAAAACAGCAACGGAGAACATTTTTAGACTAGTACATACACCCACAACAAGGGAATAAAATAAACAGTCAGACAACACAAGTCTTAGTCAACCACTGAGACATATCCAAAATATTGCTCCCCAAAGCGACGCAGCTGAACATCTGGATAGTCGTCATAAATATTTTTTCATCTGTGCCCCTTCGGGAAAGAGATTCTTCTAAGTTTGCCAACTTCCGATCAAAATCCTGGGGGTGTGCATGACAAGAACTGAAGAACTGGAGAAGAGTGCACACAATGTTACTATTTTGGTCAATCAGGTTAAGAATAAATAGATTAAATCCTGGGTTATATTTGTTTCTTCCACCCTGGTCTTTGGTTAGATAGTGTTTAGAGAGTTTGTTCTATGTCCAGGCTTAAACCTTTAACTTTTAGGCCTAGGTTAGACTTGGTGTAATTTGCATATGGCTGTATGACAAGCACTTTAACCTCAAAACAAGACTGTTAACCGGTTAAAGTGTGGTGTGGAGTTTCTATCCATGTCTGGCTTCCTCCGAGTACTCTTCACTCATAAGCCTTAATGATAAACCAGACATTTACCGAATTAGAATCAATCATGCTTGTCATCACCTTGACTATATTTCCATTATTTAAATAGACATAAATGGTTAAAATGTTAGATCATCAGTCATTTAAATTGAATAAAGTTTGCTAAAAAGTTTCATAACAGTCACCAAACACATTCAATACACACTGAAATAAGTTATTTTTGATGTTTTTCTGTACTGATCTGTAAGTTAGTTCAGTTTATTAGCAGTTAAATCTTGTGTTTCACGAACATTGGGCTAAACATGTTTAAAGAATAAAATATGAAATGTACTCTGTGTGTTACCACAGAAATAGACAGATGTTTGTGGTGCGTGCACAGAGAATTTGGGCAAGTGCAGATTGAATTTTGACCTAAATTTGGTACTGACTCAAATTGTCCCAAACCATTGCTCCAGCTCTGGAGATGGGTCATTGAGCACTAATAGGTTTCCCCTGTGGCAAATAAGAAAACAAATTACCCTTCAATGACAATAAAGTATATTGTAATCTACTGTAAAACATTTTAGAGCTGATCTTCGAAACATCCAGTGAGAATTCTCTCCTTGCATTCAGTCGCTAAAGCCTGTAGAAGGAAGGCTCTACACTGGGGTATTAACTCAAACATGGAGTGTTAACGGCACAGGATTGCAGATTCAAGCTCTCTTACACAGGCATGGTGGAGCCGTTTGGCTCCTCAGCCCCCTATGGGATCAGAGGACCTAAGCACCCACCATTCCATTACCACACTGTTGCATGTGTGTTGGGGGCAATGGGACATACTGGAGTCACTGTTACAAAGCGGGAACTGCAGACCAGAGACGAAGGGATGAAAATGGGGAGTGGGGATGTGAAGCGTGGGCTGGGTGTCAACTGGCATTAATATTTATGTAACCAAAGAGGAAGAGGTATAAATGAAATTGTAAATTAGATGCCAGACAAAACTGACAACTGGGGGGAAATTCCTCTTCTGCATTTGACCCATGCTTCAAAGTAGGCCTGTCTGCTTACTATTCAACTTATCGTTCAATATATGACAGAAAAACAATATATATTTGTGACTCAATATTTTTTGTTTGTTTTGTTTTCTCCTTTGGGGGACATTTTTTAAATAAGATTTGACCTGTAGAGAGTGAAATAAGTCACTTTTATGTCTCATTATTGACACCAACTAACACATATTAAATTGCATTTCTTATTCATTGCAGCTCATTGGTTTTCAACAATATATGGCGTTTTGTTTTGTTTTTATGATTTTTCAGGGCATATATAGTCTACAAAATGGTTCAGGGGTATGTATACCAGTGACATGCAGTGAGGTTCATGCCTAGTGAGGCACTCACTCTTTCAGCGTCAGATTTACCAATGCGAATGAACCAAAAGAGCACCTCAAACATAATTAGATTGACAACAGACAATGAGTTGTGCTTTATATGTTCATTTCAAAATTTCTTTACACAAACATGTCTAAGGTCAAAACGTATTCCATTTGAGCCAAATTCCAGCCTGTTTCAAGCCGAAATAAATACAAGTTCATGGTCTGACATTTACAAGCTGGATTGTAAATAAGAAATAGACAAGAACGAAGAAGATAGCGCAACAGTCCACGGGCTCTGAAGCGCCCTCTGCCATGAGTCAGGCGTATTGTTTGCCTCACCGAGTGAACTTTTACTGCTCTTTTTATAATGAATCTGCGAGCCTAAAAACGTTTCAGAAATACATTTCATACATTATCCAGAATATGGAAGTAAACAGAGTGTAAACAGAGAGTTTATTTGTTATATACAGAGGGACAGCGACACATTAGTGAGGCATTATACTGTGCACCGAGTGGTAGAGCATGGTGCTGCCTCACGTCGCCCCTCCTCCCTGTATTTGAACGGGAGTTACAGGACATGATGAAATTCTGATATTTTTAATTGAAAAAAATATCGTTCCATTGTTTACCGTCTCTCAGCACACCAACTAGTAGGGGGAAAAAGACTCTGCCTTGTCTAGTGCTATATAAAACCTTCTTGGGATATAGAGTCCTTTATAGAATTTATGGCATAACGGTTGGTGGAAGGTAATCCATGGTGACACTCCGCAGTGATATTATTGCGAGGCAGTGCTCTGACAGCGGGTGAGTCAGTGTGTCTGCTCCGGGCTTGTCATGGCCGAGCAGCACTTGAAATGGAGTTTGGTGTGGCTGTTATATGTCAGATGGACTGGGTATTGCCAAAAAGATCTCAAATGTCTTGTGAGTCTTGTGCAAAGCCATCTCAAACCTTTAACAATGGAAACATTTCAATTTGATGCATTGACCGTTTGGGACCAAGACCTTTCACGTTTATGATTAATGGTCTAAATTACCTTTATTTTAATTTAAAGTAGTTGCAGATAATTCCATCTTTCTCTTTAGTCACCAGCACGACGTTTTCCATTCTCACCTGGCATTTACATGTGATGATTTACAGTTTGCAATTTCTTATTTGCAACTTCTCTTTCAGTAACCATGCTGTGGAAATGTGTGCCATGTGTGCCAAGTCATTTGCATGGCATGTATGGTAACCAAAGATGGCAATAATTATTTGTATGTATTTATTTTATGTACTTTATGCTATATCAACTTTGATCATTTTAACCACTGTGGTTTGCCTCTCTATATGATATGGAATGAGTTTTAATATTTGATGAACATAATGTTTTCCATCTGGACTTTATCATCATAGCGATGTAGTGGGCTAAGCGTTGCCCTTAACCAGAGGGTCAGTGGATCAAATATCATCCAACAATTCTAAAGAAGCAATGGAAACACTTATTCCATTCACACTCATTCACAAATACGGTTCAAAACAAAACAAGCGCTGTCATGTGATAAAACTTGACACTGGTCAGAGTTCTTGCTGCAACAGCATTGCGTGGCCACGCTTGCTGTGGCCGGGGCTGTATTTATAAATCCAGTACAGTATAGGTGTCGTCCAGCGGCTTGGGAGGTCGCTCGCTCCCCCAAGGCCATGTCAATCTCACCAGATACTGTAACATTTGGATCCCATGGGAAATCCTGCCCGTTGCGGGTCTCTACTGTGAAACATATATATTTAAACATCATGTAATACTAACCATTTTGGTATTTTTCAGATAAACCTCACTTACCTCTGTTGCCAGGAAAGGGTGCGCTCATTTTTCATTACATAACAGTTCATGTTATAAAATGCATCTGAAAAACCACTATAATACTTGAAGAAAAAATGGGGCCCTTCAGTGCAGTTGTGACAGACAGGTGCAGACAGTTAAGTGTGGCAGCTCTAAGCCCTGTGCTGTGGTTTAAAACACTGTATCATCAGACCACGGCAATATGAAGAGCTAAAGGGCTTTCCTTCAGTCCTCCACTTAAATGATGCTCCCTCTAAATTCACACGACCCAACCAAACACAAGAGCATATGCTGGGTTTAAGGGTGAATCAACATCTTTATTTATTTTAAATAACACACCAAAGCAAGTGGTCATATCAGATTATATTCAATTAAAGATAATTTAAGAGATTTTTAAAATCTGAATGTTGCATATTTCTGGCACTTTCTTGTTGTGGCTGTATCAATGTAAATCAGTGTACTCCGCTGCTTGTCCTTTAACTTTGACTCCCACAGCTATGCAGCGAAATAATTTACTGTCTCTCTGAGCCGTTGGCTTTGTAGATGCCAAAAATGTGATAATCTTTTTATAACTGGGGATTTTTGCTACACTACTTGTTGCACAGCTCATTTTGAAGTCTTATTTAGGTTTTTAATTAGGGTGATGTATAAGTGATGTAAGTATTTACAAAATGGATAGTCACTGGGATGTTTTGGGTTTCATCTCGATAATAAAAAAAAATATATGTATACACTTTTATGTAACCCATGTGATTTTCATATACGCATTGAACTCTGGTTATGGATAACCCTGAACCATCATGATTTTGCACAACTGTAAATATTGTATATGCTTTGTCTGTCCATCACTGTAAATAACACAACTAAGCGCTACAAAGCATGAGTCAGTATTTAATCTTATTTTACTACAAGTCGAACCATACGAACTTCTGGTGTTAGCCTAATACCAATTCAAATACTGCAGCATTGTGTATGCTACATTTAACAATGGGAACGGGCCAAGGCGAGCCTCCCGAAGCCAAGGTGCCCCCTGGCGCCGGTCATACCCACGGGTTATGTTTACCACCATTAAAAAAAAAAAAACAGAAAACAAAATTCAAGAATCGGACCTGGGACCATGTTGTTGTGAGACTGCAATATTTACTATATGCATGATTTTATCTGCACTCTTCCTTTTTTAAAAAGTACATTTTATATATAAAAAAAAAATCTATATTTGTCTGTATAGTGATTACATTTCAAGGAATGGGATAACATTTTTAAATCAGTGCCAGTGCTTGCTTACTTTTTCTAAACACGGCGCTCCAAGACGGATCATAGTATGGATTGTTTGGAAATATAAATTGTGGTATTTGACCAAAAAAAAGTGTGCGTATTGTTCTGTGTGGTTCTGTGTAGTTCTATGTTGTTCCATGCATAAGCCTACTTCTACTTACATGCAATTCGTTTTTAACTCATCAGTATGTATCCTTGTGTGCTTGTGTGCCCATTTTAAGCAAAAATCAGATTAAATTCCTCGCAGTGCCACGGCGCATTGTAAATTGATTTATTACATAAATGTCAGACAGAGATTAGGCAGGTGAGAGTAGCTTACTTCTGCACCTTTTTAAAATATAATCATCCTTATCCCCACTCCGGAAACACTCGCTGGGCTGGAGAAGAGACTTAGCTGCAAGTTTGCAATTTGGAGCATTTTATATTTCGCACGAATAGAACGCGTTTATTCTAATGTTTTTCTCAGACAAAAAATATTAAAACAATGTATCTCAAATGAAGTAGCCCAGTAATTCTCAAACTATGCAGTGCAGCAGCCCACTTATCATTCTCAATATAAGACAAGGCCCCAATTAAAAAAGCAACAAAAAAAAAGCACTAAATCCAAAAGATATATACTTTTTTACATTTTTATTTACATATACAAAATAAAGGCTGTTACTGATAACTGATAAACGTGTACACTTAATAAAGAATAAATATTATGTATATATGTATTGAGTACCGGTATCTTTACTTTAGCGTTTCATGTTTTAGATTATTTTGTTTTGATGTTTACAAATACCAAATTGACTTTGTGAATGAAAATCTTTTTTGCCCCAAGGGAAATTTGTCTTGCACACGATAGCATATAAAAAGGTAACAAAAGAAAAAGGAACACACATAGAGACCACTGAAGAACACAGCTAAACAACGATATGTAGATCAAAGCAGAGCACTAGGGTTAGAGGTTATTGAGCAGCTGAATATTATGTGGGACAAAGAATGTGATTAGGTTAGGTTAAACCTTTTTAACCCCGAAAGGAAATTTGTCTTGGGCTCACAGTGCTGCGGGTCACATTCCACGCAACCACCAGACACACACTACATCAGGACAAAAGTCAGCTGCACAATTTCAACACAAAAACATTTGGCCATGCCATAAGATTATAATAATGCCTCTCTTGGTCTTCATTCCAGGCATCACAAACTTTCGTCAGGATGGTAGAAGACAGTATTTGGTCAAGGGTTGATGAGTGGCCACCACAATCCTCTGAGCAAGATTCAGATTGTATTTGTTGTTTCCCTGGGATCTTGCCTCCTAGCTTCACAATCTTGTCTAATTTGTTTTTGTTTTGCAGAGACAATGCTCCACCTCAGCACTGAATGCAGAAAGTTAAAATAGCCTCATTAATGTGCTGTAAGCGTTAAAAGGCCATAATTGTCTTAAAAAATATAAACATTGCTGGGTTTTTGCAAACGTTACTGTCATGTTAGTGTTCAATTCAGTTTATTATCATATATTGTGCAAAGGTACTTGAAATCAGGCACAATTTGTGTTGTCCAGCTTCACGGGTGAGTGGCTGGGTATGTTTTTCCTAAAATCAAGAAATAAATATTTTTTCTTTCTTGTGTTTAAAATTAACAAATCGTCACTACACCAGTTAAACAAAATGAAGAAAAAAAATAAGGAAAACAATGAAAGTTCAGGACAACCTTCCCTCTCCCAGTGAAGCACAGCCAATTATTTTAGCTGTTCAGGGGTCAGGGGTTTTATATCAACCTACAGTTCACTCGAAAAATGTGTGGAAATTCATACACAATAAACAATAATATTTAAACTTTACTGTAGTATGTTTAGTTTATTTATTTCCATGGGACAGTATGTATTAATGAACAGCTAATGCTATAAACACCGGGTTTAGCTCAAAGCTAATTTCCATCTGTAGTCCCATGGGACTAAAGAGGCTAAAGTTTGTAGTGTTACAAATGATTGGCTCAATACGTTTTTATCTTGCTAATGCAGATTGCAATCATTAAGTTAAAAGGAACAATTTTCTTGTTTTGAATTGCATTATTTATTATATTATCTCTTTCTCCACAAAATCTCACACTAGACTCATTGCCAGAAGGTATTGGGTTTGATTCCTCCAATTTTCTCCTTCAACCCAGAATTTGCAAATACATGATGCTCCAACTTGAAAGTCATTTTTTCCCCTTTATTGTATATTCGATACCACAGTGCCAGCAAACATACAATTAAAAAAAAAATAGACATATTTTGCCATTGTTTTTTCACAAACATATTGGTACTCCTGAGAAAAATCCTGGTGTTGGATGACATTGTGCGCTGACTAATTGTCTATAAAAGTATTAAATCATGCAAAAAAGTCTACATTGATCTTAAAGTTTCCTATATCTCCAAAAGCTGGATATACAGATGTTAAATGCTAAAACATGAAAGAATGAAAGTGATCAGAAACAGATAGAGGCATTTGTGTTGCAAACTCCAAAAGAAGAAACGTCACACAGTTCTCCTTAAAGCTAAAACATACTGTTCACTCTAAGCATTGGAAGTCTTGTCTTGTCAAGATGGAACATGTTTTACAAGCTAACCTAAAGAAAATAGTTGTTGCCATTTTACCACAAAGCTGAATTCACTCACCTCTGCAGAGATGAAAGCGCCCTATTATATATTATTTATATATATTTCAAAACACACATACCTGTTTTTCTTTAGCAAACAAAGAAACAAACAACCTTGGAAGAAATGCTAATTAAAAGTGTGTACAGGGTGGTTCAGTTGCAGAAGCTCTCATCATCAAAGCTAAGCTATCCAAACAGAGATGAAACAAATAGCCGAGTGTACTCTAAGGTGATTGTGAGGATGCCAGGTCGTGGTTCTGTTAAGTTGAAACAATACCATGGAACAATTTTGCTTTGAACTATTATAGCCTTTTCTTTAACTTTTGTGTTGTTTTCCAAGTGTTGTTAAAATGAGAGGCTTGCAGAAATGTGCGGGTGATGCACATTAGGTCACAACTGGGTGTTTGAGTACTTACAGGTTTCAGTCACGTGAGTTATTTGTTGTTGTCACCATTTTGAGGACGTCACCTTATTTTGTAGCCTATCTTCGCTGTTAGATAGTCATGAAAATAGTGCATCATACTGAAACTGAAAAGGTGTGACACTCAAAGAAGACAGAAGTTTCCGGTTTTGATCCTTATCAACTGCAAGTGAATTGCTGACGCCAACGCAGCAAAAACTTGTCACAGCAATGGGGCCATTTATATCCAAGCTTCCTTCATTCTCAGCTGCTTTCCGTGTGGACACACCGTCAAAGTTTTCAAGAGCTCAGACTGTGTGTCCGGGTGGGGGACTGTCAGATCCTAAAATATAACACCTCTACAGTAGGAAATTAGATGGTTGCAGTTAAGTCTGCAAGTAGCAATGAGCCGGGGACCCATCTCCAGATCTTGTTCTAGACTCTAGGTCAGAACTACCGTAGCTGGAGGATTTTACCTCTGGTGCATGTTTTGGATTGATGGGGAAAACCAGTGCCCGACATGAGAAACATGCAAACTCCACACAGAAAGTCCCGTCACCCGCAATCTTCTGCCCTTGCCACAAAATAAAGTTGTAGTTTAATGTGTACTAGCGTTAGCCAGCTGCTAAGTGCTAAGTGCTCACTGCACAGTCTGGAGTAATTTCTGTAAATCCACTGGTTCCTCATGATTGCAGAAATACATTTCTGGCAATACACATTGTCTTTAGGAAGAAGAATAATCCTTTCTTTTCAGACTTCTTGTTGGCATAGTCCACAGTGCTACATACCGCTTCTGTCCTCAAGATGAATATTACTGTATGTCAAATGGTACATATTATGTTAATTCGACTTTTATGAGTCTTAGTATTCCTTCGTTTTGATTGATTCATGCATGTCTGCATAATCCTGGATTGCCCTGAGTGCACAGATAATGTTTCACCAACCGTTTATCTCCGCCTGCATCCCTTTACTTGCAGTAAAAAATAAAAATGTAATTCCGGGTCATGGGTGTAGGGTTCAGAAATATTTTCTGGCCTTTTTTTCAACAATAAAAACACATACCGGTAGATTAAAAACCACTGCTTTCTACAATGCAATAACACTATGAACACTTCAGATGATCAATGGTCCTGTTTATATTATCAAGCCGTTTTAGATCAATACAACTAATAAAGCGTAAACTAATACATGTTATAGTAACACTAAAAATATGTATTGATGAGGCAGACTTTATATTATTTTGACTGACTTCTTTTGACAGTACCCCTTTTGCATTCTTATTTATTGTTTGTATTTATGTGGACATTCAAATGAAGCTGCACTTGTGTATGTAGGAACTCGAGTGTGCATCCTTTTGTAGGTGTATGCGGACAATACATGTTCTGTGTTTTCTGAATGTTTTTAAACAGTATAATGTACTTGTATTGCTTCTCACAGCAAATCTGTAACAATTGAAAACCAAATGTTAAAGTCATTTTTTCTGTCACAAGCTCGAAATAAAGCCAATCAATCCATCTAAAATTAAAAGTGCAGAGGGTGGGGATCTTGGTGCTTACCTGTGTCCAGAGCCATCAGTTAATCTGTCATCGTGATACAGTTCACTCTAATTCAAAGAATTTAAACATAATGATTGTGAGAACATACAATTAAAAAAGAGTGTTGCAATTAATGCATTTGTGTACAAATTGTGGTCTTTGAATAAACTTGTCTTGCCTTGCTGTACTAGCTGGCTTATCTTATTAACTTTTTCATTCAAAAAGTTTGAGTTCTTAAATCTGGACACATACTTTGTGTAATTTTGATGTATTAGGCAGAAAGAACAAGACGTTGGGATTCCACTGTTGACTGGTCAGGGCATCAAAAATCGTGATTAACCGTAAAATCACAATGTTTCTTCTCACAATAAATTATAATGGTGAATAATTCATTAATCCATTTTATATTGTGATACTTCCATTTTAAAACAGGGGGTTAGGGTTATCAGCAGGATTATTATTTTTTTTTTAATAGCTTAATATGCTTTACAACAGATATGCCTGGCACAAACAACATAACAAGCCTATATCCTTATCTATAGACAGTTTGAAAGGCATTGCTTTTACCTCTGATTGTCCGACATAAAAATAAAAAAAACACGAGACAAAATGACATCTGCAATAAGGCGGATCACACACATTGTCAATATTTTTATTCCAGCTCGCTTATATTACCTCCTTCCCTGGACACAGATTGTAAATATGTTGGCGGCAGCTCTGTAAGCTTTCCAAGATGGCCCTTGATTGACGCTTTCAAAGTGACACTTGAAGCCCACTTGAGAAATGCAGTGTGTCGGTTTGTCATGATGCTTCCATTTCAGCGCTCAATGACTGATGTATGCAACGCCTATTCCAAAGACAAAGTGTACTCAGTAGACGTTCAAAGCAGTGGTCCAACAAATTACTCAAGTTAGAGTAAAACTAAATTTAAGGAAACAACACTAAAGTGTGTGTCTATTTTCAGTAACTTTGCACAAAATAATTGTTGATTCTCTATGTAGATCTGACAAGTTTGATAGATCAAAAATATGCCTGTTCCCAGAGGCCAAACGGGACAAAATATGACATAGGTCCCATTGAGTTTTTGGCCTTTTTTGATGTTGACAATAATTTCCCCCGATTTCCTGCCAATCAAACGATTTTGGAAATTTTATGTAAACACTAGGGGTGCTATATTTGTAGGTGGCCATGTACTATTTATTCTATTCTGTTGTTTTTTTCCATGCCACACCGATGGTTACAATTTCAGCTTTTCAGGATGATGCATGAGAAACAGGAAATTATGGCATTTTTTGATGGGGTGCTACATAAAAACTGTAAGGAATATAAACTAAAATTGCACGGACTTATTGAATTTTAATGTCTCTAGATGTTGTACGTGTTATCTGAGCTTCAATCGGAGCTCAAAACCTAGGACAAATATAAAAAAAAACCGTAAAAGTGTCGGCAGCATTTTGATGAAAATGGCCGACTTCCTGTGAGACATAGCGTGACTTGCTGATTATGTCTTAGGTATGCCGTACTTAGGGTTGCCTTTGTGTGCTCTATCACACTACCAAATTTTATTTGTCTACTAAAAAGTAAATGCATCTCACGTACCATAGGCTTAACTCAAAAGGTGGCACTGTAGAGCCTTTATTTGAGCAGCTTGTAAAATATTGTTATGAGACTGACATTTTCATTAATTTGGTTCACTCTGACAACTTTGGTGCATTTGTGCTAATGTTTGGTGTGTCTTTAAGCATGCATTGTTTTATTTTAGTCAGATTACCATTCATTTCAATTCTAGTGGCCAAAATTTACAAAATAGAGAATGGTTCTGAATGACTTTAGGACCAAGAGCACATCCAGTACTTTAACTAATGCAATAGATCCATGATGGCGGCGCCCAGACAGGCATAAGGTGAATAGTACTGATGATAGTAGTGGACACAGTGTACAAATTATTAAAATTTCCACCAGATCGTACAGAGCATATTTGTGCAAGAGTTATGTTCATGTTTTTGTGTGCATTAATTGCGCACCTGCTGGCCAATAGTGAAAAATGCACTATATCAGTAATTCACTGCTTTTTATGGTGTCCTGAAGAGAATATAATCTTCCAGTTTCAGATCATTTGGGCCTTGACGTTTCAAGTAATAGGTTGGGGGCGCTATAGAGTACACTAGCCATTTGGCTATTAATAATTTACAAGCAGGCCATAAACACGCATTAGTGAGTGAAATTTGAGCTCAGTAGGTCAATGCGTGTGGCCATAACATATCATTAAAAAAAAATTGTAAACAAATGCAATTTTCGACAGCTTGCCACACGGACAAGGTAAGGACTATCAAAAAAAGTGGACGTCTGTTCAATTTCAGTGTCTCTTGTTATTTGGAGCTCAATCGGACAAAAAAACCTAGGACAAGTACTTAAAAAAAATAAAAAAGTTAAACTGGCGGCACCATTTCGATCCAATATCGCCGGAACAATACCCCAATGTGGGACTCTTCATCATCGTTCAGGGGGTCAAAATTGCGATTGAAAAACCGCCAAAATAAAAGAAAACTTAGAACAATGCCTCTCGCTTGGGCCACATATTGCAAGAGAGTTGGTATTTTCAAAGGATAAACCACAAAAATCAGTAACAAAAGCAGGAAAAGCAATTGTTCAAGTCATTTAATATTGTCAACATAAAGCTTTTGTAATTTCTTTATAGACTTACTATGCAACATATATTCCCACAAGTAGGAGTAAGAGTGTGGTGTCTGAAAACTACTATGAAAAGTAACATTTTATTCATAGGTTAAGAAATATTTTTGCATAATTGTAAAAGTTATTTAACTTATTCACAAGTAATCATACTTTTTGAATCATTGAGGATGCCCCTAATATTGATGCTTGCTTTTCCATATGTTCCAATAAAGTGCCAGTAAAATTGTATCACTTTAGTTTACAAAAGAAGCCATTAGCTATTTTGTGGCTGAACGTGGCGCAATAAAAGCAACTTAGCAGACATGGTTGGTGTCAGAGCCCCTCTGTGATTGGACTATTCACAGTCCACAAGTGACACCTTAATGCCACTTGACAGGGCTTTTCATTTGCAGTCTTGTTATTATTCAGCTCCTCCGCCTTGCCCCGTGGCTAACGTCAGATATGGCTGTCTCGGAGAGCTATACTGTGCCCAGTGGAGTGATGGTGGAGTGATACGATAGTCTGTGAAAGGCAAAGCAATAAGGCTACAGTCAGAAGGGAGAAGATTCTGTGCTTAACATGGCCATATCTAAATGTAATAAAATATAATTGTTCATAGGAGATATGTTTTATGGGGAGAAAAGTTTGTTGGACAGATTGTGTTGGTTTGGAATGTTTAAACAAGGTGATTTCATAGTAATTTGTTTTCATGCTAAAATATAACCAACTAATTCTTCCAGGAAGCATGTTTAAATTGAGTTACCAATATGTACCCTACAAAAGAAAAGTATTTATGTTTTATCTTACATTCTGCATTATATTAAATCTCTGTCATGTTTGAAATAACAAATAACTAAATAACTCATATCAAAATGTTTTTATAGAGCACTTTACTTTAGCATTTCATGTTCTAGAACAAAACAGCCCGGGAGATACCAGAGTAACTGAACTTTGGCTCCATCTACTGGCTGCAGAGGGAATTACACACAGTTTCAAGCTAGCCTCGGACTTCCTGCACGCAGTTGTAGTGATCGTGATTTGATGGCAGAAATCCCCAAAAGGAGTCTACAGATGATTTATGGACTTCAAAACAGCAAAAAGATTCCCAGAGCCACGTCACAGATCGAGACAATGTCACAGATTGGGTCAATTCAGAATGGAGTGTTTTTACTCTCAGAGGATAGTGGATTTATGTCACATGACCTCAGGAAGATTGTAGGAAGATTGGTGCAGATTTTAGCTCCATGAATCTGAAACGTCTAGTCCCCCATTAGACCTAAACCAGTAATAATTCAATAATTTAGTGGCCTCATTACAAAATTATTCCATAATTTATATATATATATATATTATATGTAATATATATTGTACATATATAATATTTATATATATATATATATATATATATATATATATAATATATATAAATTATATATATATGTGTACGTTTTGTTAAATGAGACATACACTTCATGCAAACAATTCATATTTTATGAGCTTTGATTTTATAATTGTTTTGGTCATCATCAGCTTACTCGCAGTTGTTTTTTGATTCTTCCATGTTTGTGTATTCTGGTTTAAGTGCACTTTACACTTTACACCCCTGAGAAAAGGGTTTAGGTGTTGTTTAATTATATTCTTTTAAGGTGCAGCATACAACAATGAATAATAATTGTAGCAAATTCTATCAAAAAGGGCATGTACCTAAATAAAATATGCTGCATTCTTCGACAAAATGCCATATGAAGATGTGGGACCAGTAGCATCAGTTCTGCGATTTTGGTCAGTCAATGTTTCTATTATCAAGTTGTTTAAGATCAATGAGTTTTAGAATGGAAAAACTGTAAAATAAAATATTAATGGACGCTTTCATGTTCAGTTATCCATAAAGCGCCATCTGCCTAGACTATACAGCTTGACATGCTAATAGTGCTATTATCACTGCAATAACATTATGCAAGTCTAAATGGTAAAATAGTCACAAGAAATACTCATGATATGCTCACCAGCTGGCATTAGCCATATTCATTAATTCCAACTAAATGCTTACATAACCATAAAATAAAAGATTATGCACCTGCCATTTTATCTATATTATTTCTGTAAAATGCTGTGAAACATAAAACGATAACTACTGATATGCTTAGACCTTCCTGTATTTTAATATGGTAAATAATTGCTAAATAGTGAAGAAAGCTGTGCCGTAACCAAGCAAATGTAATGCAAAGTGAAAGTGTTGAATACATCGGGGAGTGTGCTCCATCATCACGACTTTAACACAGTTGGTAAGGCAGATAGTTTCCACACTGAGGATTCTCCGCTCTTAATGCCGACTGACTCCATTTAACACAGGAATGCTTTATGCGGCATGTCAGGCACCTCGAAATGCTCCCTTACTGTACTATTAGATAGCATAACACAGTGATGAATGTTACCAGACAAGATGCACATGTTAATGTGTAAAAATGGCTGTCGAGATGGGAGTATATTTTAAAATGGCTTAATGAAGGCTTCATACATGTTTCACACGGTGCATTACTTGAGTATAGCAAGTTAACATGTGTAAAACTCAGAAGAACAGCCAACGTCCTCCAGCTGTCACAAGTATTAAAAGCATGCAAGGTTGTATAGGTGCTAAAAATACAGTTAAAAGAGATTAAAAGAGCAATTACCGTCGCTGCATTTATACTTCCAACCAGTTCTAAGGTCAAATCTGTGTTCTTTGAAATAATAGTCAGTTAGGTAGAGAATTGTGACTTAAAGAATGAACCAAAAACGTAAGGATGAGAACAATAATTAATCAAACATAGAGGCATCTACACAGTTTGAACCTATGTCAGTTTTAAGATCACATTTGTTGTGAAAAGAGTCAAGAAAAGGAGGTAAAAGTAGCATTATAATTTGCAACTTGTTTTAGTGCTGATTTTTTAAAAAGTTCTGCTATTACTATTGCATCTATAAATTCTGAGGCGACAAATCAAATGGTGGACAAATCAATCGAGAGGACGGAGAGAAGCCTTTGTGTGTATCCGTATGCATTATTAAACAGAGCATAGATGAACCTTAAGAGACCATATGTGCAGCCTATAATGGTCAAAAATAAGGCCATCCCTTAGCATTCCTAAATACATTCTACTGTTTATGAAGACACATCTGCCCCGCATATATCTGCCCATCATAAGGTCAGTGAGGATGTAAGTATGTAATGCAATGCAAAGTTTGTGGTGGTTCAAAACAATATTATTTAAAATTGTATGATAAATAAATATAAATGTTACTGGTGTCAGAACAAAGAGTAATGTTTTTATTGTGAAAGTAATCACACTCATTTTAACCTTGTTATTTTGACGAAAAATAAAATAAGAATACAGTCTTACAATAATGAATCACTAATGTAGCAAAGTCAAAACAGCGAAAGAGAAAGGATACAAAAAAAAGTATAAAAAAGAGAGAATTGTATTCACTTTTCAAAATGCATTTTTGAGAAATGATGGGGTTCTTCTAGTTATCCGATTTTTTCAGCCCATGTAAAATGTACCCAGTTTTTCCAAGTTGTCTCCAATCATCACAAACACAAGAGTCCCCTCCTCCCCAGACAGTCCCATCTATGATAATACATCTCTGAATAGGTTTCCTGACACATGATGTATTGCTTTTTCCCTCTCGAACAGGAAGTCCACTGGGACAGACTCTGCGATGTCTAATAGACCGGCATGTCGAGGCAGCACCTCTCTAAACAAGCATGTCAACCCTATCTCGTGTGGCTCTGACATCTTAGATTGATTCACCCAGAGGTTACCCAGGGGTGCCAAGGCTGGGTGCACCTAAAAGATCCTTGCTATCTGATCCTGCACATTGGCCTGTCTTGTCATGCAAACTGGAAGCCGTGACACCACGACTTCCAAGCTTTCTTCTCTCGCTCCCTTTGCGTTAGTGCATAAATCACCTCTAAGTCGCCTTAAGTCTAAATCCTCGCCAGCCTTGAATGGCATCGAGCTGGAGGGCTGAGGGATTGTGGGAAATTGAATTTTAGTTCTGCAGATTTACTTATTGTTGAGGGTAATCATTCATGGATTTGGTAGGGGCTCACTTGCGTTCATATTTGCTGAAAAGATAGAAACAGTTTTATGTACGCCTGCCATTAGCAGGTTATTACGGGCCACTGACGGCAGGTTTTGCAAATTGGATGTGACTTGCATTACACCCAGGAAGTGTTTCTGTTCATAAAATGAGCTCTTGAGATGTTCATCAGCCATTTCCGTTTGATTATAATAGCCCCGAAGGTCAATTGTATATTTTCAATGCTGAGCAAAAAATGTAATGCATGCAGATTTCTTTCAATAACAATGGAGGGAGGAATCATGCTAAATGATTACCTTGGGGAAATGTGTAGAGATCACTTAATGATCTGTTTATGGTGCTTGATTTAGCTTGTCATGCAGAATGTGATGAGCATATATGCAGTGACACGCGTACTGTCAGGAAAACAAATGTCCGTTTGCATAATAACTCAGTGAGCTGTCAAAGCGCGGACAGGGAAGGGGGCGAGTTGGCCGGGGTTCTATTCCATTGGCGGATTGTGCCCGTTGGCGAGGCCGCGGAACTGACTGGGGCAGGGCAGGCATCAATAATTCAATGGGCGTGCCAGCTTAGAGGTAAACAATGGCTGTAATTAGGGGAGGTACAGAGCACAGGGGAGATAAATGAAAGAGCAGACAGGTCCACCTCTGTGCAGATACACTGGCAGGGTAAGTAAGACTGTGAGGGAGCGTTAGCGAGGGTGGTGCAACAGCTTTTAGCTTTTAATTACTGTAGGAAAATGGTGCTACTGCTGCTGCTGCTGCTGCTGCTGCTGCGGTGGCGGCACGTTTGACTCATTCTTAAATGTTGGTCAGGAAACTTTTCAGGAGCAATGGTTGAATGCAATGCAGTGCCTAAGGATCAATCACCAGAGTGTACCTAGTGGTAGTATTACACTGTGTCGCACTTGTTCTCAGAGGTTGTGATGTTTTTGTGTTCCAAGTTAATTTATTGACAGTTTATAAAGCAATGAGAATGAATTTTAGCATTTGTTGACATTAGCTCCGTGTACATGTTAGCAACATCAGCATAACGGAGATATTTACCACAGGTTCTAACCCATCAAACTAAGTCATAAAAAGAGAAGAACCTGTCTCATACATTTTAAACTACAGAGGCTCAATGGCAGTGCAGGTAGTAGAGCGTAGAGAACAACTAAAGGGAAAATAACGCAAGGACTATCAATATTTTAACTTTCCTATTTTTAACTTTCTCCAAATGCAGGGCAGTGCCATGTGGCATTTTCTTACACGGTTTCTGACATTTTCTCTGAGTTTCCAAGTATAAATTCTGAGTTGTAATGGTTTTCCAGTTTAAATGTACAAATTTGAACTAAAAAAATACAACATCAGAGAACGCACCAATAGCCTATTGATACATTTCAGGCGATGTCACTGTTCTGTCTGAAGCTTTGTTTTACCACATTTTGACCATAAAGAACTGACCTAGTTGGAACTGCAACAGGTGAGTTGATTTGTGCTATTCATAAAGTCCAAATACTCTTAAGATTTGCTCAAACTCACCTTAAAATCCCAAATTAGCATTAGCCAACAGTTATTCATTTATTCACACTCTAAACAGGACCATGAACATTTGTATTGATCAGAGGCTCCAGAAAAGTCTGTGTGGCTCTGTTTCCTAAAGTGTTTATTGTCGTACCATGGTCATTTTTTATTTTTTCTGAAAGCCGTAGATAGTGCCCAGACATAAAAAACAACAAAACACAAAATTAAAACCCAGGACTGCTTTTCCACCATTACATTACGGCTGTGTCTTTGAGCAAGATACTTTATCCGCCTTGTCTTGTACCAAGTAAATGACTTTTGGTTGACCACAACAACAAAAAAGTACTATGGTATATTTAAGTATTGCAGTCCTGCTTCTAAATAGTTTAACTTTGCATACAAATGGTTTGAATCTGCTTTGAGAATCGTCCCACTGTTGTACTCTTTCAGTTAGAAGATGAGAAGAACGTTCAATTGTGGCTGTCCATGGTGCTGAATTCACAAACTATACAAGATATGGTTCAGTGTCAGTAAACACTCCGTTGATACTCACTAACAGAGCATGTAAACATCAGGCGCATGCACCATTCATTCTTTTTCCGGCTGTCCAAGGAGATGATACATGATCTTCAATGAAATATTTGACACCATATATTATTTTCATGGTTGCATGTATTCTACTGACATGAAAGAATAAAAAAGTGTCCTTTTTTTGCAGGTAAGAAAATTAACTCCTTGCAAATTTGTTATGATAAACAAATATGGTTGTCAAAAGTATTGCGTATTAGATACTAATTAAGAATAAAATTAGAATTGAAACTAGATACTTTGAACCAGACATTAATACTGACAAAAATCACATAAATAGGACCAAGTTTTATATGTCCTGAATCATTTTAGAATGGTTTTGATCTTTATCAGAATGTATACAACTATATGTTAAATTACATTTAATTATCGAAAAAAGGAGCGTTTTATAAATTACCGTTGTATCAAAATTATCAAGTATTTTCCTCAATCAAGTTTTGAATATCAGTATTGTGACAACACTACATACAAATCAGATTTATTATTTTGGTTTATTCAGAGCTTTCCTGTCTTCAAGGCCATTCTATCAGTTGCCATGGAAATATGAAAACTATTATAAAGTTGCATGATTATGAGTGATTAAACCTTGGTACAGCTACAAAGACTGTCTCTTCTCAAAAGGAGACTTGTGGCTCCCAAACAACTTCCTATTTATTATCATTCTGAGCATTTTATAAAAAAATAGAATCTTCTGTATTGTTCTGTATTTGATAAAATTTTTTCCCCTGCTTTGTTCATCTGGCCTGTTCAACACGCACTAAAGATACAAATCTTGAGATTTATTTATTCCACTCATCAAACAGCCGGTTTGGTGAGTGGTCTTTTTTATTGTAGAGAAAAGAGGTGTTTAATTTTTCTCTAAGATTGTTGACAAATCTTTATAGAGGACTACATCTAAATATTTAAGAGCTTCCCTATGCCATTTAAATGGATAGGTCTGTCTAAACATCAAAGGGGGTTCGCCAAAAAGAGATAATTTCAGTTTATGTACATTTAATTTTTATCCAGACTTAGGACCAATATTCTGAAAGAAATGCATCACATTAGGTATGGATATTTCTGGTTTTCTCAAGTATAATTTTTCACTTTTATGTTCCATTACATCAATTGTAACACCATGAAGGGGTTCTGATTGTCTAATAAAGTCAAAAGTTCCAAGTACGAAACAAACAGAAAGGGGGACCAAGCACAGCCCTGTTACTGTCGTAAAGAGCCCCAATTATTTTTCATGGTTAAATTGTCATTTTGAAATGTATTCAGCAATTTAAATAAATATGACCAGCTAACAGAATCAAAAGTCCACATTATTATTACAGCTTAATTTTGCGTTTTTTGTATATGATGTGTAAAAATTATAAGTAATTTTGTGTTTGTCGTTTGTTAATAAATCCTGTCTGATCATTGTGAATAAATTTGGGAGTATTTGTTCTATTCTCTTGGCCATAATTGAGGCGTATACGATAGTCCACACTCAAAATGGGTCTATATGAGGCAAAGTTGGCCCTTCCCTTCTTTAGGTATTAGATATATGATGGCCTTTTTCCAACTCGGAGTTCCTAGTATCTATTTTTGATTAACCTTTATATAACCAGGTATGAGATCGAGACCTCTTTTTCAAGGGTGACTTGGGGTAAAGTAAAGACACATATAGCACACACATTTTAAAACATTACATATTTAAAATACATTGAAGAAAACAAAGTCTACAGTTAAAAGCACAGACAATTTTTTAAAGATTCACTCTCCTTGTCTTTTAAAATCGAACTAAACCCCCTAATTGAGACCATTTCACGCAATCTCAACTTCAACTGTTAGGAGTTCCACGCTGCAGGGACAGCATAGGAAAAAGCTTGCTTCCCCCAGTCAGTTCTCACACGAGGGATAGGCAAACCAAACAGATCAAGTGAGCGCAGGGCATAATGACCCTCCGCTCTTTGCACCAGGGCACACAAGTAGGAAGGTGCGCAACCACATATATCGGAATTTACGGGCTAAGAAATAATACATTGTACTGCACCTGTCTATAAGCCGCAGGTGCCCACGTTGTAACATGAGATATTTACACAGAAAGATGGTACACAGTAGTGATGCATGGGTTGTCTTTTGACCCACGGGTCAGGTTGGGCCAAGAAAGTCTAATTTATTTGCAGTGTTTTACCCATGTCCGCGCTCCATGTGTATCTTTGCGTTGAACCGGGCCTTGATTCTGAGATAGTTTCTGCGGGACCTGGATGCCAAATTCAGAATCTTGCTCTTCATAGCCTCGTTCTCTGCCCGCAATTTCTTCACCTTGACTTTCAGCTCCTACAACTCTTGAAATACGTTGTTCTGCATCAGCCGTCTCCTCCCACCTTGAGGCACGTCACATTGGCTTCTATTTTTTCAAAGCAGTTGCAGCGCTCTGCACGCACCTCAGCTCTCAATGATGCCATGTCATGCTGCATTTCACATAACATGAGGGCCAGCTGTTGTAGAGTTATTTTCGCTCCTCTGTCCGCCTTGCGGGGACCTGGCGAGTAAGCACAGAGGCTCGTCTGTGTGGTGGGGGTTTTGTGGGCGAAACAGAGATTTTAAAGGCAAGTATTGCCGCTAGTCACGTCTGCGCCATACAAGTCACGAAAATCATTTTTGTATGTAGATTGATCCACATTGATGTAAGAAACTGACAGTACTAAATTTGTCGTTTGAAAGTTTACAGATACTGGAGGGAATAAAAAGTTTGTGCAGTCCTGTGAAATTTTGATTTAAAACTAAATTCAAACATAATCAACATTCTGCTTGATTCTAACATTTTAAAAATTCATTATTATATCCTTGGTTTGGACATGTTTTGCCTCGTGCAATTCATGTCATGTTATTTAAAAAACATGTTTTAAAGCAACAAACAAAACAGCTTCGGCATAAACTCAACTTGGTCAATGTCACTACTTTTAATCAGCTTAATTCTATCTTCTGTGTTCTTAGCCATGCAATTAACTTCTGCTCTAACAAACAAATAAGACGCTTCAATGTAAACTCCCTCTTTCTCCCTCTCTCTTTCTCTCTCTCTTTCTCGTTTTTATTTAGATCTCTCTCTCTCTCCTCTCTCCTCACTCTTTCTCTCTCCTTTTTTGTTTACGGTATAGCATAAAACACACACTTTGAAGACGTACATCTACAGTAGGTGGCGGTAAATGCACCTTTTCAGTTGGCTGCCAACCGCCATTAAAAGTAACACAACTACAAAAATGTAAACTCCCAGTTACTATTTTGGGCCGTACTTTGGTAACTGTGGTCGAGTTGACAAATGTACTTTTCTCTTTTTTCCTTCTTGGCGCACTATGAACTTTATTTATTTATTAAGGTGAAAATGACAAAGAAGGCTGCCCAAGCTGCTCAGTGCACTTGAGAAGAGATGTGTGGTTTGAGGGGGATTAGCATAGCAGCGGCAATGACACAGAATAACAGTGTTTAACAAGGCCCATGCAAATGACTTTAATTAAATGTTAATAAGGATGTTTGCTAATCTTTTCTGGGAGACTTAGCACCCTTTTAGTGTTAACAAGAGCTTTAATAGTTACAATTACTGTTTCTTCATTTGCAACTTTGTTTGCTCATAGTTCAAGTAATTAGTGAATTTTAGTGCTCACAAACGTATACGCCTTACCTCTAGGAGATGGAAGAAATACTCTGGATAAATAACCTGGAAAAGGTCAGATTGACTCTCAACTGAGTTTTTGCCAATCACAGCAGCTGACTGACAGGCTTTGATAATAAAGCAACATAGCTTTTTTCTGTCAGTTGACAGAATTCAATTGTCCTTTGCCATGCACCTACCTATCCTACTAGCGGACTGAGGGATTATATACACATTTACTTTATCAATAGAGCATTGGCTAAATGAATTACCTTGTTAGAATTTTTTTTTTTTTTGTTCGAAACAAAATAGGCATAGGCAAAATGTGCATTATATTCAATTCAAAAAACATTAATTCAACAAATTGTTACTTTGCTCCTCAAATCGCACATGCATTCATGAAAGCTTAGGGGTTGCCAGTGGCCTACTAGGTGGTGGTCAAAATGACACAACACGCAAAAACACCAAATCGTAAAATCTAGCTTGAGTAAAAAAAAATATCTTGATTTGAACTTTCATTTTTACAGTGGAAGAGAGGCTAACTATTCATCAAATAAACAACAATACATTTTATGAATAAATGAAAGAAAAAAAGCTAGACATAACCAACATGAAGTTTCCATCCTGCTGTTTTTTTATTATTAATTTGTGTGTGTGTGTGTGTGTGTGTATGTATATATATGTAATGTATATATGTTATACAATATATATAGTGTGTGTATATACGTGTGTTTGTATATATGTATGTATTGTGTATATATGTATATGTGTATATTACTGTATGTATTACTGTATGTATATATGTATATATATATCAACATATATATAGATTTACATAATCATACATACATACAACAAACACATATACTGTATTATAGTACATATATATAGGTATATGTGTACAGTATATGTGTGTGTATATGTGTATGATATATATATATGGTAAATCTATATATATGTGTATGTACTATATATGTGCTGTTGTGTGTGTGTGTGTGATATGTGTGTGTGTGTGTGTGTGTTGTATATGTGTGTTGTGTGTGTGTGTGTATATATATACTATATTTATACTAATATATACATTATATATAATATATATATATATATATATATATATATATATATATATATATATATATATATATATATATATATATATATATATATATATATATATATATATATATATATATATATATATATATGCATATTTATGTTGAAATTAAGACTAGCAAAGACATGCAAACATACAGTGCTTTCATTACAATTTACTAACCAAATGCAACATGAAATAATTTGTCTATAGTTCTCAAGGGAGTGATAATATGTATATACCCTCAGTTTTATGTTTTCCTTTCCTAATGAAGTCTTTGTTTTTTATTATGATGATGAGAGTCCTCCCTGTTAACTCCCTGTTTGTATTTACTCATTGACCTTTTATGTATTGCTCTTTGCTTATGCACCAAAGCAAATATTCCCTCTCAGGGAAAAATAAAGCTTTATCTAAATATATATTTTTCAACAGAGAAGACTAACAAAAACAGGACACGTATACAAGATTAAATTATTAGATTAGATTAGTCCATATGATGTTGATGCTCAATCTACTTCTAGTAGTAGTAGTAGTAGTAGTAGTAGTTAAAGAGCAATAATTTAGAGCACACCTTATAGCATTATAGCATTAAATATGTCTGATTTCTGTCATATATTTGAGATAATTGTTGACCTTCTTGTGATGAATTAAAGTGTGTCTAACTCTGGCTAATCCGAACACACATGCTTACCGCGAGAGAGGAGTGAGACAGGGAGAAATGAAGAGAGGAAGAGAGACAAAGAAATAGGGAGATGGAAAAGATGAGAGAGAAAGAGCAAGAGAGTGAGGTAGAGAAAAAAGAGAGGAAGAGCCTCCATCACACTGTCTGTGTGTGATTGCCTGCATCCAAAATTGCTCACCCTGATTTAAACAGGATTTAAAACCAAATCCTTACTTTACCCAAAAGGGAAACTATTTCATGTGAGAGGCCCATCTTTCGAAAATAAATGTAAATATTTATGTTGGTTCTGCTGGACATGTGACATGAGTGCTGCCTTTTATACAATACACCACACCAGTAGAGTTTAGGCTTTTGGTGCTCACAGATTATTCCTCTGATATTTTACAGAATGACCCTTTATAGTTAGTGTAGACACGTGCCCCTTCAAAGTCCCTATAGATGATTCTAGTTTTAACATTTACATGCTTTCTCTTGGTTATGTCATCAGGAGACACATTCTACAGTTAAGCAAAGTCCATTCATTCAAATTAAATCCATTAATCCAAGTTAATCCATCACAGACATATTTTTTCTTATTGTCACTTAAAGAGCATAGTCCACAGAGACACTAATGCATGCTTTTATCACCGTTATATTAATTATATTTCAGGTTTACAATTACTCCAAAATTCCAGACTAAGACCAGAGGGTGGGCCCAAATTGCACATTGGCTTCCCGGTTGTTATAGAAATGATTTTACAGAGAGGTTCTTTTACTGTTTTTAAAAGTCTTAATTGCCTTGGTCCTTCCTATCTTTCAGAACTTTCAGAACATTTTAATGCTAGTAGCCATGATTTTCTGCTGAATTCCGAATCTCTCAATCAACAGTGTGCCCCCCTGCATAATGTACATTAACCTGTAAATTATCCTATGCTGTGACGTAAAGATATGCTTGAGTCTGTGTCTTGTCATCAATATTATGCAAACTTTTTTTGCATAACATGCAAACATTTGAGTTTCTCAACCTCCACCCGTCAACCTTCACATAGCTGGGAGACATTTGGAACAGTCTTGTAGACATTTGGAACAGTCTTTTATAAACTTTTATAAGAGCTGACAACAGTGTGGGCTGAGGGACTGCTGAACACACCGCGGTTACAATGCCAGCACGTGTACAGCATATACCCCGTGACTCCTTGTTGTCAGCACCCCTTTTGTTGCCCGTGGCGATCGTTTATCATGCCGTCAGCCTGCTCCCATATCACCAGCCAGCTCCACTGCATGAGACCACTGAATAATCAACCTCCGCCTCCACTCCTTCCACTACCAAATATACCGAATCTGCATTAGCTTCCTAGCGACCGCTTTATCTTTATGTCTGGCTTGAATTTAGTTACGGTGCGTAGATATAATCAGAATAGGCCAAGGGACAAGTGGAAAGCATTGTGATTTCTAGTGTAATACACAGGATTTGTTAATGTCTTTAAAAATCTTGTTTCACACATTTCACAATTTAATATTTAGCTCACCAGCAGCAAGAGTGTACATTTTATATAGTGCACATGTGTGCTTTGTAATCTAGGCAAACAGAGGAATTTGAATAAAACATTTCAATCTCTGCAGTTACACTAGTAAGCATAAAGGCCATGTTTAGCCTATTGTAATCCAGTTACACCAACTGCCTGTGAAGACTATTATTCTGAAAAATCTATTAAAGCCACTCGCAGGCTAAAGTGGTGAATGGGGTTCTCCAAAAAAGTACATAAAATAATAATAATGTAAATAGTTGTCAATAATAAAACTAGTATGTAACTGGATTCTCATTTTAGTGTAATAGCATAAAAACTGCAAATAAGACCAGATTTTATGGTGTTGAAAATTAAATTCTATTCTTTCTTTTTGGCCCGTAGGCTTTATTAGACATGAAAGGACAGTGTGAAATGGGGGACGAGAGGGAGGGGAGGACATTTGGTAAATTATTGGAGGTTGAACTCACGACACCGCGGCCTGCTGCACTTGGCATACGTGTGCTGTACCTTAACCACTCGACCACCAGGCAGCACTTCCATACTATCTTTTTAATCAAGTTTGAAGTGTTTGTATCATGTATGCCTTTTATGTGCACAGATAATGTCAAGATAACCCTGTTCAAAGCTTACCACACACCACTGTATACAGCCTGCGTGGTCCACTACATATTTTATTGAAAGTCCCTCGTTAACAAAATAACATCTCCACGAGCCAAGCAGGTATATATATATATTAGATATCATTTATTTATATATGTTTATAATATGGGTATTTAATAAGATAATGTTGCCATGTATCATTTGTCAAGAAAGTTTGAAAGAAGAAAAGTACAGTAAAAACAATGTACAGATTATAATGGCAGATTTCCTTTTGCTGGCAGAAACTTTTACCGGCTTAATTATATACTGCACTTTCGAAACATTCAAAGCCCTCGGAATCCAAACTAATTTAATCCATTTGTGTATATATCCATGCAAAATCTTTTGTAAAGCAAGTTCTCTGTACAGTATTTGTAAGGCGTGGGAGTTTCCATTTTACATTTAAATAATGAGTCACGCAGAGAGGAGAGTCTTAGCAAAATCCACAGCGCTTTGAAGAAAAAAAAGTTGTCTAAGGCTTTGAATTTTTTGTTTATTTTTATATATTCATTATCCTTTGGTTATGTAAATCTCCATTTATAGTTAACTGGCATAGCATGTATTCTTTTGGGAGGGTTTTACATCTGTAAAAATATATATTATTATAATATATATATATTATATAATATATATATATTATATATATATAATATATATATAATATATAAATATATATATATATAATATATATATATATATATATATATATCATACATATATCATACATAACATATACATACATACATACAAAACAAAACATGGCTGGAATAAATTATGTCTTAATGTGTCGGCAATATGTGCATTCTTTTGTGGAGGGTTTTTACATCTGTAATATATATATATATATATACATATATACATATATACATATATACATATACACACACATATATATACATACATACATACATGCAAAACAATACATGGCTGGAATAAATTATCTTGGACCAGGAACTGTACAATTGGAGGGTCAGAAAAAGACAGTTCAGCGACTTAAGCTCAGCTACTACTGTGAAACAACACAGTGCTATTAGACATGTATAAGATCAACAAACTTACGAACTATGTATATGAAGTGTTGCTTGATTAATGGACGTGTTAAAGGTGAGGTACCCAACTTTATTTTTGTAAATTAAAAACATTTGTTTACATTTATTTTTGTAAATGAATCAAGTCATGCAGTATGATCATACTCAATCATACATAGCAGTTTGTGACAAAATGAGACTGCTGCGTGTTGTCTGCATTTAATAATTATAATTAAGTATTTTATTTATGTAAACCCAGAAAGCAGCGCACTACTTGTGGGTCTCATTTTTAAAGCGGTGCATGCGGCTGAATATCAATGCATTTGATCTTATTTTATTAACAGAACAAGCCTTTATGACGCAGGCTTTGGCAGGCAAGAGGACATTATCGCTGTAGACATTTGGACATACTTAGTAGCAGTAGCGTGCAATGACTTTTGTGTGTAGGCCAGCAGACTTTGGTTGATTATAAATATTTAGTCTTTAATGATAAATAAAGCCAATTTGTATACAAATTATATTGCAATTTAGTATGGTTATTATTTTTGCTGGCATAAATAATGTATAAACTTACAAACTAAACTGTTCTAGAAGTCTAGAGTAACAAAGTGTATTAACAGTTGTTCCAAAAAAGCCACAGATTCACTCACTCTTCTATAAAAGTCCTGTTATTCCATTTATTGCCTTTATTGCCCTGTATTGTATTTAACTTGCTCCTCAGCTCCTCTGCATTCTCCTTGCATTTAGAGTTCGCTTGTTGTTTTCTTCCTTATCCTTGTTTCTCCACGGTTCCTCCTTGTGTACATTTATTGACACCTTTTATACCTTTGCTTTTCCACTGCATCTATTCCCATCCCTGAGCAGAAGCATACTTCAGAACCTAACTCTTAATGTTTATCTGTATTATTTATTTTGGAGGTATTTTGAAGCCATCTTGCCTGTTCCTTCAAGCCTTGTCAGTCCTTATTCCCAGAACCAGCAGGTAGATGTTGTGTTTGATAGCTCACCAACGGGCACATTACCAGCCGTTATTGTCGCTGGCTGCTAGACATCACCTCTCCTCTGTTCTCGCTCCTCCATGTGTCATGTAGTAAGAGCGTACATGTTTAGTCCAAGCCTGTAGGGACCCAGCAGGTAACAGCGGAGAGGACAGGGGAGGGAGGGGTGAGGGAACAGGAGGAGAGGGAGGAGAGGGGAGAGTTAGAGATTGAAGACTGCAAAAAGACTGTTGTAAACGGAATTGGCCTATGGAGCTCAACAGTGACCGCCCACCACTAGGTTCTGGAAGAAAAGGTTTAATTCATTTTTCCCATAGTCTTTCAAAAAAATAAATACATGCTTGAAAGCTTGCCCAGGGCTAATCAGCTATATGGTTACTAATGGGAATAAGACCTATGATTTTATTTAAACTCTTGTTTCTGAAACTTTATAAACCCCTGTCATAATTTTCTTTTGAATTTGTAAAAGTTTTAAATGTATTTTTTGTGCTGGTAAGCCACCGTCGTGCTCTTAATATTTGAATTTTTTTAAATGAACCATGGCAGAATTTGAAGTGGGAAAGACTGTTGAGCTCCGTTAATCTTGTTTTTGACTAGTTTGAGTTTAATTATCATTTACTAAAGACTTATTCGTACTGATTGCTACTTATTACAGTGATTTCTGCAAAGCTTATTTTTTGTTTAGTTTTTTTTTGTTTATTTATCGGGGAGAATGAACATAAGACATTGATCGACAGGAAAGATGCTTGTGTCAGGTTATAGCAAAGTTGCTCATTTCCACCTGCACTCCCTGGACAGGTACAGCTCAAAAATGGCGTCCATGCCAATAAAATACAATAAATGTTTGACATACATTTCAAGTATATTAATACAATCACTCATCCAGTCATTCATTTAGTAAAACCAGTCCCACTCCAAAACACTATCACACACACACACACACACACAGCAAAATAATTTACATATTTACAATTTATGTTGCTGCATTCATAACAGTTCAGTGTGTACAGATTAGTTTAGTTTGAAGCCATAGTTTTGCATAATTGCATAATTTGTACAGGATATGATTTTTCTTATAGGAGACTGTTCCAGAGGGTTCTGGGTCTGTAGGAGAATGAAGACTGACCAAAAGGGGTTCTGCATCTTGGAACACGGCACTCTCCTCTGGCGCTCGACCGTGTGGCTCCACGTGTTTGCTCGGAAGTGAGCACAACAAAGTTTCTTGAATTATTAATGATTTTAACTAGATTTGGTAAGAATAGGGCAGTGATGGTTCAGATGAGATTTATTATCATGAATTTTTAGTGCCCTTTTATACAATGTTTCAATTGGTTTCAGAGATGTTTTATACGCCTGGGACCAGCTTGTTAGACATTATCAAAGGTGTGAGACAATCATGGCATTTCAGAATCAGAAAAGGTTTATTGCCATTGTCAAAATTCACAAACATAGGAACTTGCTTTGGTGATTCGGTGTAACAATGAACAATAATAAAAATAACACATATAGACTCAAATAGGGCATGCATTGAAAAAAACAACAATTTAGATTTACTATAGGATAAGAATTTGAGCTATTTGAGGCCTCAATGGTCAACGAGTTTCTAATATGTTTGAAATTCATCAAGTTGAACTTCAGTGTGTTTCCTAGTTTTTTAAATACAAAAATAAGTTAAAGTCAATTAGTAGACCTAAATATTTAAATTAATTTACATTCCTGATGTTCTGTCCATTTACTAAAACTGTATGTGCTTGAAGGGGTTTCTGTTTGTTTGACAATAACATCAAGACGGTTTTATCAAAGCCAATTTGTGACTTTTTCCCCTGTCAGTTTAATTACATCGTAGCTTAATTATTTATGCTTTTATTTTGGTCCTGTGATATACAATGTATTGTGATTTTAATATGTTTTATGTTACTTTTGTATGAACTGTGCTCTACAAATAAACTTTGATTGAGTGATTGAAAACAGCAAGAAATGCTGTGTAATAAGTATTGAATCTAATTTAGTCAAGAATTGTTGTGTAATAAGTATTGAATCTAATTTTGTCAAGAAATGTTGTGTAATAAGTATTGAATCTAATTTAATCAGGAGCCAAATACATTTTGCTATTTTCAGCAAAAAAAACAAAACTGTACGCCTGTTCTAAAGCCAAGCTTTCTTAATATAAATATCAATAACACTTAATAACACTTCTCAGTGGATCAAAAGATGATCTTTTGAACAAACTTATTCTAGCACTTTCTGAATTATGATTATTGTATGGTTTTATTCAATAACAAAAAATGGTAGGCCTAATATTCATATGCATAATTCATTCATTTTATACTACCAGTTCCTCAATTTGTAGATAATGCCACTTTTTAGTCTCATCCCTGACCATGTAGATTTTCCTTTTAACTGCACTGTGTCCCATTGAGACAAATGCTCAGCACTCACCCTCTCACATCCTCTCTCACACACACACACACACACACACAGACACACAGATCCCAGGACAGGAGCACATGTTGGCTGGAGCTGGTGTGGCAGAGAGGCGGACAGGCCCAGAAGACACCCAGGCACAGTTTGATTAATCACCACACATGCTGCAGCCGAGCCCTCCCCTTCAGCTAACTCCCCCTTCCTCTCCCACTGGACTGCCCGCTGTAGCCCGCTGGAGCCCGCTGGAGCCCGCTGGAGCCCGCTGTAGCCCGCTGTTGCCCACTGTTGCCCGCTGTAGCCCGCTGCCCCACACTGCTGGGGGCACTGTTTGTACAGTAGATTAAAATGGCGGCATTTTGTAAAATTGCTCAATTTTAAACGTAAAAACATTTAATATAATTAATAATTAATAATTAATAATTAATAATTAATAATTAATTGTAAATATAAATAATATGATGGGGTTAGGGTTGAATTAACACACATGTTGTTTAGTTTTTAGTTCTAGTTGAAGCACCCATTTACAAGATTTTAAACAAGCACATTTGCCAGAAAAAAACTGTTTTTCTGTTTGCTTCTATTTTCTAGAAATCTCATCAAATCTGTTTTTTACTTATATACTGACAAAAAAACAAAACAAAAACAAAACAAAAAGTTTGGATAAATGAAGCTTTCTTTTAGCAAACTATCTAACATACACCATTTTTAGAAAGCACTAATCCCCTAATCTAATCTGAAAGAGCAGCCTGATAACTTCATATTCTCTGTTACATTTCCTCATGTCTGAATACAGGTCAGCGATTATTTTATCTGTTTTTAGCCATTCCCCCTCCTTTTCCAATCCCCAGTGCATCATTACCTCCAGGGGCTGCTGTACCTTGGCCATGTCTTGAGCACACTTATCAGAACATGCAAGAAACTGCATCCAGTGTTATGCCTTAACCCAGTTGTGGAAGTATATTTCAATGTGGATTTCATCATGTTAAACTCATATAGGCTAAAAATACTCACTAATACTAATTTGTACCGGAAGTTTATGTAAACTAGGGATGTCAAGGTTGCTCCGGTTTCTTGCATCAACACAAAACATGCACAATATTCAAAATCCTGCAGCGAAGGTAGTCCTGACCAAACTTGTTCAAAATCTTAAAAAAAAAATAAAAAATAAAAAAAATAGATCAGCATCACTGGCTCCGATGGATTTAACTGAGGAAAATGAAGCCTGCGTAAATTCAGCCTGGAAGACCTAACTCCACCCAATCCACGTCCACTGCTACACCAGGGCTCACCTGCTCTCCAGCCTCAATCAACGCACCCAAGTTACTCCTCCCTGTTGGCACGGTGCCCCTCCTCTGCTCCCAATCAGCGCAGAGTCTGCTCCATTTAAACCCTCATGCAGTCGGCTATGCCGCTTCAGGCTGTACTGCGACCCCTTCTCCTCTGCATCCCTTACATCGTCCTCATCATCCTCTCTACCGTCTTCCCCATTTCTGGGGGGGAGACATCTAATTCTACAATTCTATTATTGAGCCCCATAATCCGCCGGGGTCTGAGCGCCAAACAACCCATGTAATAAAGCTTGCTGAACGGTTCTTTCTGTGTTTGTCTGAGTCTCTCCAGGGTGAAATACTAGTCGCATGGATGAGAATAAGCATGTGGTCACTATTTTTGTCTCCACATCTAATAACAGATTTATATTCTACTTAAAATCAACTTTTAAAAGAACAATAAAACATTTAAATTAATGTTAAAGCCATCTTAGACTATTTGATATAAAATATAATGAATTTGTAAACTGTGAAATATAACTAGGTTTATTATAGTACTCTTTATGTTATAATATATATATATATATATTTTAATATAAGAGGGGAAAAGTGTCAGAAATGCTGCGAAGCACCGGACCTCTGCTTGTGGAAATGTTCTCAAACTGGACCTTGAATTAATGTTTATTAGTGACCCCTGGTGTAGAGGTTTAGGGCCATACAGGCAGCGGGCCGAATTTCGCGGGTCGAACATAACGTAAAAAATCAAACTTTCCTTTCTTTCTTCCACATGCTTCCCAAAGCCACACGTCTCTTTCCCACTCCGATCTCTCTGCTCAAGTCTGTAAAGTCTCAGCCCTCGGCACTCGCTACAGCAGCGCAGTAACGGCGGGGAGGGGTGGCTGCTGCAAAGGTCTGTGGGACTTGTAGTTCTAGCGATAGAAACGCTATAAATCTATTGGAAATTATTCAATCATTCATTTTCTACAGCTTGTTCCCGTTAGAGGTCGCAGGTGACCAGAGCCTAGCCCAGTGCCTTTGGGCCTTAGGCGGGGTACAACCTGGACTATCGCAAATTAATAAATATAAATTATCAATAAATATAAAATAAAATATAAATATAAAATAGAAACGTCTTGGTGGCTGCATGTTTGACACCCCTGCACTAGAGTATTTGTGCCTAATAAGGAGACGTTTTGGCATCTATAATCACACATGTGTTGCCATACGCACATGCACAAACACACACCTGCACATGTAGCACTGAGCTCACACTATTCCAACAACATTTAAATATTCATGGCCTGACAGCATGAAAGAGATAACTGTCTTGCATAAATGGCTCACAACGCTAACATTATCAAACCATGGCACTTACTGTCCTACAGTTTTCCCTCTCTGTCACAGTCCACTGAGTTAGTTTGTTTATTTATTTGAGACAGGAACAGTGCACAATATGCATTGACCTTATGAGGAGAGATGCATTGTACCAGGTTGTAGCTCATGTGCTAATTTCCACCTGTAGTCTCTGGGCAGGCTGATGTTATTAAGTTCCACTAAGGGGAGGAGCCTGTTGGACATGTCTTGCTGGAGTTGCCAGAGGAAAACCTACAAAGACACATGGAGAACATGCAAACTCCACACAGAAAGGCCCCATCTTTAGATATAGATATTCACCTTTCTAACACAGTTTGAACAGTTAATTCCTATTAGAGAATATTAAACGAGATAGCAGTACAGCCCGATTAGTTTTCACTGTTTTGGGGCGAGCAGCAAGCACACATCGGTGTTGACCAATCAAATGTCAGAACACAGGCACATAGCTCCATGCATGTGTCCACTTACAACAATGTTTACAACTGAGCCTGGGTCCATTTTTCTGTTCAACAGGAAAAATAAAGTGTACTGTGAATACGGAGGAACGTCCGTCTCCAAATCAGACCAATATTCAGCTAAGACAGAGAGTGTTAAGCAATAAAGAACACACAAATCTGGTATTTTGAAATCATCGTACATTAGATTGAGATTTATTGAGTTTTGGAATTATTGAGGGGCCAAAATGATCGTACAAATGCGATAATTATCATACATCTGGCAACGCTGAACAAGATTCTTCTAACTTATTAAACTACTGTATGCTCAACAGCTCTTGGAACAATTTCCCAGGGTTCACACCGGGCTTAACAAATTCATCTTAGTAAAAGATGGCTTTGATTTAATACTTGATTTTACTGGATGTTCAATGCAGCGAGTTCAATGAAGCTATGAGAAAAAGCTTCTGCATTTCAAAGTTAGACAGAGATTTCACTTAGATCAAATGGTGTCAAACTCTCTCCCTGCCAAGCATTAAAAGCGTTATGAAGGGCGGACATTCTACTTTTACAGATGGCACTGCTATTGCTGCCTTCATGGTAGTTACCAGAGAGGAAAATGGCATTGGTCTTTTTCTCCTGGCTCAGTGTTAAGAAGTGAAAAGCCTGGACCTTTCACATTTAATTTTCAATAATGATACACACAAATCATCATTTAAAGCGGGCTTGATTGCCATGAAAACTGTTCATGACTTTATGAGGAATCACAAGGCTGCAGGTCAAGCTCCCCAAAAATGGGTGTGAAAGGAAATTCGACACCAGCTAAATACAACTTCCAGTGGTTAATGAATCAGAATCAGAATCAGAATCAGAATCAGAATCAGAAAGAGTTTATTGCCATTGTCAATGAACAAATTCAAAAACGTAGGACTTGTCTCGCCTTAAGGTGCAACATAAACACTGAGCATAATAAAAACATATATTAATCAAAAAAGGGCATGCATTAGAACAATTTAAAAAATTACTATACAATAAAAATAAAAAAATAAAAATAAATAAAAATAGGCATTTCTATTACACAAGAGTTACAATTATGTTTTAAAATGTAGTTGCAGAAAGGACAGTGCAGTGAGTGTTGAATAGTTGCAAGTTAAAGTGACAGGTGTTTTGAAGTGTTCTGAGTCCAACGGCAGAGGAAAAGAAACTTTCTTGTGGCGGGAGGTTCTGGCGGCGATGGACCGTAGCCTCCTGCTAAAGCTGAGGGAGTGGTTCAAACAGACCATGTCCATGGGGTGAGACAGGGTCACGCTGATCCAACCTGCTCGTCCCAGAAGCCCTGGAAGACGTACAGGTCCTGCAGAGATGGAAGTCTGCAGCCGATCACCTTCTCAGCAGAACGCCAATGCTGTAGCTCTTTTGTCCCTGCTGTGGCTCCAGCGTACCACACGTGATGGAGGAGGTGGATGGACTCAATGATGGCGTGTTAACTGCACCATCATCTGCAGCAGCACTTGGCTTTCCTCAGCTGCCGCAGAAAGTACATCTCTGCTGGGCCTTCTTGATGAGGGAGCTGATGGAGGGCTCCCACTTGAGATCCTGGGGTGATGGTGGTGCCCAGGGAAGCGGAAGGAGTCCACGGTGGTGATGGGGGAGTCTGTCATGATGAGGGGGTGGGGGCTGTGGCTGTGGCTTTCCTGAAGTCCACGATCATCTCCACTGTCTTCTGGGCGTTGAACTCCAGATGTTACCGCTGCACCAGGACACCGCCGGTCCACTCCCTCCTGTAGTCAGACTCATCCCCGTCCGAGATGAGCCCGATGAGGTGGATCGTCCGAGAAATGAGAATGGAAACAACCATATGGTTAAATCTCCTACAAGTCAATTTAGCATCCAGGTCTCCTCTAATTGTTCGATATTGTGTTTAAACTGACTTTTTGATCACTTCTCTTCAACAGTTCCCAGGAGTCCTTGCATGCTTTAACTGGTGGCAGCGGTGTTTTGTATGCACAAAATGAGAGAAAATACTTTTTTTCCCCTCACAAGTACATTATACATTTGTACTCTTCCTCCTCTTCAAAACGGCACATCATACTTAAGTCTCCCTAAATTCTGTAGCATACACAATTTTTGGGTTCAGTGACAAAGGCCCTGAGACGCGAATACTATCCCTATTCTTAGTACATTTTTAGTGCATTGGAGTATTCTCAGGAGGCCGCATAGTTTAAGTGTTCTGTGATGCCACATCTTTATGTGACAAACAGGAGACATGCAAACATTAGAACAGGTTCATTGAGTGACACCCATCTACGCCTCATTAGCTCTGTATTGAGTTACTTAAGATGTCACACGCCTGTCAAGATGCAATTCAACATCAATCTCAAGTAGTTTTCTGCAATTGGAAACTATTCAAATGCTAATGTGTAAAGCAGTGAAGCCAAGCAAGAGCACCAAACACGTTTTATCTAAAGGGGTTCCTCCACTGCCGGCCTTTTGTGTAAGAATGCCTGGATGGCCAGTTTAGATAAAAAGCAAGGAGGAGTTGCCATTTGTTTAATGCAGTTCAAAAAAGGTTGGCATGAGAAAGGGGTCAGCTACTTTTAAGAATTCAATTGTACAAGTGTTTCTTTGTATTACAGTCAAAGTGGCAGCGTCAGATCGGCCTTCAAGAAACATAGAGGAATCAGAGGAATTATTGTGTCACAGGAGGTTAGTTCAGGCGTGTCAAACATCGGCACCTCAGATGTTTTAATCCAGCCCGAAAACATTTCTAATTTATAATTATTGTGTATTAATAGAACCTCATCTTTTGCAGTTCCCGCCTCTCCCCTGTGCTGCTCAGCGCTGGCTGTGCTGCAAGAGCGTCCTCGCAGTCACGGGTGGTTGACGTGCCGACATACACAACTTTACATATTGACTTGAGCCAGAGAGTTATGAGGCATGGGAAAAGGAGAGTGTGGCTTGTTGGGAACATCGTGAGGAAGAAAGAAGAGACCGATTTGTGGATGTTAGCAGCTGTGCTAAAAGTGGCGCTAATGAGGAGCTAACAACACGAAACAAACTTCTGTGATGACAGCTCTGCGAGGAAAACATCCAAACCAGTGCAATCCTGGACAGATCAGGAGCCACAGGTAAAAATACAGGTCACAATGTAAAAACACACTGTAAATACTATTGTAAATTACAGAATTCTTTTTTTAAAGCCATGGAACATGTGTCCTTGCATATGTCCCTAATAAAGATGAAATACAGATAAATAATAAAGCATTAACATGACAGAGTGAAGCTGCTGTGAGCTCTGACTGTGTCCACACTAATGAGACTGAAGAGCTGGACACTCTGAATACAATCAGAACACACTCATTTGGTACACTACATGAAGAATGTATTATCACTAAGTCTTAAACTATAAACAATTGCGAGCTCATATTGTGTTTGAGCTGCAACATGTCTGTGATATCAATATTTCATATCAGAAATGATATAAATCCATATTCCTCTTCCTGCTGCTGATGCATGAATATGGACTCAAAAGTCTTTCACCTGCTGCAGATTTGTGCAACAGTGTCCACATATAACTATTAATAGGCTATATAAAACTATTTCATTTTTATCATTTTAATTGTTTTATTGTTTTATGTTCAGGCCGCGACTACGTCTTAGCGTCGAAATTCGAAAATGAGTTTGACACCCCGAGATAAGTTGAATGGGCTGCAACATTAACGGTGAACTATCTAACTTTTTATGGTTACATTCTTTTCTCATGGCGATGGTATTGCTGGAATGTTCCAAAGTTTCACATCCGTCTTGCATTCATTCAATCACAAGTGTTCATGTAAGTATTCCCACCATGAGCAGGGTGGCCTCCCCACAGATCTGATCTGTACCTTGACTTGGTGGCGTAATCATATTTGTCTTCATATGATGGACTAGTTTAATGCCAAACTGTGAAACATTCCATGCTAAGCAATAAAATTGGCACGGACACAGCAGTTTAGTGTAGGTTTGTTAATTCCATAATTCTGAGCAAATTTGGTAACTTTCTCACTTTTACAAAGTCTGGTACTGGCACATTTTGCAAAAGTCCATGCTGTTACTCTGGGTCATTTTGGCACTCACGATTACTTGCTATTCCATCATTCATTTGGATCGAAAGGCCCGATGGAATATAGTTTAAGACAAAAAAGATTTTTTCCCCTATCAAAATCAGACCTGTGTCATTTTGATATAATTCTTGAATTGTCTAATGCATAAAACCTCTTCTCTAGCAAATAATAGTCTGTCTTTAGTCTATAACGAATATTCGATTACTAAATCTCAATAATCCATTAGTTACATCAATTCAATTCACTTGTGTCAACCCCATGTTGTTACCATGTATTATTAATATAATTTTGTGCTTGAGTGGAATCTAGTGACGTCTTGCATCTTTAAAAGCTTTTGCAGCACGTGCTCTCTCTCATTCGGGTTTCCAGTCGGCAACCTGTCTGTGCCCCGTGCTGCTTTTCCTTGTCACCAAGTCATCATACAATACTGCTCATACATATTCTGATCACACATACAACCCAGAGTTTGTTATTTTTTTGAGTTTGTTGTTTCTCTGTATGGTTAATCATCCCTCTGTTAATTATGCCCATCGTAACTTTATAAGGTCCCAAACAATATAAAGCATGTAGTCTTGGTAGGTCAGGTTAATAATCTTCTCAAATAGATTCAAACAGTACGAGTGGATGTAATCCCTCATTCAGACAGTACATTGCGATGCACACTATAGCGGGCTGCCTATAGCTCCGCATACATCTGCTGAATCTGTCAGGTCACATTCAGACAAAGCTGGACTCACCTCTGGACAGGCTGACCCACTTCAGCTCCGGGGACTGAGGGAGGTGAGAGGAAATAACGGAGCGTGTCAGTGTGGAGGTGATACAAGAGACAAAGACAGGAACGTTCAAACACATTACACTATACCATCACACCAAGGTCCTTTGAGAAATGGCTCATAGTAAAAGATGGGTATAGGTGGTCTTCCAGTGGCAGTCAGCATTTCAGCCAATAAGTAGAAGAATTCATTTGTTTACAGCTGTTTTTCATGATCAAAATACCTTGAAAAACATGCTCCTGCACGCTCTGGAAAGACGAGTGTGCACGCTGCTCAAAAAGACACATAACAGGCAAATTATATAAAAAACTAAAAGCCAACATTATTTCATTAAAATTAACTCACAGTTTTTACCATACAGTAATACAATGAAACATTCAATTGCTCTTAAGAATTCATTGTAATTAATTCAAACACTATTAAAGTAGGCTATATTTTCTGCTGTGGCTGTTGAGATTGTGTGAGGTTAAAGCCATGGAGATGTCCTGCTGCTTTTCCGCAAAGCCGACGCTTGACTCTGAATGAACAGGCTTTCAATTGACTCTGGCTGTACGTGCCTTCATCGTGTCTGTCTCCCTCTTCTCTTTTTCTCATCTCTCCCTCCCTGCATACCACATCCACATAATCGCTTTGATTGGTCATTTCTCGTTACATGCAAAGAGTTATCTTTCAACTGCCTTTACTTTTAGGCGCAGCGCCCAGCTCCATATGCAGAAAAAGAGAAGACGTGCGTTTTAAGAAAAGTTCCTCTCTTTGTCAAAGCAAACATGGAGAATAGGGGTGAAGTGAACAGCAGAGGAGGGGTGAGTGATGTCCTTTCTCTCGCTCCTTTGATCAGAATAAACGGAAGACTTCCGTGTCATAAATCAAACTATTGTCTGTGCGCACTCTGGCTACGACTGATGTACCTTTTTAGCTTTTTCTCATTGCTCCATTGATCTTGCCTCCCCAGAGTCACCATGAGCGTGCACAAAGTGCAGTTTAAACCTCAGGTCTTAATTAATGTTGGTCAGACACAAGCATATTTTTCCATGGAATGACTTGAGGCTTAATCTAGATAGTGTATGGAGCTTATTTCAGCCCAGGATTTCAGGAGAAACCTGGACGTGTTAAGCGACTTGATGTAATACCCCCTTCATTGTGAGAATGTCCATTAAACATATTTAACATATAATGTAGTTGATGATTGTTAATCATTGACGGAGGTGGACTACACCTCAACCTCCTCCTCCCGCAACCACTCTTTAACCACACCCACGCCTTTATACAGGCCTATCCCAGCATCTCTTGTCGTCTTTGCTCTCTCGACTGAGACAATCAGTCAGTGAGTGCGTTTGTTAGAACAAGAATCACTGGCCGTTTTTTGTTAGATTCTGCCCTGTTCCCAGTCTGAACTTTCAGTCGGTTGTATCTCCAGTAGTCACGTTCCCCAGAGGACTCGCCAACGCAGGTCTCCTGTGATTCAACAGCCTCGGAACCCCATAATTTTCTCTGCACGCACCTCTTCCATCGACCCCTACCTCCGGGTAGTTACGCCGATCCACGGCAGCAAACATGCCAATGGCACCCGCAACCACGCCAACGGCAGCCACATTTACGGCAATCCACGGTGGCAACCATAACAGCGCTGTCTCGCACGCTCCAATCCACTGCAGCAGCCACACTTGATCAGATCCACGGCAGCAGCCACGCTCACTCCGATCCACGGCCGACAGCCACACTCATATCGGTCACGGCGTCCCTGGCATATCATCGGTCGCTATCCCCTTATCCATTCATTCCCCAGAGTCCCTCTCTCAGAGCCACTGGGCACAGGGATGCCTACTCCAGAGCCATCGGGCACCTGCGTCCGTCCCCCATTCGATCTCCTTTCGACTCTTCATTCATCCCTCCCTCATTCATCGCTCATCCCATTCAACCCCCTCCCCATTCATCCACTCAACCCCTTTCTCATTCATCCCTTATCCTACTTCCACACCCTCACCAGGGTTGCAGCCGGGCACCGGGATACTTTCTCTCTCCAGAGCTGTCACCGGGCACCTGGATGCTCTCTCAATCATCTCATGTTCCCTCTTTCGACCCTCTGCTCTCTTCCTGTAACCTTTCTATCTTACAGGTCTTCACAGCCAGTGTTCTACTTCATGTAGGAGTTGGCCATAATCGGACAACTCCTACTCACAAGTATCAAGAGTATAAAAAGAAATCTGACGCTCAGCACTGAGCCTCGACAATGGTCCTAATTTCTCTTCTTCGATCTTCAGCAACCATCTTAAATCAGACTACCCTCTCATTTATCTCTTATTTGACTCATTCTCAATCTCATTCAGTTCTCCATTAAATTCCTTTTAACCATCGCTCCATCGCGATTTCATTACTGTCTGCAGTTCGTCAACTCCTTTATCTATGAAAGTATTCTGCTCTCCTCAATCTTTCTCTCTACTCCGGAGCAAGGCGACTCCACCATGTAATCCAACGTTTTAACGATTACTCGTCCGAACCTCATCCCAATCGCACCTTATTTCTACCCATGCACTTCCATCGGCTACCCACGAACGCGTTCTTTTACGCCACCCATTTGAATTGAGACTGTATTACCTGTATTACCGCCAAGTCTATCGCACTCACCTGCTCTCCGTATCTTCCAAATTCATTGCCTAAAACTCTTTCAAAACGCTATTCAGCTGCATCGGTATTAATCCTCTTCTCCAGTAGTGGACAGACTGCTTTTAGATTCCATCCAGCTACTCTTCAGAGATTCCTAGACTATCCAGCTTCTCTTCTCTCGTGCCACTCAGTTAACATCCTAATTTTCAGCTAGGCTAATACGTTGAGATTCAGATCATCTTTGCTTATTTAAATCATCTTTGGGGGTGCTGAATTGGCTGGGCTGATTACCTGAGACTCCCCCCATCCTGAGTCTCTACCCAGCCAACAATAATCGATCCATCATCGATCCATCATCGATCCATCATCGATCCATCATCGATCCATCATCGATCCATCATCGATCCATCAACGATCCATCATCATCATCACAATTATCAATAAACATTCTCTCATATTCCATTGTTGTGGTATGGTCCTTGCTAGTGAACCCACGCACAAAGCGCACCTGCAAGGTGTTGGTCAGCTGGCCTGGGAATCCACACCACCTGCAAGTCCTCGCACCTCAGAGACAACTTAAACGTATATTTTTTTCTTTACATTTAAGCATGTTTAATTAATCACATAACATATATTTTTTAATGTGATTCTTTTAAGTAAGCAATTTTTTGCCCACAAATTTGTACTTTTACTTAAAAAAACAAAATTGAAATTTAAAGTACTATTGTCAGCAGGCAACAAGCAACGTGTCAGAGTATTCATAATGATAATAATAATAATAATAATAATAATAATGATAATAGTAATAATAATAATAATAATAATAATTAAAGCCGCAAGCGGCGATGATGGCCCTCGCCACATGGGCAACTGCCCTTCCCACGCATCCCGACCTGGAGTGGGTGATCTGTGCTTTTATCTACACGTCTTGACTTCTGTAATGCACTGTACACTGGTATCAGCCAAGCTAACCTGTCACGCTTACAGTTAGTGCGAAATTCCGCAGCACGTCTTTTAACTGGCATACGTCGTAGAGAACATTCAGTCACTCATTCGTTTTTCTACCGCTTGTTCTCGTTAGGGGTCGCAGGTGACTGGAGCCAATCCCAGTGCCTTTGGGCCTTAGGCGGGGTAACATATTACACCTATTTTATGCTCACTGCACTGGCTCCACATTTTAGAGTTAATTTTAAAATGTAATTGTTTGTTTTTGAAACGCTTCACGGACTGGCCCCCACATTTCAGTCCTCATTGTTCCCTACACTCCTTCGCGCTCGCTGAGGTCTGAGGGCCAGCTCCAACTACTTCCCAAAAACAAGACTCAAAAGCCGGGGCGACCGGGCCTTTTCTGTTGTATGCCCCAAACTTTGGAATGCTCTTCCTCCCCACATAAAGACTGCACCTTCAGTTGATGTTGTTAAGTCACTTTTATTCACTGGCATTTAACTCTGCATGAGAATTGTGTGGTCCTCTGACCGTCTTTTATTATTTGGTATATTTTATATTGTTTTTAATTTGTTTTTATTTGATTTGTACGTATTTATTGCCTTTTTTTTTTTTTTTTTTTTTTTTATTTTTTTTTACATATTTCCATATTTATTAGATCTAGTTTAATAGTGTCAATTGCCAAAGGAGTTGTGTATAAATCTGTTTTATGCACATTTGCACATGTCATATCAAAGTTTGTAAGCAAAACTGATGAAAAAGCGAACATATTTGTGGCATAAGCTCTGATTGTCTGTATTTGTATTTAGGCAGCGTTAATCATCCGTCACTGTCAGCTCATGTCAAAATAAAACTGCTTATATATCTGTAAATCACAGAGGCCTTTGTTTTGTAAGTGCCACAGGAAGTGTTTAGTTGCTGTTAGCGGAACTTTAACAAATAGCAGAGGAATTTCAGTCTAGAGAACCACGGTTTGAACCGGCAACCCGTACACAATACAGATACGAGTGATTTGACCTGACCCCTGTGTGTGCCAATTTTCACTCAATTTGCACAAAATCATTTTCGACTTTCTATATAGATCTGAAAAGTCTGATGAAATATCTGTTTCTAGAGGCCAAATGGTTCAAAAATAAGACATAGGTCCCATTGAGTTTTTTTGCTTCTTTTTATGTATATAAATCATCTCCCCAAATTTTGTGGTAATCAGACATTTTTGGAACTATTAAGTGAATAGTAATAACAGTAGGGGGAGCTATATGTCGAGAGTGCCTTGTGCTCTTTAATTTATTCTGTTTAGTTTTTCATGCCACCAGTGGTTGCAATTTCAGCTTTTTAGTCTGATGCATGATGGTTTTGAAAAATCATACAAAAGAGGAAATTAAGAAGTTTTTTGATGGGGCGCTACACAAAAACTGTACGGAATATTTTTTAAATTGGCTGATTATTCATGTCAATGTTATGAGATGTGGGGAAAGTGTTGATTTGAACTCAAACAGACGAAAAACCACTTTGACATAAAATGTCAAAGTGATGGCGGCATTTTGATTCAAAATGGCCAACTTCCTGTTTGTCATAGGGCAATGCTCCAATAATATATTTTACTTGTTTCATTGATCTCTACCACTGTTCCGAAATTCATGAGCGTAGGCCAAAATTGACACGTCTCATTTCCTGTTTTTTTTTTCTAGAGGGTGCTGTACAGCCTTTATTTGAGCAGCCAGAAAATTATAGGTATGAGATTGACATTTCAATTAATTTAGTTCACTCTGACAACTTTGGTGCATTTGTGCTAATGTTTAGTGTGTATTTAAGCCTGTTTTGTATTATTTGGTGTGAAGGGCACTAGAGGTCAAACTGTACAAAATGGAGCATAGGTCTGATTGACTTTTAGGATCAAGGGCACATCAAGGAATGCTCTGCAGAATTTCACTAATAAAAGTCAAAATAATGTTCATGCATTCCTGTAGGTGGCGATAGAGCACCAATCATAATGGTTGACACATTATTGTAATCAGTGTTGGGAGGTGTACAAATTGTTAAAATTTCAATCCAATCAGATGAAGCGTGTTTGCGTCAGATTTATTTGTATGTGTTTGTGCGCATTAATTGCGCTCCTGCTGGCCAATTGTGAAAAATACACAATATCTGTAATGCACTATTTTTCATGGCGTCCTAAGGAGAATATAACAAATGAATTTCAGACAAATCAGACAATGTTTACTTTTCACATATACAGGGAGGGGGCGCTATAGAGTCATTTTGTCATGGTTATTAATTATTTACAATCAGGCCATAAATATGCATTAGTGAGTGAACTTTGTGCTCAGTAGGTCAATGCATGTGGTCGTGACATGTCATCGAAAAAACAGGAAATTAAGCCGTTTTTCGACGGCGTGCCACGCGGAGACCGTAAGGAGTTAAGAAAACAATTGGCTGATTATTAAATTTCAATGTCTCTAGATGCGGAAAGTGTTGTTTGAGCTCAATCAAACCAAAAAACTAGGACAAGTACTTTTTTGAAAAATAAAAGTAAAATGTGGCGGCGCCACTTTGATTCAAAACGGCCAACTTCCTGTCTGTCATATAGCGATGTTGCCAAGTGTGTTTTAGTCATCACAGTAAGCTCCAAATTTTGTGTGCCTAGGCCAAAGTTGACGCTTCAAATTTTTTCTCTTGGCGCCGCTGTTGAGTCGGGTCGGATATTCACGCGATGCATAGTTTATTGAATTTTTCGCCGGGCCAATTCTTTTAATGCGATTTGAGGATACTTTTCGGCGATGTTCTGAGGGTGAAAAATGCGATTATTCATGGGAAAAAATAATAACAAGGGAGAAACTGGAGAAGAACAATGACCCTCGCCAGGCCAATTTATGTTGCACCTTAAGGCCGAGACAAGTTCCTACGTTTTTGAATTTTGTTTATTGACAATGGCAATAAACTCTTTCTGATTCTGATTCTGATTCTGATTCTGATTCTGATTCTGATAATAATAATATTATTATTATTATTATTATTATTATTATTATTATTATTATTATTATTATTATTATTATTATTATTATTATTTTATTATACATTTGATTTATAATGCACTTTACGTTTGAAGACAAATGTGAAAGTGCAACAAGGTAAGTTGGGTGCAAAGAAGTGTCAACACCAATGTCCTACGTTGTCTTTCTATTACATATATATTTCTTACGGTTTTCAAAACATACACAAACTGCCATATTCCCATGCACCAGTCTGGTTTTTCACAACATTGTCCAATTGTTTTTCTTGCAGAGTGGGTTGGTAAAAGCTGCAGTGGCTGTCACGGCTGGAGAGCTGAGAATGACATAATGATAATGAGTGCTATTTCAGACATGATTACAGCACATTGTGTAACAGGACTGGTGCATGTGAAGAGGTGTGACTATGATAGATGGATGCAACAGACCAAATACAAGGAGCAGGTAGAGTGGTCAGATTGGATGTTAAAGAGACATTCAAAACCCATGTTCAGTACTTGGTTTCATTGAAGAGACTCTTTTTATGTATGTAGGTACAAAATAATTCTTTACAGTGTTCTAAATGTGATTTTACAAGTAATTTAGATTATTTAATTTTTTTATGCAAGACTATACTATACTATAATAATATATAAATAATATGAACATACATGTTGAATGGTGCACTGTTTGTAATACATAAAGAACTAGTAGATTGGTATTGGTTATTTAACATCAGACATGCCATTGTACTAGCTTCAATGAAACCAGGTACTTCTATGTCTTTTTTGAGTGTGTTTAAGTCTTTGTTATATATGTATGATATCACTGATGCAAATTAAGCAGGGATCTATATTTTGCTTCAGTGCTCCATTTTTAGAATGTAGAATAATTCATTTGGCACACTATACACAATAATTAACTATGTTCCTACTCAAATAGCATTGTCTGCATTTGTATTTATTGTGCTGCTTAAACTGCACACTTGTGGCCAGGAGCGATAACGAATGCTTTGTACATACATCTAAACATGTCTTGTTAATTGTTCCCTCATTACATCCTGGTAGAAAACCGCAATTCCAGAGCTATATTGTTATTTTTATTCCTTTTCTACCTCTTATATTTTTGAGTTTGGGGTTAGAGCCTTCAACAGCCTGTCAAGTAGTCAAAAATATGCTTTTGTCAAAAAAATTATGAAAATGTGATTCCCATTATGTCCCACATGATGCTTGTTTAATATTCAAAGTTTTGTTTTGAAAATGTCTAATTACATAGATTTAGATTAGTAGTTTTTTGCAATTCATTCACTGTTTCATTGTTGCCCATGGAGGCAACTGCTGTTGTGATTTTGGGCATTACAAAAATTTATTGAATTGAACGGAATTTAATTTTCAATGCAGTTTACTTCAGAATGGACTTTGTGGTGTGTTCACACTTGCACATAATCCAAATCAAACCTGGTATTAAAATGGGACTCAATTCTGAACCAATCTTGGACTAGATCAGGACTAGAACAAGACCAAACCAAGTCTCCATCTGGTAAAAATAGAGCAGAGCTCTTCGTGGATTATCATCTAATGACATAACAAGGTGGAACCGAGTGTTTTGATATCTGGAGAGGGTGACGAAGGAATTATTCCCAATTGCATGAATGAAACAAAGCAGAGTTCCAGGTATGTTTTTGATGAGGAAACATTATAAGTACAACACATATGCTCCAACAGTTGCATAAGAAGTTGGTGCTGCAGAAACGGTTACATAAATGTAGTTACTTCCAACATAAGATTGCGTTCCTGGTAAGTAATTGTATTAGTTTAGAAACATTTCTAAATATGTTCTTGATTTACTTAAGGGGGCTGCCAAAGCTTCAACACGATGAGTCACAGCTGAGCAGGTTAAGTAAACAATAGCTTGGATTAGAGCGCAGAGGGGGCTAACACAGATAAATAAATGCAGGAGCAGTGAGCCAGGCCTGCAGTTAACTGAACCTTAGAGAGCTGACAAATCTGACTACTCCAAAGACACTCGCGCAGGCACGTCTCAATATATAACTTTTCCTCAACTCACTAAAACAAAGTTGCGTAGCTACATTTACGGATTGTAGCTTAATGCAGGTGGTTTAAAGTGGACATTGTAACTTGAATTCACTTTTTTAAAGTCACTTATTAGATTAGTATTTCAAATGTTAAAATAAGTTTATTTGGAATTTCCAATTGGCTCTTAGGCATTGGAGCACCCTCTGCTGTCGGCAGTGGGAATGAACAATGACAAATTTAAAAAATGAAGCCCTAAGGCAACAAGAATGCAATGATAATTGAGCATGGATTTGTTGTGAGCACAATTTGACAAAAGATTGAGTCCAGTGATGGTTTATGGACTTAAAAACTGTGGAGAAGTTCAGATTATTACCTGAGATGCAACAATTTGAGGAAAGTTCACACTTTGATATCTGAGGCTCAGAGAGGACAAGTGATGAGGCAAAAATACAACTCCCGTTATGTTTTTCAGATCAGAATCAGAATCAGAAAAGGTTTATTTCCATTGTCAATGAACATAGGAGCTTGCTTAGGTGATACAGTGATTTTGATGTGGGGACAACAATATAACATGGCTAAAAGCTCCAAAAAGTTAAATGTGTCAGTTTATAAAGTTTCCTAATGTATTAGGTATTACATTATATTTTTACTAAAACAAACACGCATTTTTTCTCCGTGGTCAACATTGTCTTGCTTTTGCTACCATCTATCTTTTAGGTTCATGCTGCTGATTGCTATTTCAATATGCTTAACTCCTCCCAACTATTGTCAGCTGGTGACACATTGTCCAAGATTCTCTGTAAAACTGAAGGCCAAAGTGACCCATCATTCAACCAGTGCGTTTAGGAAACCTGTCGGAAGCAGTGGCTAACCACAATGCGGCACAAGGGAACCCGACTTCACAGAAAGGCCTCCTGGGGATCAAACCCGGGATCTTATTTCAAGAGTTCTGACCATCAAACTATAGTAACACCCACATAATTGCAACACCTCAAGCAAACAGGGAACCAAATAGTTTAAGGTTACAGTTTTGCAAAATATGTACGTTTTGCACAAAAACTCTTCTAGTGTCTGCACTTTTTCTCTTTATTTCCCGTCTCTCTTCTGTTTTAGCCCCGGCCAGCTCTTTCAGTGGGTAGATGGTGCACAGCTTGATCAATTTCACGCTCGTCTGTTGAGTTTCCCTGTTGTTGGAAGTGACTTGGAGGAAACTGCGCCTAATCAACCCTCCAGTTTCACATGAAGGGCAAGCCCGTTGACTCCTTCACCCCACCACGGCAGCGCTCTACCAGGCCCAAAGTGCATCACCGGGCCGTGCATGTTCTGGGGGTTTGTTTTCTCCTGGTGATGGGAGATGTTAATGGAGGCACATGAGACAGGATGTTTGCTTCCTCACTTGCTGTCATGTCCTCCTCCTCAAACAACTTGGGTGTGTAGTTTTTATTTGCTAGGCAGGCCTGTCTTGCCTGTTTGCATCAAGTAATGTACACCATTCATGTTTTTCTGCTGGCTCAGACTGATGAGTAAACAATGCATTTTTGATTGGAGGGTGTAATGTGTTTTTTTTGTTTTTTGTTTTTTTACATGGAACAAGTGGTGAATTAGGTATGGTTTTCTGGCTGGGTTAATGAGACTAGGCTTTTTGAAACAAGAAAATGAGGTAGACTATATGCAGGTAATTATAGCGACAGAACTCTGAAAGCGAACTATAGAAAATAAAGCATAATGCTCTAGGATATTTTTATATCAAAACGTCATAAATGCTTGGATCAACAAGCTAAAAGATTCTTTAACAGAAAATGTATTTTCTATTTTTCAAAAAGAGAAGTCCAATATAGTTACAAGCCATTAGGCAATAAAAGTGTCTTAAGCAAGGTCCATGTCTGAAAAAAATAACCGGCCAGAGACAATGATGGAAAATGGGTATGTGCCATGGGTAAGTAAATGTCTTTGAATTGCATAATTGATTCATTTGACATTAGATGACTCAACCATTTCTGGATACATGAAGATATATGGTGGTTGAATGAAGGTGGACATATGCTTTATTTTGGCCTTTATTCGCTTCTAAAGATGCTTTTTGGACAATTGTAGTTTATGGTACAGACATAAAATTATTGCCCGTAATAAGTGATCATATTTGCGTTAGAGCTCCTCCTGCTGACAGTAATGGACATGGCCAATGAAAAAAACAAGTAACATGTAACACACTGTAGTATAAAAGCAAATGAATCATAGTAAGGGTCAAAATGAGTCCCATGAACTTTTGGACCTAAAACTGTGCATGAGATTTTATTTTCAGAATATTTATGGACAACATTGAAACCGAATACTTTCTGGGGGCTGAGAGGGTGTGCCAGATTACTGAAAGAAGCATGAAATAAACCAAACACAACAGGTATGTTTTTCATAAGGGAACATTGTTCTAACATTGTTAAAAGCTCAGATCAGTGAATATATAGCAAATACCACCTAGTCCTTTTTGGTGTACTCTGTGTCCCATGTCCCCAGCAGACCTGGTGTATGGACGGTGAATATCTCGATACGAGCAAACAGTTGTTGGTCCTGCAGATATGGAAGTGGCTAAGGTCTCAAGCTCCACCTCAGAGAGGTGCAGTAGGACTCTGCTTCTTGGTAAGAGGTTCAGCTGTATGCTGCTGCACTGGGACACTTCTTTGACTCATTGGTGGATCGAGGGGGGTCCAGGCCACCCTTCATAAACCTCTGGCCACCCCCTGGCCAACCCAGACCACGAAGGGTTTGAGGCTCATTTGACACCACGCTCGATCAAATTTAACTCCATTCCATGTAGTCAGTCTGACCACTCCAGTACAGAAGGAAATCCAGTCCACATTTTTCAATCATGTGTTTCTGACGGCACGCTCTGAATGTCGGGGTTTTTCAGCCGTCTGAAGTGCCGATGGATCACGGGGGAGTTTTGAACAGAATAAAAGTATGTACCCACGCAGAACAGCCTACCGTGGAGGATTATTTAAGAACTATGAATTTATATCACTGGCTCCAACAAGCAGCGAGTGCTGGCCGGAGCACAGTCAGACTGAAATACCTCCACATTGAAGCGGGGCAGCTGCGGGGGTCACAAACATGGCAGAGACAAAGTAGAAGGATTTGTGTCACAAAGCGTGGTCCACTGTCATTAGAGAGCTGCTGGGTCCAACTTAATTGGAGACTTTTGGGACAGGCTGCAGGATGGAGTGTGTAGCCTACAGCTGCTACAGTCAAAGAGGTGTGTGCAGGTGAATGCAGCAGTGGACTGCAAAGACAGGTTGTCTGCATTTAATCTGTAAAATGATGCGTGCTTTATTATAATGCCACCATTATTCACGGAGAAACAAGTGTAGGAGTAAAGGGTGGTTAATGCTTCTCCGTAGAAGTGTTGCACACTTTCCCAACGCACACAGTAGCCAATCAGAAAGCTTGCGGCTCTTGCCGTGCCAGGTACAGAAGAAGTCACCTCGCGTCGAGGTGCCGTGGACCGCAAGGGCTGTGATTGGTTGATCCATACGGACTATACAGAAAACTATTAAATACAGCTTAGAACTGCTGAGGTTTGGCACAGAAATGTTTGCACATGAGTCTAATGTGATTGCTTATTGTGCCAGTAAATATATAAATGCAAGATAAATTTAATCCCACAACGCACCTGGAGCCTGATTAGCTCTGCAAAAGCTCAAGGTTCAGGTCTGCGTGAGCCCAGGAGCACGTGACTGCTGCGAGTCTAACAGAGGACAATAAACCAGCCTTAACCATGGATGTGTTAACGCATAAGTGCACTATCGCAGAGTTAGGAGACCATGTCACCCTTTTATGACCCGACCCAATCCCACGGGTCAAAACACAACTATGGTTGTGTATCTATCTCTGTAACTTTAGGGTAGGAATAAGGGGCCTTTATTTGTCTCACAATGGGAAAATTCGAATGTTGCCATGCACGGTTCAAGAACAGCAGAGGGATAGAAGCATGCAGAATAGACTTAAATCTTACACACTATGTGCAGGTAGAGAAAAAAAACCTCTTTTGCTATGTACAGTAATTGGCTGTTTATTTATTTGAGCATTTTTATTATCAGTTGAGCCTTTTAATATGTCAATTATAAAAATAGACAATAAATAAATAATAAAAACAACAAACAAACAAACAAGCAAGAAAAATGCTGGCTTCAAGTCCATGATGCTCAAAAGCACTATATGTTTTTTTTTCCTTAAACATTTTTGAGCCCGCAGGCTTTATTAGGCAAGACTTTATTAGGCGAGAAGGGAGGACATGCAGTAAATTGTCAAAGTCGAGATCTGAACTCATGACACTGCTGCCAGTTGCACTTGGAGTCTGGCATATTTGTGCTGTGCCTTGAACACTCGACCACCAGGCAGCACAATTGTGCTCTGCGTTTGAAAACTTGTCGCGTCCAATCCCCTCTTGACTATGGTTGTGTTCAGTGTAGCATATAGACAGAATCATTTGTAAGTAGTTGCAGCTAAAGTGACTAGAGTGTATGTTATGTACAATAAGAGGCTAAAGTGACTTAAGGGTATGGTTTGTACAATAAGAGGCTATGACTATGGTTGAGCACAGTGCAGATGTTATGGACAAGAAATGACAGGTAAAGTGACTTAAGTGAGGATTGCTCCAGAGATGATTGACATTATTTTACAGTATTGCACATGATTATAAGACAATGCCTGACATATGTTCAGGGCTCCACAAGGCTCTCCACAAGGCTTTTATAAACCATAATTTTTATACGACTATTATGCTTTTTACCTAAAACAAAATGTATTTATATGTTTCACTATCAGTTAAAGAACCCGTGTGACCTGTCTTGCAAGGATGCTTTTCCCTTAACCTGGGGTGGCATTGTAGGACAATAAATATGGAGTATTAATTGCTAAATTAAAAAAGTAAGGCAACTGGCTGCGAAGCCTTTTTGAGTTCACACAACTTTTAGGACATTTGCTGAGGCAAATTGTAAATGTGAGTTAATTTAAATTCATATGAATGACTTCACTGAACTTAAAAGAAGGCGTTCGTTGGATTTAAAGTCTTTTCCCCTGTGAAAATATATTCACATTTTTTGTTAAAAAAATAATAATAAGTTGCTTTATTATAAGGGCTTTATTACTTAAAAACATTTGTTGGCTGCATGAACTCAAAAACACTTCGCAGCCAGTTGCCTCAATATTTTAAGTTGAATCTTTTTATGTTGAGGTATTAAATTAAAAAAGTTGAGTGATCTCAAAAAGGCTTCGCAGCCAGTTGCCTTACTTTTTTATGTTGAGTCATTTATTAAATTAAAATCTTTAAGCAGAAATTGAGTTACCAACTTCATACATCAAGAACAACAGAAGCAGAACATTAAAGCTCATTTATTAAATCTGTAATTCCTTATTTAAAAGACGCAAAATGCCACAAGAGAACAGTTAATATCTAAACCTGCTTTATAGAGAAAGTTTTGCCATATTAACTTTTAACTTAAGTTTGATCAGTGCACATTTGCTCTATCAGAACACACTATTTTATATTTATTTACACATTATTAACACAGTAATAAGACTCATTATATATATTTTGTATGTTTCTTAAAGCATTTTTCTATTTATGGGCTGAGGCTGTAAATTGAACAGGAGAGTAAAGGCATTTGAGCCACTTATATTGTCCATAACAAGAACTATAGCAAAGAACCTGTGGTGACATCAGCCTCTTCAATGGTGATGGTCGATATCTTCATCCTCTGTAACTTGGTGTTTTTCTCGCTCTGTATTCTGGAAAAGAAACTGAGGGTCAGGATAATTTACTCAAGAAGTGTGACTACAAACCCAAATCATCTTCAGTGAGAAAACCACATTAACCTCTTTCTAATGACTGAATGAAACCTCTGCTCATAAATCTGCATTATTATAATGTAATATTGATCTTATAAGGTTTACCCCCCAAAGAGCCTGCACTGATAAAGCTAATGTTGCTTTGCTTGGATGTAAAACTAATTAAAATGATAAACTGAAGAATTAAAAAAGCTAAATTTTCAGAGACATCCAAGTAAAAATACATACTGTCTCTGCTGTAATCTGTGTTTTAATTTACTCACTAGGCAAGTGTTCAGGAGATCAGGAGATTACACTCAAAGGCAGAGCTCTGTAAGGGCAGTGAGCAATTCTGTAAAATGGATATTGTCAGATAAGGCTTGGTTAGCATAGTCATTGTATTATTAGTCACAGTAATATAGTAATACATACTTGTATTTCAATATCACTGTCGGGGAAAATAAGCTGCATCAAATCAATGATGTGGAAAAATGAGACAGAGAACTTACTTCATCAATCCATCAGTTTTCTGCCTCTGTATCAGAGTCTAAGAAGAGATGCCCAGACTTCACTCTCCTCGCGGGCAGGTTTGCTTCTTGTCAGTGACCCTTATCCAAAGTTCAAGACCACCGAAGTTTTCTCAGAGTGGGGGAAATAACCTACAGGACAAAGCACAGTATTTTTTTTTCACGATTAAAAAAATAAAGCTAATTTAACTAAAAAAAAGCCCCTGGTATGGAGGTTAATGTGCACACACATAATTGATAGCCTACTTCTTCTTTAATCCAAGTTACTTATTTACCGTGAAATGAGGCCTGATTTTAATCCAAATAAATGTGCACACATTTTTGGTGACAGTACTTTTTCTGGGCTCTACCTGTTTGACAAGAGTCAAAATGAAGCTTAATTGTTTGTGGTGACAAACACCAAATTACAAATCAGAACTCACCAAAACTCTTGTTAGTCTGCATTTCTCCTCCATTTTGAGCAGGCTGAACACTGGCCATGAAAATCTCTATTGTTCATATCAAAGCATATGTCTGCTTTTCTCTGTGTCTCTGCTTTTCTGGGGAAGAGGCAGAAAAACTATATTACAACTATTCACAAAATGTCTTTTCAAGTTAAATTATATTTACTTGTGAAATTATTGTTGATATATTTGTTTCCACATATATTTAGCTGATTTGATTAGCTTATATATTATCACACTGTTCACTGTTTGTAATGCACTAATTTGAATGACTCATATCTTATTACACTACACAGTGTAACGTTTTTAATATAATTATCTGGACAAATATCTTACACCAGGAGTGTAGTCCTAGAATTACATACCCACTGATATATTAAGCTAATTTGGACATAAAGCAGCAGAAAATACACACCTTAATTGCGATATGTGTAGTCAACATGGATTCCGTGAGGAGACTGGGAAACCGCTTACATTTTCGTACTGAGCATGTGCGAACAAATAGTTTGAGCTTTCAATAAGGGATAAGATAACAAGTTCTCTCAACACATCATCTTTTATCTACTGAAAAAAGTATTATAGTTATAAAGAAAGGCATTCATGCATTGACTCAACTTTTAGAAATTAAAAGTTAAATTAACTAATAATTTTGACAAAATGCAAGTTGGGTTTTTTACAGTGCAGTTTAGTTGCGATGAACGGTAAACATGGGGTAAACTGGCTTCAGGCCAGTTGCTCTCACGTCCCATCTGATGAAGACACTGGAGCGGCTGGTCCTGGACCACCTCCGCTCTACCGTGAGCTCAGGCATGGACCCGCAGCAGTTTGCATACCGGCCTGGTATCGGAGAGGAGAACGCCGTCATCTCCCTGCTGCACCGCTCTCGCTCTCTCTAACCCGGAAAGAGAGCGCGGTGCTGCTGTCAGACTTCACAACAAACACTGTTAGTCCTGAACGTGTTATTCAGCTTTCATAATCATGTGCAATACTGTAATAATCATGTGCAATACTGTGACATAATGTTAATGTTATTATTATTAAGATTATAAGAGTTTTATTTTTTCTAAGTTATCTGTTTTTATTATTATACTGTGCCTAATCTGCTTCTGTACTCTTTGTTGCAACAATGGAATTTCACAATTGTGGGACAAATAAAGGTGATCTTATCTTAGCATAGTTTGGACCTTTTTTAATTCTGTTTTAGTCCTAGTCTTGTCCAAGTTTAGTTCTGGGTTTAGTAAATGTGAATGCGCTCTTTGAGGCGACATCCCCTGCCTTGAACATAGTTTTACTTTTCCCTACATGATTCCAAAACTTCTCATCAGCTGTGATTAAGAGCCTAATGTGAAAACAAAATGGCTTTAAACGTATGTGCTGCCTGAGTTTGTGTTGGACAGCAGAGTGTGGGCTGTGTTTTCCCACTAATATTTAGATGAATATGTCCTGATCAGTTCCACTCAGCCGCTCTAATTGATGAAGCGTGTTACCAATGTTTTACGGCTGTGTGATGAGCGCTTTGCAAGGTTGACTTCCCAATTTTTTTTCCAGCTTGGCTCTCAGATTAATCTCTTTATCATAAATTAAGAATAAGTGGCTAACATGCAAAGCTTTCCAACTTGCTTCATTAGCAGGGTTTTGCCATATTCAACCCCATTGCTTCCCTCGCTAATTGTAGTCCTTATTATATGAATTATTTCTAATCCTTTTCTTCAGACACCTAAGCTGACATGATGACTTGAACACAGCCTGCTTCTTCATTATGCGTTTGTTAAGAAAAAGCCTGAACATTGCCAAATCTTGCAATTAAAAGTTAAATAGTAGAAGTTTGCAGATTTGAATATGAAACATCTGACAGGTCATGAGACATGGGCATAGTATTTCTGTTTTTGAAGTCACTGCTCTCAACCCTGCATGAAAAAACAAAATATGCAAAGAAATTAGCAGCAAATGTTTCCCTGTTTTTCAATCTACTAAAAAACCATTGAGACTAAATCAAGATAAAAACATGGTCAAATTAATCTGACTTTCATTAAATAAATAATATATTTTGCTGTCAGATGAAGAACCTTTTTTTTATTGAATGCATAGTGCTTCACCTTTTCCACATTGTTATGTTACAGCCTTTTCCAAAAAGGATTAAAGTTGTTATTACGACACTGAAAAAACTACAAAGATACATGGATTTTCAGATATACTGCTATGGATGATGGGGTTTCACACACTCAGAAAAGCACATGTTCCATTTGTGACCATTTGAGAAGTGCAGTAGCACAGGCTCTTTAGATGTAATTTAATCTTGAAAATTCAGATCATGCAAAAAAAAAAGGAGATTTGCTCAATGCAAAGCAGTTAGAGTGAGTGGCCGGACCTATAAGCACTTCTTCTATCAAATAACATTGTGAAGACAGACATTGGGACCCATTAACTATGTGAGTTTAAAACAATAAAAAAATCAGAATTGATAAAAGTGCGGTGGTGGTTTATATTTATTTGAGTGAATTGAAAAAGTAATTTTGTTTCATACTTTGACTTGTAATTGATACTAAAACATATCAGAGTTGTCCAATGTGGAGAGAGGTTTCACTACTGCCATCTACAGATGAAGAAAAATGAATAAATTAAGTTGTATTAGTAGAAAAAAATCGAAAATACTATATTATAAGTGACAAAAGCTGAATGTTGACAACATGACAGGTATAACTTCACTGTGTGTCTTAAACAACATGAAAAGTAGTCTTTGTTTGTCCAAGTTGATCAAATAACAAGACAAATAACTGTTTTAGAATTAGTGCTACTGAAAAAAGATTAATCCTGTAAGTAATTATGGACAATAATTTGAGTGCTTGCCTTAAATTTTTCAAAATGTATCTTCTTTATTATTCATATTATATTTTTTTCAGTTCATATCACATTAAATGTATTGATTTTGTTTTACAATTTGTTTTAACAATTCCAACATAATTTCCAACTTGTTTTACTTTAATCTTTCTCAGTTTTTTTTTGTTTTGCCTTTCTTCTCAGGCAGCTGTATTTTTTCGCCCCATGACTGCAAAAACAAAGACGACTTGTTTAGCTCAACACCCTCAAGTATTATTTCTGTAATTGGGAAACTTGAAAAAAAGGCGAGACATTCTTGATCAAAGCTTTTGCGCCAACACCTTGATTAATTAATCTTATTTTGCGAACGTGAGCAGCTGCTATTGAAATTGCAAATATATATAAGGGAAGACTATCCCTGAGCGAAAACAAAAAATAGAAAAAAATACAAAATACAGTCTGCTGTTATTCGATTTTATTCAGATCACAACTCATTAATGTTCAGAGAAAGCTCACAAAAAGAAATAAACATTCAGTTACTCAATTGTCTTGTGCGGGAGTAGCTCATGATGGAGTTTAACAAAGCCAAGGGGAAAGAATACAGAAGAGAGTATACCTTTTTGAAGAGTGGATAAAGGAAGAGCACGACAGAAGAGAGGTGATGTCCGCAGGGAGCAGGGCATCGGGTCAGACAGGGCGGACATGACAGCACCGTGCCCTTGATTAAACCTAAAGATATGATGGCACTGCTTTGAGCCAAATACAAAATAGTACATTTGACATAAATCTGTAGGCATTCTCTTTTCCGTCAGTTTAATGAAGTATTTTTTCTGGGTTATGGTTTTGATATGCGGACACAAAATCAGCACACGTTGCAGCCATCGGTGGAGGGGAGGGGGATGGGGGTGGTTTAGGGGCTCAAGCCTCGGATGTTTTTCCAAAAGCCCTGGATCTTTTTGAGTCTTAAAAAAGAGGAATTTGGTAATTTTCAGAACATAACAAAATCCCTATAGCAATACATTCTTTTAAGTACAGAAATGTGTTGCCTTCTCAGCGTAATTTGTATAAATGTAATCGTAAAATGCCGCAATTGCAGTTACTGGTTGGATTAGCTCAGCAGGTAAAGTGGTATGTTTGTGGTGTGGGTGATCCTGGATCGAGACCCTTAATTTAATCATTTTGTACTTTTCATATTTAAACTTTTTAAAGTCATAGATTGGACAGTCTAGCAGCAGTTTCTTGTGAAAATGTGTCATTTGTGCAGAGCTAAGGCTGACACTTTCCTCTGCCCTGTTCCTGCTCTGAGCACTGATTGGTTGCTCTGGCTGTCTATCTGAAATGCTCTTCTTTATCTCTGATTGGATGAGAGCGCGATCTGACCACGGAGCTAACAAAAGGCCTTTTTACATAATTCAACCAACGTTTTGTAAAAAGTGTAGGGCAAAAAATAAGGAGCAGATAGACTGGAAAAACAAGACATTTCAAATGCAAAACAAAGTAAGTCAAGTTTCTCTGAGAATGACAACATGAAAACAACATGATTGTTCAAACATGATATAATTGTGGTTGGTAGTGTAGCAAAAAATATGCAAACTAAATCATATCTGAAGGAGCAGTGCAAGAAACACAAATGTTCAATAAATTATCAATCATAAAGTAAGAGACTGTTACTTCAAACAAAATTGTACTCAGTAAGAGTAAAAGTGTACTGTCTTACTCCAAGATGTACAATTTTGTGAAAAAGTTACTCAAGTATGTAACTAAATACTACCACCTCTGCTGGTTCTGTTTTCAGAAGTCAAAAAGGTATTTTTCTGCTTTTAACATCAAAACACATTCTTCTGTACAGAGTTTGGTTCAACAATGGCACCAATCTCTGCCTTAAGATGAGAATGTCTTTGTATAAAGAAGCGTTTCATGCTACTGTTGTTATCATATGAAAATGCAGAAATACAACAAGCTTTTGCCAACCACTGGAAGAAGAAATATAATGGCAATTTAGCGCAAATAATGGAAATTGCTTACAATAAGTTTGCTGTAGGTGCAGGAGGTTTGATTCTCAGGTTGGTCACTGAGCGCTTTTTCATATACTACATGCGCTTCTGTTAAGGGTCAAATACCAGCGTTCCCGTTTTAACGACATGAAGAGCTTTTAATCATAAAAGCGTTATAATTGTTTTCTCTTAATCTTAATTTCCCTGCAGTTTTCCCCTACCACCCATACACGCCCTTTACTGTTTAATGTTTTCCAAAAAATGTTTCTGTTCTTTTTAAACGGTGATACACATAGGATTCGGCAATGTTGCTTATCCGTTTTGGCACATATCAAACGGGGTGAGAGCAGGGAGGACATTCAGCTGATATTGGAGTTTTCAACTGGAATTTGGCTGACTTTTTTTTATTATCACATAATTTTAGATCAATACGATATATACCATGTTCAAAATATGATGTAATCACCCACAGGTGTCATAGATTATACTTACAGACAGCAGACAACGTTTATTTTATAAAAAAAAAAAAATCTTATTAAGATGCTTTCTATGAACTCAAGAATGTGGTGAAAGTGGCTTATGAATAAAATTGCTTAGTTTAATGTAAAATGTGCTACCACCAGAACCCCAAAGTAATTTCATTTTTGCAGTCAATGATGTGTAATTAATCACAGTTGACTGTCTGTGGAATAATTACAGTAGTACAAATAGTGTATTAGCTGACATGATGAAAGCAAAAAGACTGACAGAACTAGAACAGTATGTAGATTCAGATCACCCTGACTCTGGTTAAATGCGAATAAACAGCAGGCACACTGCAGTTTGGATGATTGACACAAGAAACTCGCTATACAGTAGTTCTGGATATCAGATGACACCATTCTTTGAATAATATGTGATACCAATGGGAGGCAGCTCAAATTTGAGAATGTATTTTTTCAATTTTTCAATTATTATTATTATTATTATTATTATTATTATTATTATTATTGTGAATGATAATAATAATAATGATAATAATAATAATGTATTATTTAAAAATTTCCTTTTTTTGTACTTAATTTTGTTAAAATACAAACTACTGAGACGAAACCAAGATCAAAACATGGTCAAATTAATATAGAAAATATTATATAATCTGACTTTCAATAAATAAAGAATGTCTAATGCTGTCAGATAAAGAACCTTATGAATGTATTCACAACGCTTCACTGTTTAGTTTGGGTGTCCTTCCTGTGTCTCCATAGGTTTCCTCTAGATGCTCCGGTTTCCCATACCACTAAAAACATATACGATATGCTACTCCCCTGACATATATGCTACATCTCAGTGGGACTACAGGTGGAAATTAGCACTTGAGCTACAAGGTCAGGTACTTTGTTCTTATCCTGATGCTCCTTGAGATGGTTCAACAACTTGATTGGAGTCTTACCTGTGGTAAGTTCAGTTGGACATGGACATGACTTGGAAAAGCACACACCTGTCTATATAAGGGCCCACAGTTAACAATGATGTCAGAGCACAAACCATGCCATCAAGGCCAAGGAATTGTCCCAGACTTGAACCCAGTTGGCTGTGAGATGTGAACTTATTGGGTTTGGGAGTTTCTGCAAAGAAGAATGGGGAGAAACTGCCCATAAATAGGTGTGCCAGCTTGTAGCATTATACTCAAAAAGACTTGAGGCTGTAATAGTGCCAAGAAGTGTTTCAACAAAGTTTGAGCAAAGCCTGTGAATACTTATGTACAAGTGCTTTTTTTGTTTTTTTTATTTTTTATACATTTGCAAAGAATTCAAACAACCTTCTTTCACAGGCAAACAGTAAATTGAATACATTTTGAAATAAGGCTGGAACATAACAAAATGTGGATAAAAGGGAATACTTTCCGGATGCCCTGTACATACAACAAAGAACTCCTTAGCCTTGACTTAGCTTTAAAAGAATATGAGAAAATGGCTAACTACTAGCAGGTCTTCCACCCAGTTTTTTCTTTTTCTTATGACATTTTCTTCACACATTTGTCCACACCATAGTCCTATCTGTCATCCATGTTCAAACTGTGGAGGGCTTTGTGATCTCAGGGACAAGCCATTGTTCCAGAGGCGAACACAAGCTGCTACTCCACACTCTGATGTAACCGAGATGCAACATACAGTCACTTGATATAACACCATCAATAAATGACAACAAAAGCCTTCAAAACATGTATACATACCACAATGCTTCAAACAAGGACAATTACAGGCTCTGTCTGATGTAGTCATTCACACAGGGGGTCTTATACAGTGGCAATCTGAGTGGTTTCAGAATTTCAATTCATACTTTAGCTGAGAAGAATAATTGGAAATACCAACAGTGCTGTCAGGTGGTCGAGTGGTTAAGGTGGCAGAGTGGTTAAGGGGGCAGCACTTATGCCACGATCTATGTGCAGTAGGTCGCAGTGTTGTGATTTCAAATCCCGACTCCGACAATTTACGGCATATCCTCCCTTCTCTCATGCCCATTTCACGCTCACCTGTCCTGTCCAATAAAGCCCCAAAAATCAACAACAACAACAACGCCACTTGGGGTAGGCCCAGGACCACAGATATTATTTTTGATGAGCAGAGGCAGGGTTCCATGTAAGTCAACAATATAATTTATTTGATCAAATACTTAAGAAAGTTTGCGTTCACACTTCTTTGAATTCTGTATCAAAATAATTTTAGTCCATACAGTGGGGCCAATAAGATCTAAAAGGGAGGTATGTAATTTTCAGGTACAGGTACAGGTACAGGTGCACATTAAGCGTGAGAGACAGAATTGCATGGTTTTTAAGCTATTTGTGAAAATGGATGGCCAATAAGTATTGGGCAGCTACAAAACAAACAACTCTTCTGTCCCTCACAGACGAGTCACTTGCTCTTTAAGAAGTTATTCCGGCCTCCACTCGTTCATACTCCAGTATGAATGGCACCTGTTTGAACGGATTAGATGCATAAGAGCACCTGAGCACACACCTTCAAACTGTCAGACTCCAGTCTTCACCATGACCAAGACCAGAGAGCTTCCCAAAGACACCAGAGATAAAATTGTACAACTGCACAAAGCTGGGATGAGTCAAACTGCAATTGGTAAACAACTGTCCTTTGTGAGAAAAGATCAACAGTTGGAAACATTATTAGAACATGGAAGAAGTATGACATCACTGACAATCTCCCTCGGAGTGGGGCTCCATGCAAGATCTCGCCTCGTGGGGTTCAAATGATCCTGAGAACAGTGAGGAGCCCAGAAGTACACGGCGGGAACTGGTCAATGATTTGAAAACAGCTGGGACCACCGTCACAAAGATGACAATAAGTAACACACTACGTCGTCATGAGGTGAAATTCCGCTACTACACAAAAATCCTGTAAAGGCATGTCTGAAATTTGCTAAAGACCATCTGGACGATCCAGAGGAGGATTGGGAGAATGTGCTGTGGTCAGAAGAGACCAAAATGGAACTGCTTGGTTTAAACACCACTCGCCGTGTTTGGAGGAAGAAGAAAGCTGAGTTGCATCCCAAGAACACCATACCTACTGTGAAGCAGTGCTTATTGGCCACCCATTTTCACAAATTGTTTTAAAAATCATGCATTGTGATTTCCTGGATTTTTTTTTACACTCTGTCTCTCACGCTTGATGTACCTATGATGACAATTACAAACCTCTCTTATCTTTTTAAATGAGTGAACTTGCAAATTTTTAAGTTGCCCAATATTTATTGGCCCCACTATATATATAACCTAAGACCAGGAATGTCCCACTTCAGACCCCGCAGAGTAGGCACTAACCAGGGTGAACAGCAGACGCAAGACAGGGCCAAACAACCCTGGACCCAGGTAAGACAGCAGCTCCAGTGTGGACATGGCGCCAGTCACATTGTGTTGGATAAATGACTTGTCTTAGGACTGTTAGTGCGGGCTTTGGAGGCTTAGCGCACGTCGCCTGCAGCACAGGAGTTTAACTTCACAGAGCATTTATAGTCTTAAAACTTTAAGGCCCCATGCAGTACTGGACAAGGAGTGCAGTTAGACAACAACAAAGCAGACCCACGAAGTATATGGGGTTAGAAGGCGAATTGTGTCAAACCCATAGTTATTGGGTTAGGGTTATAGGGCTATACTGCCACACTGTTAATAGCAATTGTTCACAATGAGCTATATACAATATTTTGACAAAAACAGTTAAGATTACCAAAGGTGACCATTAAATAAACATGTATTATGGGAAAAAATTAATAAATCCATGAATTGTCGTTCGGTCCCATCATTTATTTGTTGTTTATGTTCTTGGATTTTATTTGTGAAATCTAACTTTAATATTAATCTTCTTCAATGTGAAATCTAGAGAGATTGAGAAGTTGAAAACAAACAAGCTTAGTTTAGTCCATGCATGTTTGAGCCCAATGTAGTCCTGATGTAGACTTGGTTTGGTACAGCTTCAGTTCCAGGTTTAGTCCCAATTTTGATATGATGTATTGAAATCTTTATTCAGGGAAAGACGTTGGAGTCAGTTTTTCAGTAAATGCTCTTTACATCTTTACTTGTGTTTTTTAAAAGCAGCTAGTTGGGGGAAGGAAGTGAAACTGAAAATGACAGCTCAAAATTTAAGTTGATGGCAATCTTCAAGCATTTTAGATCAGATTAAGTAATGCATTTTAACAGTTTAGGTTTTAAAAAGTTAATATTTAGAAAATGGATGGTTTTTATTAGTAAACCGTTTTAGATCAATATTGGGCCGAAAATGAACACAATTTTTAAAATCATATTTTATGTAGGGTATAGATTCAAACAAAACCAAACCAAAACAATATTTTTTTTAGTTGCTCCAATTCACTTATTTTTTCCCCCTTACAAATGTAACAACCATTCAAACTGCCTTGCTTTGTTTTGCTTTTGCAAAACCATTTTGACCAGTCCACAACATTGACAGTTCTGAAAAGGTACAATGCAGGTAAAAGCTACAGGAAATCTCCACTTTACACCATTTGTTTGATTGGGTCTCATTGCTGACACCTTGAATTGGCTTCTGTGTAAATACATGCTTGCCAATCATGAAAACTTGAAATAAGCTGAATTTTTCAACAAGATTTGGCACCCCATCACAATTTCCGTTTGTAGTTTTTAATTAAGATGTGAACGCGCCGAGATTGTCTTTCGCGATAAGGCTACGCTGCAACATTGGTTCCTTTGAGCATCTCCTCAAAGTCTCCGCTAGCGTTTCTTTGGCACTTTTCCAGTTCATTTTGTGCCCTTTTCTGACTCACTGAAGTGACAGACGCTCCTGTAGTCAAACTGCGGGGTGACTATTATTATTTTTTTTAGTTTAATTTGTAGCGGATTATCCCCAGGGGTGTGCTCCAAAGCTGTATGAATGTCTGTGTTGGATTTTTTTGACAGCCGAAAAGAACAGGAGACGGTAGAAGGACAGCGGGGGACAAAATCCATTTGTTGCAATAGAACAGAGCAGGGTATCTGGGCAGGGAATCAATAGGATAAGAGGTTATTAGCTTAGAAATGTCACTTGAAACATCGATCATCATCTCCATCCACAGCGGGGACATGTAGACACAGGGTCAAAGTGGCTTATCAGTCAGTCCTGATGGGAGCGTATACAGTGGTGAGGCGAGCGGAGAAAAGCTTGACATAAACTCATGGATACAGGCAAATAAACACAATTAGTCTACTGTCATGCATTATCAATCAATTCTCTTTTACGTGGGATGTAGCAACTATCGAACCACTGGGGTGTTCAAGGTGTATTTGAATTGTCTGCCCTTGTGTACCTTTATGGATTTCAAACAAGTATGAGCAAAATATAACCATGTATTTTAACCAGACACCTCTCTGAAGCGACAGTGACAGAACAGTCTTAGTTTAGGATTTGTATAGTCAGATCTGCATTTTTGTGTCGAACTTTGAAGTGCGTCAGCTGCACTCCACTGCTTTCATCAGAAGTGTTATGTGATGATACTGTGACTGTCCATTTGATTTGTGGCCATTATATATATATATATATATATATATATTACATATACACTTTTTCCTCTGCTCTTCTCCCTGTACACAAACTGCTGCACCTCCAGCCACGACTCCGTAAAACTGATCAAGTTTGTGGACGACACCACCCTCATCGGGCTCATCTCGGCCGGGGATGAGTCTGTATTTGGTCTGATGTACTTCCTGAGGCAGCTGAGGAAAGCCAAGCTGCCAGTGCAGATGATGGTGCAGTTTTACACGGCCATCATTGAGTCCATCCTCACCTCCTCCATCACCGTGTGGTACGCTGGAGGACCCGTGTGGTACGCTGGAGCCACAGCCAGGGACAAACAGAGACTACGGCGCATTGTGCGTTCTGCTGAGAAGGTGATCGGCTGCAGACTTCCATCTCTGCAGGACCTGTACGTCTTCACCTCACCGCTGACCATGCACATGGTCTATTTGAACCACTCCCCTCAGGCAGGAGGCTACGGTCCATCCGGACCAGAACCTCCCGCCACAAGAACAGTTTCTTTCCCTCTGCCGTTGGACTCACGAACACATCTTAAACACCTGCCACTTTAACTGCAACTATTCATCACTTTCTGTACTACAACGTTAAATTTAACAGTAATCTTGTGTACATAGTAATGCCTTTTTTTATTTCATACTATAGTAATTTTCAATTATTTCTTAATGCATGCCCTTTGGATTGACTATGTTGTTTTATTATTGATCAGTGTTTTATGTTGCACCTTAATGCCGAGACAAGTTCCTATGTTTGTGAATTTTGTTCATTGACAATGGCAATAAACCCTTTCTGATTCAGATTCTGCGTAAAATTGCGATATTTCTCCTCACGATAATTGTGACTCTATAAATTAATTAATTGATTAAAATAATACCGTGACATCTCTAGTGGGAATTCTGTTCACTTAAGTGCAACCACCTTTTCTCTGAGCAGTTTGAAAACTGCTTGGTGTAGAACATATTTGCTAATGAAATCGGCAGCTGGTGTAAAATATGAGCAGGAAGGAGTACACAATTAATGGTGGCGCCTGTGACAACTTTCAGAATAAAGTGAATATGAATGCTGTGTGTGAATGCGGCTGTTGGGGCAGATTTGCAGTCAGTAAGCCCCTGCAACTCATCGATCTACAATGAGTTATTTCTACCCCAAATCACTCATGAACCCACATTTTTCATGTTAAATTTAAAACGTACCTTTTTTTTGGGTACACAACAGATTAAGGTAAATGGTTCCTCACATCGAAAGCTTTGATAGACACAACGTCGATTGAGATTCATAAGGCAGGCATCTTATTCAAAATCAAACCTAGGATCATAGTACTGTGAAGCTATACACATGCACACAAACACACACACACACACACACACACACACATACAGTTCTGACGAGACTATAGGACTAGCCATTACGGTTCTTCAATCACTGAAGGTCAGCTCACGACATCACAACTGTTACACATCACATTCCAACCCACACATTCCAATCCCTCATAGCGGCCTCCATTAATGTGTTGCTTATTTAAACTTTTATGTAACTCTTCTATTGCGGTCATAGGTGTTAAAGTCTGAACCTCTAAAATGGAAGGTCAACATTAATTCTTGTTTTTGCTCACAGCCAACTCTTAAGGGAAATCTCTGCCGCTCAAGCTAATAGTTTACTGTTTTCGCAGACTCCTTTCCTAACATTATTTTTCTGCCAGTCGCTGCAGCTTTCAAATGGGACTTTAAGCATCTGCTCTGGCTAATTACAGGTAGCTATTGAGGTCAAGGATGATGCTGTGAAAGTGGAGACTGAATCAATGCAATAATAATTGGCCCTAAACAACAAACGGATGAGCTAAATAGAGTCGGAAGAAAACTTTGTAAGTGAAGGCAATATGCACCGTCTGGGGATAATCCTCCCAAATGTCATTAATCTGAGTGACCCTTTTTCTATTTCCACTTTGTTTTGCCAGTGTTACAAGATATATTTTCATTTCTATATTGATTTGGAGGAGTTACAACCTATAAAAAGGGAGACTAGAGAGTATCTTGGTTTAAATCTCCTTTTTATGTTTAGCAGAGTGTTTAGGGTTGGCAGTGTTAATGCAAGGGGAGAGTGAGAAGGCCTATCACTAAGCAGCTGAGCATCTCTTCACATGAAAGATCTGGAAGCTGAACAGTATACAGACAGTGGTGGACAGGCTACTGCGATGGGATGGCATCTGCAGTAAAGGCAGTCACTACTGGACCAATGAGAAGATGGCTTTCATGTTGATCCATGAAGGAATTGGACATTTTGCGCCGCCTGGACGTTTCTCAAATGGTCAACCGGAAATGTACGCATTTTTCCGCACCTGCTCAACGCCTGCCGCTCCCCTGATGACCAGGAGTAGTTGCGCCCGTCTGTTTGAATCAATTTACTCTCTTGCAAGTAATCTCGGGGGAATATTGAGTACATTTTTAGCACTGTCCAATTTCTCTGTGCTTGTAAAGATAGTCATACTGCCTGTCGTCTCTGTTAATCTTTTCCTTTCTATTTGACACAATAGCCGCCACGGATTTTTGACGCAAACTGACTATATGTCTTTGTAAAGTATAGGAAAAGTGTGTCGCCTTGGCAGGCCGGTCAAATAGAAAGAAAAATCCCATGCAAAAGAATATATCGGCAAGAAGTAAATACATTCATTAAAAAGGCTCTTACAAGTTTGAGTGTACAGAATGAAAAAGAGACGCAATGCAATAATAAGCCTTGATGGTAGGACAATGTTGCTGGTGCATTTCATTTACCGGTACACATTATTTAAGTAAAGCAGGACATTAGATGAATGGAAGGGGCACAGGAGGAAGAGATAAGAGAGTGAGAGGCAAGAGAGACGCATTTCCGGGGGACTATTACAGCAGTGTACAGGGATTCATTAGCATTAAGCACGGTGGAGCAGGCCCAATGATGAATGCTCCAGAGGAGACAAGCACACAGCAACCACTGTACAAGAGATGAGCGCTGATACAACAGACAAAGCAGCATTCTGTAAACACAAACAGGCCAGTGTGGGGTTGGATGTGCAGCCCGGTTTGTGTTTAGCCCTCGAAAATGCCTTCAATTGGAGAAAAACAGCAGATGCTACGGCTGCTGCTGTGGAGCTAATTGGTTTGGGAAAATTAATGTAATTTCTCTAACTGTGATAAGCACTTTTTTGGGGGAGTATTTAGTATTAAACTATAACATAATTATTTGCATTTTTTTCATCGTAAACTGCAATATCTTAAATTTGTATACAGAAATTCACTATTCACTATTAACTATATTAATGAAGACCACTTAATGTCAGTGACAGTGAATACTTTTATTATTATATTATCTTTTAAATTATTATTATTTTTGTAAATTATTACTTTTTGTATTATCTTTAAAATTAAATTTTCTTCTCATCACTCTCTTTTGTCCTCTTACCTGAACACACAACAATAAGAGTAATAAAGTTTAGCATTACACATTCGCATGCACATACCCACACTACGTGCAATATACACTATTGTATATTGCACAAAGATGGCACTTATTTCTGTCTCTTAAGCCTCCAAACTGTTATGTTAATTTGGTATATCTATAGGTTTGTACTGAAAATGTACATCATCTGTCACTCCTTTTTGCCTCGTTTGTCCGTCTTGCATCAAATAAAATCTAAAAAAATGAAATATGAATAACACAATGAAACACTTAAAAACGTTTGTATATATTTATAGGCATATATATTATGTTTTTGTAGTTAACAACAACTAAAGTCCCTACAACAAATAAAGGTACATACAGTACATACTTGGATTATGTAACTATTGACAAGCCAACTTTTAAATGTGAAAAAGCGACACATAGAGGCCCAGTCTATCCATCAGAGGCCTGAGAACGTGTCTGAGAGCGGGCGGGACAGGGCAGTGCCAGTCACCTTGCACACGGGGCGTAGGCTGGTTTCACGCCACACTGGACAATAAGGCTCCTCCCTCGCCCAGAGGTCAATAACTACACACTCCATCACATGCACAGCTGCATGCACGCTCCCACACACACACACACACACACACACACACACCTGGGCAGGGCTCTCCGGAGCAGAGCTAGTGATATGGTTGGCTGGAGTGGGAAAATCACTTTGAAATGAGCAGTAGAGAGTTTCTGTATACAGTCCTTAATTTAATCGCACAGTGTGAGCCAGGTCTGTGCCGCTGTACAGAATACTGATCACTTGGAGCATTCACTGTTTTTCTTTAGTTTGGCCGGTTTTTTGGTTGACACAACAGAGAGCCTTTTCAAAGTTGTCAGCATATTTGCGAGCCACTGTCTGATTTCCCTTGTGGATCAATAAAGTGGTCTTAGTGGAATTCTAAGACTATGGGGATCTTCAAATCTTAGAAAATAGTTAAAGATTAACTAACTGTAATTTATTAATCTTGATTGTATTGAAATGCAACTAGGGTTAGCTTCTTAGCATGATTCGTAACCTAACAAATGCATTTAGGAGGAGCTTGTAAATTGAAATTATATTATGACACTTCACTATCTAAAGTCTAAACCAAGACAAGCTCTAATTTAAAAGCAGAACTGAAGAAATATTATACAATTATTTCAAAATAGTTTAGTTTTCAAATTTGTGATTTGTCAGTTTCAACCGCCTGTGTTGTGTGGGGTGGCTGTGATAAATCCCACACAAACATTGAAATCTGGAGATAAATCAAACATACTGAAATGGAATGAATTTTATATTGACTAGTTCATTTGCAAACCAGCAGCAAGGAAATAACTGAGTATGACTAATGTTATAGCAAGACTTTGACAAATGGTAAATTAGCATAGCAACTGTGATTTCATTTTACATTCATGCATCACTGGCATCATGTAGACTTGTGCATGATATGAAAACAGCAACTCTAAAAGGAAAAGGACACTTCACTGTTTGGATTGTAAATCAAATTATACGGGTACGGCATTAAACAAATCCGGCATCACCTGCTTTGTCTCCGTGGAGATATATAGGTTGAATGGGTTCTGCAAAAAATCCCATTCAAAGCAACAACATCTCCAGGGGGCGCACCCTCCACCAGAAAAGTTACATAGCGTACATTTAACACTGTAAATAAGCGTGTTCGTTTCTGGGGCTTAAAATGATGTAAGACAGTTTCATTGCTGTGAAAAGTTGACTTAAACTGATTACAATGTTTGACTGTCGGAAATGTGGCTGTCTTTCTGTGCTAACTGCCATTATGTACACCACCAATCACAATCAGAGAGACCCAATCACACAGGCAAGGTGGATAAAGAGTCTTGCCCGAGGACGCAAAGGTAGCATTTCAACAATTGGGATCAAACTGCCAACCTTTGTGTAACCCTGTACAATTACTACACTTTTAATAGCCTTTATAAAGCATTAACAAAGACTTAAATCATAATGTACTTGAAAGTAAAATCCCAAATAGAGGCGTTAAAACAGTATTTATTATCATCATATTATCATTTTATTAAATCGTTTCAACACTTTTGATCACGATAGTTGATTTTTAAAATGTTAAATTGATTTGCATTATAAATGTTAGAATGTCCTACTTATTTGCATTATTCAGAAAGAAAATATTATATATTGGACATACTGTAAGTTAATTTAGTATAATATATAAATGAATAACTGACCATACCCACTGATTGCATAAAGCTTTTGCTAAATAGATCCTGTACATATTAGACACTATGTCATCACTGTAATAGAACTATAAGTTTACACTCTACATATACAGATCTGGCCTCATTTGACCACCTTTGTATCATTTCCCACACATGGCCCGGCCCTTTACAGTAGCTAAATATTGTGACCCATATTACTGCAGTGTAATCCATTCTTAGATTATGATGTGCAAAGCCAGCCAAGCGGGGCCTTTTAATCAAAGCAAGTGATCCATTTCCTGCACCATCCATCTGACACGCCAGCAAATCACGCTCCGTCAACTTCCTCCAAACGCGCCAATAAACGGAAAAAGCTCTGATGAAAAGTCCACTTTGACTATAGACTCAACAAACACGCTGTAGAAGCCTGTGCAGATTTGGGGAGGGACATTATGGTCAGACATTACAGGTCACGAGAGGTTTGATTTCAAGCAAGAGGCCATAATTGCAAAACTGAGAATGAGCTTTTCTAGGCGCTCCGAAGTTTATTGGAGTGGTGTGCAATATTCACAGGAAGCTTCTCTGCCCCTAAACAAACTGTAACTCCCCATCCTCCGTTTGCAAAATACCTTGCCAAAAGACACAATGAACAATAGTTTCCCTTTTTGATTTTTCTCTCTTTGTGGTACAAAACACATTTAGCAGTGGAGCATTATCCACAATTGTTTTTAGGGGTTAAAATAATTTGAAATACTTTTCTTATACCATGATATGTTGTACTCATGATTCAAGCTCTACAGTCCTATGAAAGTCCCTTTATTTATCTGTTAGGAACTTCATTTGCAAACTGAGCACAGGGCAAATTGATACATTTTTAATCTAGGATGGGAAAAGGCAAAACATTCAGACAAATACTTATGAATATGAATACAAGTTGACTGATTGAAGCATTTGAGAAAACAGCACAGAAATGTTCCCAAATAGACAATTCAACAAATAACTTCCCTCTACTCTTTTATTCAAACACAAAATAATCTTTCACCTGCACATTCTTCAGCGACACCGTTTTTGCTTTGGTTCGCTTGGGAACTTTGCCTTTCGCTTCTCAACTCACGCGTGCAGTGGATGAAGGACAAGATTGATTCTGGTGAGATTGTGGATTGACAAATATCGCACCAATTCATCTTGCTGCAAGGTCATTCCAAAGAAAGTTGGAACCTGAATTGGAAAGTGTGGGATTTGAACCAATAACCTCTTCAGCACTCCCTTAAAAATGCAACCTTGCAACGTTTCCCTGTCGCTTCTTCTCTGTAGCACCTAAAACTATTACTTTTTGCATGACTGATGATCAGAAAGGCCACTCACACTCCATAATCGTGCCTGTAATGACTTGTATACCTCTTGCTCTGTGTTATTATTATAGCATTGAATAGCACCATCTATTCTACCAAATTACCTGTTGTGATATCGTTGAACCACTGCTGGGCCTACACAGCTTCACTTGCATTAATGGATCCTTTATTATGTTTTTACAAGCAGTTAGCACGCCAATATTACCACTTAACTATTTCTGCAGCTACAGGACTGATAATAGGGCACCATTAAAGCTAATAAATCCTTTGTTAAATGGACTCCACTTGTCTGCAGGTAATGTGTTTTCCTGGGGGGCTAATAGTCATGCGCTATGAACAATAGCCATCAAAACACACCAGTAAGCACAAAGCATACGAGTTGTGGTGCACTATGGGGAAAGTAAATGCTAACTGGAATGCATGTGGTTCTCAGTCTGTAGTCTGTGAGAGTTGGCAGGTTATGGCCAGGAGCAGATGGCAGCAACCTGGACCAAATCGCTCTTTTTGTGCCTGTTCTGTTTCTCCATGGGCAAAAAAACAATTTTTTGGGGGCATTTGTTGTTCAAGTATCCTTCAGTAGTCAGATTACCTTTTCAGTTTTGTTGATTCCCTATTTGATGTGAAGGGAAAATGTTTTATTCGTTGTCACCACTGTCATCACCACAACTACTATTACTATCAAGAACATTCCTGACTCACTCTTTCCTCCCAACTATGACTTCACTGATTATTATTTATCTTTAAATACATTATTTCCAGTTATTCTTACTATCTGAAACAACAGTTGACATGTTGATTCTCTGACATTCTCTTTATGCCATGCTAATCAGATATTTATACTTGTTTAAACATTTACACATTTAAAAAGAGAAAATTAGACCATTATATATTTTTTAATGATTCTTTTGGCCCAGGCTTTATTAGACAGGACAGTGGTAGTGTGAAATGAGGATGAGAGAGAAGGGAGGACATTCAGCAAATTGTCAGCCAGGATTCAAACACATAACACTATGGCTGGCTGCACAGAGCCTGGCATATGTACTGTACCTTAACCACTCGACCACCGGCAGCACAGCACAGACAATTTTCATTAAAAAAAAAAAAGAGTTTATAAATAAATCTGGAAACAAATATAAATATCCCTTTGGACAGTCTCCCCTCATTTATGCATTCTTTATCTTCTGTGCCTTTGTTTAAAAATGCCCTTGTGCATTATCTATTCTACACAATGTATGTAATTGTTTTAAACCAGCCATAATGTAAATGTAATTTCGAGCTGTTATTGCCTATTATTAGTATTTTTCTCATTGACTTGAATCATGGAGACATGGTGGAAATTAAACTGTATATGTGCAATTTCATATGAACTTGTTTGTGCACCTGTTTGTTGTTAGCGGTAGGCAAATATGTAATTATTGCAAACCATATGTGTCCTACACTATGATATAAGCTCCAAATAAACCAATCAATCAATCAATCAAAACTAGGCTTTTTGGTTACTGTGTTTGCATGTTTAAACGGATTGTTTTATTCAATGTTTATGCTTTACTCATTTTACCTTTATGTGTTCATGTGTGAACGATTGTGCTGTGTATTTAAGTATATTTTTTGTTTTATTAAGATCTTAAATAGTGTCTGCTCTAATGTATTCATTATACTTTGTGGTTCGAATTTGTAAATCAATTGTAAATTATGTAACTGTACACACATTTTAAACTTTAATTATATCAGAAGAAGGGTTAGTCATGAGCCACTGAAATAGCATGAGGTGGACCTGATTTGGATGTATAGCACAGAGGTAAACAAGGGTTAGGGCTATGGGCCAAAGGTTCTTAGAAGAATGAATTAATTTAGAAAAATAATAGAGAATGGCAAATGGTTGACTCCAACTCAGTTTAATGTAAGAAAAATATATCTTGAACATTAAAGGATCAATATTCTGCTATATTGTGCCCTTTGCTCTTGAAAAAAAAAACTCACAATAAGTCATAATATTTATTATTTCTTACCACAAACTGGTAAGATGATGTGTCAATGCACACCAAAATTGATTTCTGGAGTTATCAGATTATTCAAATTTCAAATATAAAAATTACATTTGAGTAATCTCTCAATCTGTTCCCATGTGAAGGTTTTGACAAGGAAAATTATGCAAAAAAAAGGCAAAGGTATACAGTAAAAGAGAACATGTTAAAGATTGAAAGAGTTATTTTAAAATTCAATGTACTTTGTCTTCTAAATGTGGCAGTACAGCCTCCAGGCGGGCTCTGCCACTTAAAAAGTTGATTTTTACTGGCTGTTAGTGTCAGCTGTCTGTCATTTTACGTGTCACTTGCGTCACTCAGCCTCTGACACTGAACACCGCTCGGATTCAGGTCGGGGAGGCCGTTCTTCCCGATCACACCTCTCCAGGTGTCACTGTCGTTGCCCACGTGGGCGTTGAAGTCCCCCAGTAGAACAACGGAGTCCCCAGTCGGTGCACTGTCTAGTACTCCTCCCAGGGACTCCAAGAAGACCGGGTACTCGGCCCGTAGACACAACAGTGAGAGACCTGTCACCAAAACGAAGGCGTAGGGACGCGACCCTCTCATTCACTGGGGTAAACTCCAACACATGGTGGCTGGCTGAGCTGTGGGGCAATAAGCAAACCCACACCAGCCTGCCGCCTCTCCCCAGAGAAGTGGAGCGTCCAGCCCCTCTCGAGAAGATGGGTTCCAGTGCCCGAACTGTGCGTGGAGGTGAGGCCGACTATATCGAGTCGGAAACGGTCAACCTCCCGCACAAGCTCAGGCTCTTTTCCACCCCAAGCGAGGTGACATTTCCATGTTCCCCAGAGTTAGTCTGTGGTCTGAGTATCCGGTCGTCGAGGCCCCTGCCGTCGACCGCCACCCAGATCTCTCTGCACCAGCCCCTTATGGATCCTCCTGCAGGTGGTGGGTCCACAGGAGGACGGCCCCACGTCACTCGTTCAGGCTGTGCCCGGCCGGGCCCCGTGGGGAAAGGCCCGGCCACCAGACACCCACCCCAGGCCTGGCTCCAGGTGACGCAAATCCGGGCGACGTAACTGGCCTTGATTTATTACTATTCATTAGTATTGCTTTTTTTTTTTAAATGTAAATGTTTTTTTGCTCTATAAAAAGTTGATTAGAATATAAAGCTGACATGAGATATATGTTCTGGTCAGAAAATCACACACAGCAATGTGATTGGCTGATAGGCATCACATTTAGAAACCTTTACGTTCCTCTCGTCATGCAACGCTGTGCTTATTCTAGTCAAAGTAAAACAGACATCACGAGTCACGACTGATCTGCTGTTAAGGTTTTCTCACGCAGCGCTGCATTCTAACGCACAGTGATGTGCAGGCACGCGGATGTCGAGCTCCTGTGTGTTTGGAGTGAAAGAGGGAGAGAGAGATGAAGCGAGAGGGAGAGCGATGGAGTGAGAAGGAGAGAGAGGGAGCAAGAGGGAGAGAGAGGGAGAACGAGGGAGTGAGAGGGGACGCAAAGGAAAGACTCCCGGTTGACACAATTTCTTAAAACCTGCTCATCTCTAACATAACGGGGGTTGCACTGCTCGTTCTCTGTGAATGAGGGGTGTACACTGTTCAGTCCAAAGTTTCATGTCAGAGGTTCTGGGCCGGACGAGACGGCGCTTGGGTCCAGATCCGTACCGGAGTCTGCCTATTAGTTACCTGGGACTAATAGGCTCCAAACACTCCCTCACCTGCAGCTAACACTACCAGGCTGGTGTAAATGTTATGCTTAATAGCCTTCATTCAAATGTATTATTAGTGGTGCGGTGCTCGCTAACACAGGCGTGTGCAGGGCCCCCATGGCAGGGCCCCGGCCCAGAGTTCTCGTCTCACCGCTGGCCTCAAACATCGACACAAATTGGAGGAATTGTTTAAAACACATTAAGTGACAAAAGTAGTAGATGTCAGTATTTAACCTCAGTATTACGCTGCGAGGACTGGTGAAGCTGCTACAGAGCTAACAACACACTACATCCTCCTGTGTAGCAGCTGTTGGTGGAAACATTTTTCTTCTCAACTGCATCACATTTTACAAAATAATAATAAGTTACAAGTTTTTACTTGAATGTTACTACAAGTGTCTTGCTTTAGGTCTTGCTTTTTTGTTGTATCTAGCAGGATATTTATGAGTAACCTAAACTCCCATAGTGGTCTCATAGTGCTTGCTTATTAAAGTAATGCTCTTTGAACAGTGTTGTTGATCATTAAGTAATTTTTCTTTTTGTGTCTGACTGTATTTACTGATAATACAATCTCTTTGTTTATTTTGTTCAAACACGGTTGCACTTCTTTTTTTTTTTTCAAGTGTATTTGTAATTAAAGTGATTTCTGAATAAATGTTGACTGTTTAAAGGGCAAATACTTACATTAGTATTATATTATTAATCATAGTAACAATGTTGTGTTATTTTTACGCCATTTAAAGCGTTAAAGGCATCAACATTTTCATACATTTTTGGACCCCCCACTAGACCAAACACAGAGTTTTGCCACTGCTGACCCATGTCACCAAATGTTTTTGATCATCAGATTTTGCACAATAGGTCTTCTCTAAGAGACGAATCCGCTGTAAGCCACTTCTGAGCCTAAGGGGACTCCTATAGAGCAATATATATGGCCTATACAGTTTTCCAATAGGGAGTAAAACCAGGCTGTGTTTTGTATTTAAAGCGGTAATCTGGTGGGTTGGATCAAGGAAAGGTGCCATCCTGAGACAGATTATATGGTGCTAACAGGAGCGCCATGGGTGGATGAGAAAGGGGAGGAAAACAATAAAGCAAGGGGACCAGCTATCGATCGAATGCGCTCCAGAACTTCTGTGTTTTTCCACTGAGCTAATCTCACTGGTGCGTTTCTATGAGAGTGAGAACTGTGGATTGGTGTCTGTCACAGGCACAGGCTAACACAAGTGAAGAGCTAGAATGAGAATAGAGGTTAAACCAACTGTACAGATGTACAGAATATTCTGCTTTGTCTAATAAATGTCCATCATGTCTGAGACCTTAGCTGTACAATGTAAAAGATGTTCAGAAAACAAGGCAGTACAAAAAAAAAAAAAAATCTAATCTTTTGCATGGAACTGAGGATTTGCTATATTTCTGTTGAATAAATTTGGCTCAACCCATCAGGTGGGTTGAGTCATGCCAATAGACAAATAATTGTTTTGTTTTGACATGTGGACCATGTGTTTCTTTGGGTAATCTACCTGTCAATCACACTGATGACCTCTGGGAGATTTATGTATTTGATATGGATAGCAATTGCATTGGAACAAACCAGATGTATTCTTTCATTGCTAATTTTCAGCATCTGTTTAGGGACGTTAAAATGGTACAAAACTGGCATAACGTGCTAAGGAGACAACTTATTGCATTCAGCAGTTTTGGGAAACCATTGTTTGAATTTTTTTTTTTTTTTTTTCACTTTTGTGTGCAAACGTTATCCACTAAATATTGATGAACACCCCAAGTCTGCTTGTCCATCCACGCTGCTGGGTCGTTGGGAAGTAGAGCCATCAATGGTGTTTTTATTGCGATTAAAGGACTAATTTGAAACAGCGGCAAAAAGAAGATGGAGTAAGTTAGCAGATGATTTTGCAGTGAATCTTGATTTCAGTATAATTTCTATAATTTCAATACTTATATACTAGATCAATTTTTATTTATTTTTTTAACCTTTATTTTACCAGGAGAGTACCACAGAGATTAAAAACCTCTTTTCCAAGGAAGTCCTGGCCAAGAGGCAGCAACGTAACGTAAGAAACATGAAGATTGCACATTATGTAGGAAGTCTCTAATGTTTTCAACCTGTTTTTAAAGGCATTAAACAAGCTCTAACATATACTGTAAATACACTGTTTCGCTTAAATTAGCCTTTATTGCCCTCGTAGGGAAGTTTGTCATCTTCATTTGGGAACTCATTGAAATCAACCTGTTTTATTGCTCACTTCTTTCTTTGCCTGTATATGAGGACATGACAAACAACTCCGACACAGGTGGTGGTTTTGAATGCCACAGGATCAAACACTATCACCATATATGGACTGGCATCATCCTCCTCCAGCCTCCAGCAGCAGAATCAGGCCTGTTCAAGCCAGCGCTAAGGTCGGCAAGGTAGCAAAATAGCGCCCTGACCCCGCCCCCTGGAAAAGGCTCCCGTTAACGCTACTTCCAGAGGCAAAATATGGCCCAAAGTCTGTTTAATTGTTTGTTGGGTTGGAATTGTAAAATTACAAACACCTTTTGTCCAATAAAAATTATACCAAGCAACAACATTATGCACATTAATCTAATTGTATACTCAGCAAATCAAATATCTATTTAATATTGTAATATTTTTTGTAAGACACATAGTTCAAAAGTTCCAAAGAAATGTTTGCACTGACGTCTGTACAAAACTAAGCTATGCTGTCCTTCAGACCGGCCCGCTCTAGCCATTGGTAGGATTTCTTGATATCAGCCACTTCAGTTATGTTCTGGTGGTACATCCCACGTAGGGGCTTGTCCTCCCATGATGTTCCCTCCTCCAGCACCTCATCCTCTGTTCCCCATTGCCTGAGACATTCACTGAGCACGACATTTGTTTGGGTCTTGTTCCTTGATGTACTTGTGGATCTTGGATGTTTCATCCTGGACAGTGGCTCTCACGCTCACTAGTCCACGTCCTTCTTCCTTACGGCTAGTGTAGAGTCTCAGGTGGCTGGATTTTGGGTGGAACCCTCCATGCATGGTGGGCAGCTTTTGTGTCTTAACATCTGTGGTCTTCCTTTTAGCCACCTTATTATATATTATATATATATATATATATATATATATATATATATATATATATATATATATATGTATAATGAGTGGGTGTATTATATTCTTCATATTCAAAATTGCAGCTTAAACCACCTTACATTTCACTGTCCTTTGTGTAAACATGTCACACTTAATGGATTGAGAAAAACATGTTGCCAGTGAATAATCTTGTATATTTCTGGTACCAAAACAAACATAAAAGATATTACTTTCTGTTACATTTTTGCAGAATATTTCATCCTTAAGTCAAGCAGATAAAAACATTGCTATGACAACCAGGACTTGTATTCACTGTAGAGGATTGTGTAAGTGAAGTGTCTCATTGCTTTGATACTGCGAGACACCAAGAAATTGTCCATATACTTTTCATGGCCATAAATTTTGTTGGCAAAGATGAATTAAGTATCATTATATATCTAGGTCCGTATGTAAGTAAGGCAGATCAATTCCCGGATCAGTTTGTTGAATGTTCCTCCCCACTCTTCACCCCATTTCAGGCTATTCAGTTTTGAGGCTCCAAATTCAATTTGTATTCTTATGACATTTCTATAGACGACACTGGAAAAACCTACTATTTTCACCAAACTAACTTTTTTTTTTTTTCTCAGACTTGAATTTGTTTGTTGTATTCACGTCGGAACTCAGTCATCAGTCAGAAGAATAAATGAACCTCAATGGAGTATCAATTTAAAATAGAAAATGTAGGTTAATTCAATTTAAAAAAAAAAAAGAATCCTTTTTAACCCCAACGGGGCAATTAAGAAGGCACAAAGAGCAGTTTCACAGTCACATAAAAACAAAGACACATTAGACACTGCCATCATTCAGTTACTGCAGATCACGAAAAAGGTGGCTAGACTGATAAAGGGGTATTTAAAGTAGAACTTTGAAGATAGAGCTCCCCCTGCAGCTCTCTTGTGAAAATGCATTGTCACAGAACAGAAGCAAAAGTTGTTGTTTTTTCTTGCTTTTTTAAATCAAAATAAGATATACACATACAAAAACATTTAACACAGCCAAATAAATACATTAAATTAAAAAAAGAGCCAGGGTTTCTATGGAGAATTATCTTTGAGTTGATTTCTGCAAATGTTGCAAGGCTAGTTTTCAACAGGGGGAGACAATAGAAACTTCAAACAGCCTGAAAATACATATTTAACATGCAGACACTGACATCAATTAGGCAAAATTTTACAAGAAAGTAATTAATCTATGCAAAAATCACACAGGAATTGGCTTTAGCTAGTCACTAGACTTGGATACACCCCTGAATACAATGTGTCCTTGGGCTGGACAATTGACCCACATTCTCTTCTCATCAACGTGTCATTGTGAGATGTTGGTGACAAAGATCGGCTACTGACACTTCTGACCATCTGCCCATGATTAGTTATGGCTAAAAGAGGATCCACCACCAATGAAACAGGGCAACTATCAAATGCCATGAGTAAAACCATATTTGAAACACACAAACATCCTTGCATTTGAAAAGACAGGTTTGCAGGTCTTTTCACACGAAGCCTCAGTGTCAGAGAGAGAGAGGGCTTCCTACGGGACCTGGCGCTGGGCCCAGGTTGACTGAGCAGTTAGCCTGCCTCTCGGCTTGCACTTCAAGACCTCGCAGCAGGTGCACAGGGCTCACACAGAGATCAAACCACCAACCGGCGTGTCGGTGGAAGTGTTCGCCCACCTATTTCAGCGTCTTTCCACTGCAACACTTGAAGCTCTACCACACTGTAAAATTGAACGTTGTCAAACCAATTGTAGATATTTGCAAGTCATCTAAATATAATGTTAGAGTTGTGAGTGTCGGAAAGCATACAAAAAAACAAATTTTTGGTGGTTTTTTTTAACGGTATTTGGTCTTGCATTCATGGACTAGTGACTCAGTGAGAAAATGGTTAATATGCATGGGTTTCAGAATTATGAAAACTTAGAACAGTTGCCATGGCAATTACAAGGGGACATTATAGACATCACATACTTTTTGTTCTGGGTGGCAAAAAGCTACCAATTAAAAATCCCTCTGATTTTCAGTTGTGCCTAGTCAGTCCCAGTCATCTCTAGTTGAAGACAGTCACAGCTGCTTCAGTCTCGTAGTTTGGAGATGTTAGAACTGGACTTGCATCTGAATTGCAAAGTGTGCAGAAATACATGGCTCGACTCCAGTAGCAGTCATTGAAACATGTACTATCGACATTTTTGCTGGTGTTCTTGTACAGCAGACTTTATATTGACACTTCTGCAAACATCTGGGCTAAAACTTTCTATTTTCATTTTTTCACAAGAGAGAGAGAGGCACAATGACTATTTTTACACTTACACCCAAAGCTAAAGCACAACATAAATAATGGCACTCACTGTGTTAATCAGCCCTCCTCTTTTCCTCGTGTCTGACGTCCTCATCTGTTTGTACAGAGCTCCAAATGACACAGGTTTTCTTCTGATAAGTCCATGGGAAGTTTGTCCAACTTTTGTTGTCGCCACTTAAAGACTCCTGAGGGAGTTAGCATCACAGCTAGCCTAGTACTGCAACTCTCTTTAGTCGGGAAGTGATCACATGATGCTGTGTTCCAATGATAAGTCAGAAAACACGGCCCCAGCCTCATGTGCTTGCTCTTTTCTATATACAGTTGTACTTCACAGGGCCAGACAAGATGAGTTCCAGGAGAAAAGGCGACCTGATGCAGCCGAGTGGATACTGTTGTAGCTGTGAACTCCTTTTTTGTCACCCGCAAGCGTCCCTTGCGTGAAAGTCATGGAATCAGTGACGAAGGTTGAGAATGGTCTACGTGCTAAACTGACTTTTAAGAGCTTTTAACCATGTCATAATTGATGCCCAGTCAGAAGATCTATTTAAAGTGATTCATGCATGTTTGAGTAGTCTTTTTCTCCAGTATTCAAGATGACATTGCTTCAACTACCCCCGTTTTCCCCGACCCCACAAACACGCCCGCTTTTCTTTACATACGGAAATATACAATAATAAAGGATTCTTGTTATTGTGAACTGTATCCGTGTGTTGGCGGGCTCCGCAGCATGGTTCAGGAGTGTGGCACTTTTCGGCAGTTTTCAATTCCGAAAACAGTGGACTTGTTTATTTTGTTAAACCTTTTTGGATACATTTTTTGATTTAAGATGTTCAAAATACTACTATAACTATTATCCATGGGTTTCATAGATAAACTAAATATAAGACAAAAGCATAAAACAGTATTTCTTCTATTAAACTAAATAAATATACTTTCTTTACATTAATGTGGCCTACAGCTGTAACCTGAAACCCATGAAAGCCCAAGTAGGCAGGTATACTTCTGTTAAGAGCTAAGGATAAAACAATTTTTATTTTTTTTCATTTGTCTGTCTTTTTTTTCCTTGTTGCAAGAAGCCCTTAAAGAAAGATATTTTTTAAAATACACACTGATTTATCTCTCAATTAACCAATGTTGTTGGTTGCACATGTCCAAAAGTCTTCTTCCTCTTTCATCACCATTTAAAACCAGATCTAGCAAGAAGAAATTGTCAAAAATTATGTGGAAGCACGGTTTGCCTCTAAAAACCTCAATTAAGTTTTTATTGTCAGCGAGAACAGTCAGCTCCAACCATCCCTGAAACTCCACCATTAGATGTCACAGACCTTCCAAATCCTACTTTCAAAGTCGCCATAATTTATTATCACTTCATGATGCTAAATTAAGCATATTTACAACATCTGTTTCAAGTCTACTAAAGTTAGATATCTTTCAAGGGATTGCCAATTCCCCAAGATTTATACCTCTTTATTCCATGTTCAAGACCGAATCAAAATAATCCAGATATACAAAATAAAATGCCAGTTGATGTTGATGTGGGGCACTGGCAACTTCTTTTATGTGGTTTACTTTCATAAGCTATTAAGTTTGCCTTTATCACTAAGCCAACGGCAAAGTCTGCGGACTCTGTTTTATCCCCTTGATTTTGGCATCGCTCGCTTTATCGACAAATTGCATAAACAAGTTGTCACTCAAGTCAGCAGTCATCACTAATTAGATTCTCCCTGGCTCCATTTAATGCGTGGGATGGTTTATGGCCAGTAACATTTAAATTCTAATCAGAGAGGCTTTGGGAACCCTGAGAATGAACAGTTAAAAAAGTATGTTTCTGAATTTCAGCAAAAGATGGACAATAAAAGGTTTCTAGTAACCTGGCTCACACCAGATTGATCTGTATCTTACTCTGAATTGAGTTCGTAACATGAATCAATCTGGGAAGGCTCTTGCCGAAAGCCATAGGGATTTAAATACAATAATTCACGCTGATTGATCACAACAGAAAAATAAATCTAAATTGTATTAAATCCAGTGTTCAGAAAACCCGTTTCTCATCCACAAATGTACAAAGTGCAATTCTGCGCAATTTTTAAAAAAACGAAATAGTCTGTATTTCTCCTAAAATCGGCCAAAGTACAGCTGTCGGTGCCGCCATGTTTGTTTTGGTTTGGATTGTTTTGACTTCCGCCCAAACCACAATGCCGATCTGAGATTGATTCCAGTAAAGTTCCCTAAATGCCATGTGATAAATGGGTCACGTTTACTACTAGTGCGACTGAAAACGAATCAGCGGCAGCCTAACAAGATGGATTCTCAATAGTTTGTTAACTCACAAAAATCCTGAGAATTGCTGGCAAGGCCAAGTATCTAGTGGGACTCGGCCATATTTTTGCTTTGCATGAAATTTTCAACAATATGGCATTAAACATAACTATCTTGCATTCATTCAATTACAGATCTGACACATATAATGCAAAATTACATGTGACCACTCTGACCAATCAGAGCGAGAACTGCTAGAGTGGAGCAGCGTGAAGCAGATTGAGCTAAAGCTTAAAACTTAAAACCTGTTTAAGAAAACTGAAGGATTTTGAACCGGAAAAAAAGCAAATGACCTGAAAATAGGCAAAAATCGTCACAAAATCCGACCTTTATTAAAGCTGAAGGTGGCCTCTCAGCCGAACACAAGCAGTTTGTTTTTACATTGTGCTCTATGGAAAAAAAATGCTTTCTGGGCAGCAGAGAATTTTTTCGCTGGAGTACCAATGGACTATTACTGGAGCCCACTCACAACAAGTTTAAGCTAGCAATACCCTATCCAGATATTATTATTGATCCATGATGAAGATAGCCAAGTTTAATTTCATTTCAATTTTCATTTCATTTTCAGTGAGATGCACTGATTTATGATATAGCATCTGCCCTTTCTAACATCTGGGATAGACAGACAAGTTACAACAACGGCTCTGCAAGGGTAAGGGGAAGTAACAAAACCAAGATGGAAACATTTTTAAATAAATTTGTAATGCTAAATAAACAGAAATGCAAATGTAAATGAACAGAAATAGATTACTAAGAAAACAAAATAGGTTAAGAGTCTTTAAAACACTGAAGTCACACAGGCCTGCCAAAACAAGGGCCCATAACCAGAATAGAAGTGACATTTTAAAAGGAGACACACAACAAATGAACAAACTACTAGTGTCTTAAAGCACACAGAGTCAGGCGCTGCCACCACAGCCCTGATAAACGAGAGACAAAAATGGCATACAAGCGCCAAAAACCAGCAGCCCCGAACTGATGCAGGATTTGTCCTTGAATAAGTGTGGCTGTTGATTGGCTAGGTGTGGAGAGCCCCCAGCCAATTAGAGGCCAGCCAGGAACAAAGATGTTGAGGGCTTCCACTCACAGGCACAAACCCAATGCAGCCATGCTGGGGAGGGAAACAACATTTAACCACACAAGGAGGCCAGGGGCCGTAACAGCTATATCATATATCGTCCTCAAGAAGATGACAGCAAATAAGGCACGCAACTGACACCCATGAATACATTGAAACATTTCAGGGGAACATGAAACAAAGTTTTCAATCTGCACTTTATGAATGTCTGTGAGTGTATGTGAAATGTTGTGAGTTATTTTGGGGCTTTTGTGCTGCTGCAACTTGGCCAGGACACTCTTTTTTAATCTCAATGAGTTTTTTATCCTGGTTAAATAAAAATAATAAATACAATAAAAAAAGGTAAAGTAATCTCCTCTTCAAGAAGGCAAGCAGGAGGAAAACCACCAAAATGTGTCGCACTTTAATACTACTGACATTTTTTTTAAACTAGATCCAAATGTCCAAAAGACTTATGGATTCAGAGTGCTCCACTTTTTCTTTTTTTTTCTTTTTTATCTTTTACCTGCTTTTACCTGCAGCTCTCTTCCACCCACCAGAGACCAAGATAACATGAGGATTTGGAGCGTATCCTTGAATGCTCTCCACATCTAGGTCAAAACTCCTGACCAGTCGACAACATCTAAGGTGCAAAAATAAAATCGATTTTGGTCTTTATTTTTTATTTTTCTACAGGCTCAAAACTTGACACCAGATCCATTCTTATTTGTTTCTTAGAATAATTCCTCATTCGTCCAGGGGTGTTCCACTGTAGAAAAATATTTGGTTGTAGTGACCTGTCTTTATTCTTAGAATAATCATATTATGGCCAGTTTCAGTAAATTCTCATACTTGGATCACACTTAAAACTGTCAAACAGAACATGTTATTTGATGCAAAAACTTATGGGCATGCTCAGAAAAACACACACACACACACACACACTCACACGTATTTTGAGAGATTTTTAGTGCTGTGGTATCAATAACATCAGGGACTCCCAAATGAAATATCAGTAATGCAAATTAGATTACGTTTACATTAACCATTTATAGACGTTTCCTTGCATTTTAAAAGTATTTATTTATTATTATCCTTTATTTAAGGCCTCTTTTTCAAGGATGACCTAGAGCGAAGGGAAAAATGTGGCAGTACACAAATCATAAAACACTTTGACACAATTAAGAAACATTCAAGAATAAATAAAGACAGAGTTTACATTTAAAAGCACTGATCTTTTTTTTTTATAGGAATCGCTTGAAAAATTACATTTACTCTTGGGACATGGGTGGATGTTAACGCCTACAGAAAACAATAGTTAACTTTCTGAGCTATTTGCATTGAGTCATCCATAGCAGTTGTACAGCCTGTTGCGAGTTGTCCAACGTATTCTACTTGAGAAATAATCTGTCTGTTTGACACCATGGCATTTTAACCAGAAGACAGACAAAAATTTATTTTAGCCATAAACAGTCTCTCAGCAGTCTTTTCAAATATTGTGCTATTTGTTTTTGACTCCCAAACAAATCTCTTTTCTCTCTCTTTCAGAGCAATTTGTTCATGAATCATTTAGTAAAAATCACAGACATGTGACGTCTTGATCATTTTATTTTCTCATTTGCTCTCCTAGCCTATTCCATAATATCTCTTTATACTTTTTTCATAGGCACTAATAGACAGCCTGGTGTGCCTATCAAACCATGTTACTGTAGTGTGGATTTTAGCATATCTGAGCAGGAGCATCTGAAAAGTTGGCTCTCATCTGAAGGCAACACACACTTCTTAATCTGAACTAACCAACCAATTCCTTGACCATGTTAAAAATGTATTTTCCCCCTATGGATATGTATTGAATTTTGAGCATCTTATACATTCCAATCTATCCATGGAAAGATGTCCAACTATTGCACCAGCCCAGACGTCGTATTTCAGTACGCTCACTAAAATACATACTCTGCGGGTCAGTGGAGTGCCGTGGGTGAGAATCTGTCGAAGCTTATAGCAAACGGCGAATGTAATGCTTTCAGTTTTTCACCGGCAACACCTGTGAGTGGAGGCCAACAATTTCTTTATTTATTTTTAGCAGTGAGGGAAGTCAGGTCAAGGTGTTCCATTAAACGTTGGCAATTTCGAAAAGTGGATTGAGCCGGGCTTCCTGATGGCCCGTGTGGCAGGAGAGAGCTACAGGGAAAAGTGCCTCAAACTCGGATACTTGCTCAGCAGGGGTCACCTTCGCCTCCATCGCACTGGAAGCAATGAACGCTGCCAAGAGTGAAGGGGAAACGGTTCAAGAAGTGTAGCTTTTTCCATCATATAGACTGAAAATGGCATGTCATTATTTACTGTGTTGTTCTACGACTGTGTTTGTAGTAGGGTTGTCAAAAAAAGGACAGTATACCGATATCGCTCTACTAATTTATACTAAAACTAGTATCGTAACTAGATACTCATTTGAACACTTATCAATACCAAAATAAATACATAAAGAAAACTATATTCATATTAAAACCATATAAATGGGTCAACATTTGAACTTCCCAGAGACTTAGAACTGTCTTTTATATCAAAAGTAGTACAATATTAAATAGTTTCCAGAGTGTTTCAAAGCCAATGCTATTTTTTATAACATTGTAAAATATAAAAATTCAGATTACCCAATTGTTTTTATATGTAGATTACAGATTTTGGCATTATTTCAATATTTATTATGCATCAAAATTAGCATTAGCATTGAGACATAAGCATCCAAGTTGTAAAGTCTTTAACATGCTGTCAGTGATATCTACCCCAAAGTGCTACACTGCAAAAAACAACAACAACAAACAACAATGTACTAGGAGTGGGGATAGGGACAATAACACAGAGCTAGCCAGGCGCCGTTCTGCACAAAGCCTATTGTTTTTTATCGCATTACTCTCAAACTACTACCAGTCCCACAATCACACTAAATCATATATATATCAGGGATTGAACCTTTGCGTTGTAGTCATCCTTTTCAAATGAGCTTCTGCAGATTGAGTTCAGAAGAAAAAGATTTAAGAGAAAGATTGACGGATGGATTGGCACGATGTCTGTAGACTTTTGGCTGAAGTACTGTTCTGCTGTGGACAATTTCTCAACTTTGCTTCTCAACACATTTCTCAACATTTGGCCATGTGTTGTATGTGCTAACAAAAACCCCAAAAATATAAATTCGATTAGATTAGCCTTTGTTGTCCCCATAGAGATATTTGTACTCTGAATTAGACCCCATTGACCTTATTCCTCCCCGCCACTTTTCCCTCTTCCCACGTGATCGCCACTTACGTTGTAATGGCACTTCCGGTCCAGCGGGAACGGCATTGGTTTGAATGGAGAACGAGGGAAAAATCTCGCCACTAACATATGCTTTAAAGTTGATTGATTTGTGTAAAATGTCCAATGTTCATGTGACCAAGAAGTCAACAATGCACCGAATTCCCTGGGAGGCCGAAAATGACTTTTTAGTCTGCGTAGAACTTATTTTCTCTCGAGGTCGGCAGCCCTATATTAACTAATACAACCGGAAGAAGGATCACGTTGTATGGCGGCGCCCAGACGGGCTTCCGGAATAAGGTGAATAGGGCTTGCTAGGTGCTTTTAAGAGGTCAACGTGGGAGCTTTGTTTAGAGTCACTACTCCTCTACACATTGCTGGAATAGCTGTAGGATGGTTCGACCCCTTTTGTCCTTAATTATTATTAATTATAATTATTTATTTTTTATAATTATATTTAGGAATAAACTTAATATTATATTGATATTTATTTTTACATTTTCTTTACATTTTCGTACGACAATATGGATGCAAACCTACTCAATACAGGATTACACAAACATGCTTGAATAGCTCAACATACAACTCAGAGTGACCAAAGATGAACGAAAACGTGATTAAAAGATCTTGAAAAACGTGATTAAAAGATCTTGAAGCCACTTTCCCCACAATTTTAACAAATACTGAGGTGAAAATATCCTTTCCATCTATTAGTCATACATTGTCTTGCTATAAATAAGCCCTATCCATGTTTGTCCTTAGAAGCGTCTTTATATGTAACAATGGTAACATAGATGACAACCCTCAGGTGAAGTTATCAAAGCCCACTGAAGCCATCCTCTATCCTCGTGATGAAGCAGTGGAGAAACGGTTAATAATTCATGGAAAATACAGTAGATGCTGGCAGTCTGTCAGAGCAGCTGAGCACTGTGTCACTGAAATAACACAGCAACTAGTTTAGATTATGTCAGCACATCAAACTACTTTCAAGAACAAACGCACGAGTAAAATAAAGGTTGCTGTCAAATACAATGGAATAAAGAGCAGGATTATGGAAAATCAGTGTCGGATTTTTTGACCCGTTTCCTCCTAGGTGTCCTCTTTGAAGTTTACGTTTATTGATTGCACTGTGTTTCTGCTCCTTTTTCTGCATGATTTTGTACAGTTCACCCAAGGGTAAATACAAGGTACTTCCATATTCTTGAAGATAGAGAAAAGAAAAAGTGACTGTGTGGAAAAAAGGGCCGTTTTACAAGTAATAACCTTGAAGGAATACTTATCGTTTAGCACACTCCTGTTCAGAGGATCCCACACTTTTAAATGTTATGAACGGTAAAAATAAAAGGGCTACCATTTTGGACGCATTGTAACATTTAAATTAATTTTGAGTTAACATGACAATATACAAAGCTGCAGTCTGTGTTTGTCATTACTTCTTTTTAATTACAAAGGGAAAATGTGTCTTTAATGGATCTGAGCAATTCCAGAAAGGTTACCTCGCACAATTTTAATTCTTGTTTCTTGGTAGAAGAAGGTCAAATTTTGTCTACATTTGGTGACCATGTAAGAAGCAATTACTAAACCGTGTAGAACTGACAGGAAAAGGTCCAAAGCAAGAGTTGACAGTTTACAAGAGTTGACACTAAACAGTGTACGTCTCTGGAGGTGAAACCCCGAGTTCACCATGAAGCTAAAGCAATTACACAATTAACCTTAACCTACACAGCTAGCATTTTTTTTTATTGTATTTGGTCTTCAGGTGAAAAATATACCAAATCTATATTTTTTTGTTAAAACTTGATTATTGATGATGTTCAAATTGAACTTTGAGGGCTGAGGACAAAGTAGACAAGCTGCCATTGTTTTATATTTTGAAAAAAAAAAAGAAGATAAAGTAATGTACAAAATGTCAAGTTTAGCCATAGCCGGATTGTTTACTGTTGGGATTTTATAAGGCCACTCCTTAGTCATCCATCAATGTAATCTTGGTGACATAGAGAGGCATATTAAAGGGCTTTGCACAGTGGGAATCTGGTACTTTGTCCAAATAATTGAGATCTGTCAATAGAGATGCAATTAATCAGCGGCGTTCTGCACAGCTGAAGGAGTGAATATAAATCTAATTGCATAAGTGGGATTATGGAAGCCCAGGTAATATTAAAATCAATAAAAGAGAAAAAAGTCCCACCAAAGCAGAATTGTCTGATGTCCGAGAGTCTATAATGGCATCGCATTGCTGCTAAGAAAATCCATTAGGGACCAGGGGACACATAATAATTCAAAACTGGGGGGATTACTTTCTGCATGCTGTTCTAGCTGAGATATACAGTCCTGTGGCCGTGTATAGGTCAACATTGTTTTTTTAACTACCATCTTGGGAGAGAAAGGGAGCTGAGGCTGGCGCGGCAGCTTACACGGCAAGCCATTTTCAAACTTGTGCAGAGAGGTTTCATGCCATTTACTGATAGCAAACTCGCGTATACAGTAGGTGTGGTTAAACTGCGTTTTTCTTTTTGTTTAATCTTGAAAATATGGAGCCAGATTGAAAATGGTATTCCATTTGGATGTCCCAAAAACGCCTGGCGGTAAATGAATGCAAAATTATCATATTGGCCACAAGAGTAATGCTCATCTCAGCGGAAGGAGTAGGGCGGATGGAGTTCATTGCATAAGTGTTATATGCTTCCGGACACAGCCATTAGTTAATCACAATCTGGGAATTAATGCAGAGGTAGGCTATGATAAATAGAAGCAGCATAAAGTGCGCATGCATAAACGTTCCTGAAGTATGTGCTAGATCTGAGAATAAATGGCTCTGGGGTGGATCAGGAAAGCTGCAGTGTCATGTTGAGCAGTCAGAAGCAGATGGAAGATCCAAGATTAGAGGAAACATACACATCCGGACAAATGATTTCAAATGTAAAATATGGTGCAGTAATGGACTGAAAGACGAACTCACTCTCTACATGTGCTCTCTGTGATCCTTTGCTGTCATTTTTTTCTGAAATATATATATATAATATAGCATATAGAATTATATATATCAGTATATATTATATATATTTATATAATAGAAGCTTGACAAAGTGAGGCCTTACACATGACTCCTTTATTGTTTTTAAGCAGCAACATAACAGTATTGTTTAAACCTTCCACATAAAACAATTAGTTGGTAAGCTGCACACACATATCCCAGCTTTTGTTTTGTTAGTCTTTAGTACATTCAAATTCATTATAATTAATTGAATGAATGTATTAAATAGATTAAAAAATCGATATGTTATGCTCAAGCTCACTGCTCAACACAGGTATTGATCTTTTCAAGCTATTCCCCCTAAGAATTAGTGATGGATGTAAAATGAAGCAAGACTTCAATGCCTGGTTGAACTATAGTGGGCATATCTTAAAGCCTCAAAATTGTGTGACAGTGCCAATGAAATCACGAGAATGAAAATCAAGACAATATGTGGCATGTGCATGAAAATACTCTTGTTATTGTTTATAATTGGCAAACGTTCATACCCACTGGTTGAAAACCTTTAAAATAAACTTTATATTATTTGTAGTACATTTGAAATCCCCAGTAGGTAGTATTTTGAGGCTTCATTTTGGGCTGTGACTGGCTGTGAGGCCTCATTGGTTCATGATATTTCACTTTCCCCATCACTAATAATAGTCAGTATTTTGATACAGTTGGCTTGTTTAAGCAGAGCAAGGCGATGAAGGTGGTTGAAGTCGGAGGGGCCTATGACACCTGTGCGCCAGCCCCCTGTAATATTTTTGTGGCACTGTAAATAAAAATCCACTTTTTGGATATGACTTTTGACTCCGTGCCTCTCTTCAACAGCCCCTTTAACCACTCAATGTTACACTCCCTTACAGGTCCTGTTTAATGGTCACAAACAGCTTTATTCACAGTCATACTATATTCTTATACAGGGTCACAGCAACGTCTAGGGTTTTCAATGTCTTGTCCTATCCCATTCGTTTATCAGCACCGATTACTGCTTTGAGCAGACAAATTGACAAGATCAGGGGCTTCATTTATAGGCAAGGCAAGGCAAATGTATTTGTAGAGTACAATTCGTACATAAGGCAATCCAAAGTGCTTCACACAACAGGAAAAAATGCATTAAAATCATAAAGACATGGCAGAAATCACAAAATCTTAATTTAAAGAAATTTTAAGGTGCCATTTTCCGTCAAATAGTTCAAGACAAAAGAGAAGAGTGCAAAGAAAATCATTTTAGTCATATGAAGCAGGAAACAAAACAGTTTTTAGCTTAGATTCGAAAATTACCAGAGTAGAGGCCTGTCTCAAGTCCTCAGGAAGACTGTTCCAGATTTTAGCTGCATAAAACTGAAACGCAGATTCCCCATGTTTAGTCCTGACTCTGGGCACCAGCAGGAGGCCGGTCCCTGAGGTCGTCAGAGTCCGAAGATGGTTCATATGGCACTAACATGTCCGAGATCTACTTTGGTGCTAGCCATGGAGAGACTTGTATACAAGCAGAAACTGCTTTGAAGTCTATTCTCTGAGCCACAGGGAGCCAGTGCAGAGACCTGAGCACAGGACTAATGTGATCGTACTTCCTGGTTCTAGTCAGGATCCGAGCAGCGGCGTTCTGGATGTACTGCAGCTGTTTTACAGCTCGTTTGGAGAGGCCAGTGAGCAGGCCGTTACAGTAGTCTAATCTACTAGAGACAAATGCATGGATAAGTCTCCAAGTCTGGTTTAGAAACTATACAAGACATTAGCCCATCAGTATTTCTTATTGGACCACTATTAGTACTAAAAAAATACCAGTGAATGCAATTCATTCACTGAAACAGCCTACTCCAATATCCATCAATTGTAAACAAACCTAGACCTTGACTTACAAATTGCAAACTAATTTAAGAAGATCTAGAGACGTGTACTTTCTCACAAGCATGGGAGGGGGGCACAAAAGTGCATATGGTCATTCATTCATAACACCACATGAGTCACAATGGCATGTGGAAAAAATGTCTTATTTTTGGTTAGCCCCAGTTGCGATAGATGTGTCACATTTACAATTAGACGCAGGTGTGTAATATATTATGTTCTCCCTCGATCATCTTCAGTCCAACATGAAAACATATTCACTGGGATCATGTAACAATACACTGTGCCGACTGTAAAATCTCCCTTCTGATCTTGCTAAATTGGACGCCACACAAACTGTTCCTGTTGTTATCCCCCTGTAGATAAGGAAACACTGAACATGTTTACATCTGTAATACAAACAAGTCACATTTTCCTCCCCGTTGATCAATCACATCACACATTTTTCACATTTCTGTGAAACACATTTCACACCGACAATAAAGAGCAGTATGAGGCTATTAGGAGGCAGATGGTTTCATGGATAAAAGGCGATTTGAATGAAGGAAAGGTGTCCTCTCAAAAGATGGCCAACAGTTTTCTTGTTGAGGAGAGAGAGGATTCAGTGAAGCAGAAGCTAACCTGGAAGAGACACCTTGTGCTGCTGAAAGGTCAGACAGATTTTTTTCACATGTTTTCAAATAACCCACTGTCTGTCAGAGATATGATTGTCACCACATCAAATGCACTCAAGATATTTCTCACTTCTGCAAGCAAAGACACCTTCACTCAGAGTAAACCTTCCACGAGTTTGTGTGTGAAGTGGAGGCCATTGGTGTCTATAAAATACTTTTTCATTTAAAGGTCTGTTACATTTGTATTCTGTAACAATAGATTGCTGAGGGATTTAAAGCGGACCTTTGGAACCTTTTTAGTGTGGCGTCTACAGCCTACTTATCTTCTTGATGTCATTGCATTGCTTGAGCTGTTCCATAGTATGGCATTAATCTTCTCTGTCTAGCATTTATTAAATGGCAGTGTGTTTTATTACAAAGAAAACAAACACACATAACTTTTAAGCATTCTCCGTTATGTACTTATATCATTAAGTGGAACATTCCAGGCAAAGAAATAACGTTTTCGTGGAAAGCAGCTATGGTTTTTCTCACCTGAAAAAAATTCGAGCAAGGGAATCCTGACCAACCAAGTGCACCAACTGGTCATAAGACTGATTTAACTCTGAAAGTTACAACAATCAATACTTTAGGAGCATACTTCTGGCGGCAGGGCAGAAGGTCATAACAAAGAAATAGATGACACAAACTGAATAAAATATTAAGAACTGGACCAAAATAATTACTGACATTCAAAATATGGAAACAATTACTCAGGGAAAATTAACCTTTTAGACAGACTTAGGACCAAATGCTACTTATACACTGGATAAAATGTAACCTTATTTATTTTCATTGGATTACATGTTGCTTGTTGTGTTTATGCCCAGTGTGGAGGAGCTCACAACATGAGCGACGTGCAGGCAGCAGCCGATAGACGCAGCAGAGTGTGAATCAGTGGGGCTGTGGTGACTTTCCCCCACGCTCTCCTGTGTGCTCTCAGCACTGCAGCCTCCGTCACGCTCCAAGCTCCCTTTGTTTTATCACAGATCCTGTACACCATTTGTCCCCTTAAGTTAGAGACACACTATATGACTTTTCCAGTTGTGAGAGATTTGAAACGTTGTGGAGGGTTCACACTACGCAAATCTACTTGACCACAGAGAAACTGAGGTCCACACTGAACTGTCACACAGTTCTGACTAACAACTCATTTTTCCCCTCTTAAACGATAATTATTCTACAAAGACATCGTTATAGTCTGTAATAATTATAGAATGCAATTTATCAATGCTTTATTTAAACAGATTTTTAATTTCATTTGAACACCAAAACCACTTTTTTAACTGATTAACTGTGTAAATGGGTCTAAAATAGATATATACACATCCCTGGCCTTATTTTGTCATTTTTGTGCATAAGTGCAAAATTTTAATTTTGTGTCCAAAGCTTTGTCTGCATTGGCCTCTTTGTGGCAACTACGAAGGTCGCCGGTTCAAATCCCGCGCTCTCCTGTTAGAGTGGTCAGATCAACCGACCCACAAGTTGGCGGTGCGATTGCAGCTGCCTCTGGTGAATACTGCCGTAATGTCCTTGGGCAAGACACATAACCCGTCTCGCCCCCAATGTCTGCGTACATCTGGCGTGTGAATGTCTGTGTGGATGGGTGACTGGTTCCTTGATGTAAAGCGCTTTGGTGCTTGATGGTAGAAAAGCACATATAAATGTGACCATTTATTATATTTGAATTTTGCGGTTGGACCTGTGGCCGCTGCTGAATCATAAGCTATGTAATTTGTATATGAGACAGACATTTATGTATTCATGTTTTTCATGTTTTACATGTTCTGTTTGATATCTAGCCAAAAGCAATTCCTTTTAATAAATCAAGAGGGTCCATTATTACCGAAACATCTGATCAAAATGAGCCCCATTTCAAGCTGTTCTTGAACCCTTTGGAGCACATACAATCAGCTGGACTCTTTGTGATGTTGACCCTCTGTAGTTTTGTCCCCTGATTTCTGATTTGCTCTGATTATAAGTGTGAGCAAGTTCTACTATATCAGATTTTAAATTCTGCTTAGATTTTCTTTGTTAAATATATGAATAAGTAAATCTGGGCATTTGTTGGGTTTTAACAATTCCTCTTTGGAAACTGAAGCTACTTTGACTAAAAATGGGACTTGTAAAGAAGTAAAAAAGTCCAGGTGGAATCTAGGGCTAAGCAATTAATCGAATTTCAATGTCAACGATTACAATTATTACATCTGACGATTACAAAAAATGCATCATCAAAAGGTGACGATTAATAATTAATGACAGCAATAACGGCTTTACTACGCGCATACAGAGCCGCTCACTTCATCCCTCTCACTGCAGAGGCTGCTGCTGCCTGTTTTCTTTCATGACCCGCTGGAAGCTATCTATCAAGGTCTTATCTGAGGCTTTATTTTGTTCACATTTGAGAAAAGTCGTTAAATGCAAGACGCAAATATCCAGTCAATGGACGCGACAGAGCGAGCCCCGATGCTGTGTTGGCTTTTTGTGAAAACTTCCTGAAGTTCTCCGCAGACTGCTTTATGTTACTCATTTGAAAGGCAGATTTTGTGTAAAATGCTCTAAAACTCTCCTAACTAACCCTGTATTCACAGAGAGGACAGAGGAGTGTGGGCTTATTGACCTGGAGCTAATAACATGAAGCAATGCTAACATACAGCTGCTGTTATTATTTCCACCTGCTTTAAACGTGTCTCTGTCACATAAAACACTACACACAAATAAAACCCCTCAATTTCACAATAGCTACAGTAACAGACAAACCAAATGTGTTTAACCAGAGTCAAGTTCAGTAAATATGTCTACATTTTATTTCTGCACTACATCTGAAAATTTAACTGTACATTTTTGTATACATGGTAAGCCTATTTTTATTTGTATTGTATACTATAGTAAATTGAAGTTGTTTTCTTTAATGCATGCACTGTTCAGAATCAGAATCAGAATCAGAAAAGGTTTATTGCCATTGTCAATTAACAAACATAGGAATTTGTTTTGGCATTAAGGTGCATCATAAAACACTGAGCAATATTAAAAACATACTGATTTCAAGTTCCTATCTTTGTGAATTTTGTTCATTGACAATGGCAATAAACTTTTTCTGACTCAAACAGCCCTAGTGGAATCCCATTTTATTATATTTTTTTATTTGTGGTTTTGGAATTAAAAACTGAACCTGATTCATCCCAGAATGTTCGATTTGACTGAAAATATGTGGGTTTATTTTAGTGTATAGGGACATTACACAATAAATATATTGCTCAGACTAGCTAATTGTCATCTATCGTCCCTGGGCAGAGATAACGAGAAAGTGCTTTCTTTTTTATATATTTCATATTTCCAACAACTTGGACAAATTATCAGATGTGGAGAGAAAGGAAGACATTAAGAAAAAGTCAGAGGATCCACTGGTAGGCCCACCTCATCGTAACACTTTTCAATAAATCCCGCTTTCATCCAGGTTTGATCATTGTAGAAAAAGCTTGAGTTGCAGTCATCTGGACATCTCTTTGTTTTAGAAAAACAACACGCTTCGACATCTCATCCAAGAGTCATCCTCAATCTGCGGATCTAGTCTGAGAACTCGGATATTTATCCTACTCTGAGTAAGCCATGCTCACCAGGCGGAACCTTCTGATAATAGCTAGGACTGTTTTTGTTTACTCTGTGAGTTTCATCTTAAACCAATATTCTTTGTTCACTCTAACAACCCTGTAATAGACCATAGAGATCCTATTGTTACATAGAGATCCTATTGTTACCTGGCTGCCACTCCCTCAACATTGAGTACATGATTAGCATCAGAGTGGCCCGAGCTGATGCCGCCCCATGGCTTCAAAATGCTGCTGTACACTGTCAGAAGATTGAACCTTAAACCTCCATTTCTGTTTAAAGAGAGATTCTCTTTTTTAACATAAGTGATAGAGATTCCATTCCTTCTTGGTTCTGTTTCCCTTTTGTCTCTTTTTGTTTTTTGGCTCTCCTCACTTTGTTAAGAGCCAAAGCGGTTCAACCACAGGCTGAGCGAGTATTCTGGACATAATTTTCCTCCTTCCTCTTACCCTCTTACCCTCTGAGCTGGTGAGCTGAGCTGTCAATAAGGCAACATAATTTACACTTTTGATGTTTCCTGGCACAATGTCCAGAATCCCCTTTTTACTCATGAACACGCAGGATAAGATCATACACAGCTAAAACTGGTCTTCATTTGAATTGTTGCACTTGGTTTTCTCTCAATCTACTATGTTGGATGTAGCCTCGAGTATGAGTTAGGACAGACTCAACTTAAGACCAGCACTTGGCTCCAAATCTAAAGAAGCATCCCATTGGTGAATCCAGATTCATTCAAACGGAAAAATGTAACCCCATGGCAATTAGATCTGAAAGCATAATTTCTCTCCGTGGTGCTTCAGAATTTGGAACATCACAGACATTTTAAGCAATCTTTATCCAATTTGAGATGATTGGTGTAAAATAAAATCTACTACAGCCTTCCCATTCTGGATCATGTCGATATTATCTACTGGTCCTTCTCCATCGATTTGATGTCATCTCTCACACCTGTATCTGTTTTGACCCTGGTGCTCCTTTTCTGCATCGCTGTAGTCTGTAATCTCTTGTTGTTTGGTATTGCATTAGTATCATTTGATTTACAAAACCTTTGGTAAAAACCCTTTGTTCTCCCCTTAACGTCTTCCAATGACTTTGTCAGTATGGTTATTCCAAAAGTCCACTCCTCTTTCCATTTTTCTGCTCTGTACAATTGAAGCTTTGATGTTTAGTTCATTTTGTCTGGAGAGTATTGCCATGCTTTTTGTGTTGCTGGCTCTTGACCAGGAGAATGCAATCAGGCTGGAGAAATAAAGGTAAAATACAATAAAAAATTTAAAGACCTGGTTGTAAATGGTTCTCTTTAAGAAGGTGTATCTTCTAAAGACATGAATGTTGATTTGAGCAAGATGAATAAGTCATATGAAGGTGTGTGGATTTAAAACAAAGAGGATCGCCATAGATCACCACCTAATAACATAAAAAAGTTAGAACTAGAAGCATTTTGATTTCTGGAGAGTGAAACAAATTTTGAATCATGTTTGAATGAAGCACACCTTCTGTCATGTAATGGTTGTGGGGTGCACGGTGGCAGGGAGATCATGGGTACAATTCCCTGACCAACAGCTCATGATCTCTCTGGGTGGATGCAGAGTAGGTTCCCATGTTACCGTGGGTTCTCTCCGGGTTTTCCGGAGACTTGCATGTGTTAGGCAAAATTGGCAATTATAAATAAATGATTGTGAGAGCGAATGGTTGTCTGTGACGAGCTGGCCCCTGCCCAGGGTGTACCCTGCCTAAGGCCCAAAGTCACTGGGATAGGTTCCAGTAACCCGCGACCCCGAACAGGAACCGTGTGTCTCATGGATTCTTGATGTGTTGCATAATTCATCTGAAATTTGAGTGACTCTTTGACTTTTATGTACGTGGCACCTATGTAAGCTATAATGACGTCATGATCTATCTATTCACACTCAACGCTTTGGACAGTAAGTGAAAGCTGAAATGTCACGTATGTCCTTATGGTCTGAAGCTTACTTCCTACACATTTTAACTGGGTAATAGTAGAATAACTTTAAATAATATGATTGTTTAGTTTCCAATTTCATGTGAATAGTATAGCCATAAGCCGTGTCTCTTTTATGCCTTATATAAATATTCAAGAGGTTAATTTTATGTCTCTCTGGCCTAAAGCGTGGACAATTTTAAACATATGGTTTGCTGCTGTTATTGCAAATGACATTGACCAAAACAAGAGGCCTTAATTTATCATATTATACTTTGTCTTTTTCCACAGTTTCCCCTCACGTTTGGTTAATGATTCTTATCAAGTTGCAGTTTGCCCTTCTTCAAAGTAATTCTTCACATCCCCTCTCATTTACATGTTTGTGTGTGTGTGGATATGCTAATGCTGGGCAGTTGGATATTATCTAATTACATTTTTATTCACTGGCCATACAACCTTTTGCTCAGACGATTTGTCAACATGTTGTCCCCGTAATGAAGCCAGTTTCTCCCACCAGCATCGCTGATCCAAGTGCTGGAGCAGCCATAAGCAATCTGTTAATATGTGGACAAAACACTCGTCATAGCTATCTCATCACCTTGGATACAGATTTTAAAGCAGCAAAATGATGTTCGGATGCACTGGGTTCCATCTAGTCTTAATTATGACACTAAACTCCCATAAGGACCAAAAGAATTATGTTGCTGATTATAGTAAATCAACTAAAGTTATGACATTTTAAAAAGTGATATTGATTAAGGAATTGGAGTACAAAATTAAAGGATGCCACACAGCTCTTTGTGACTGACTGGGTAGTTGTTAAGTTGGGGGCACCACTAGTTCTCAAAATCAATTATCGAGGTAAATGATTATCAAAAATGTATTGAATATTGATTATTACCAATAATCAAGAATTAATAGTTAGTTAATCTGAAGGTTTGTGAGAATGTAACTGTGACATTGATAACATTGACCCCTTTTTGAAAATAAATGAACGCTTTACCAACTGTGGTTTATGGATATATTTATTGACCAAACAATTAAACAGATACACATAAACATTAAGTAGATTTATTTAGTTACGTGTTAGAGTTAATGTTGCTACTAAGATCAATTTAACAGCCAAACTGTGAAATGTGTGTGTGCTACAACCAGAAGCAGGAGAGGTCAGTTGTGGGGTCCCGAATATCCAGCACAGGGCGATAGCTGACGTCTGCAGAAGGTCGTATCTGGAGAAGTCAGGCTACTCAGCGACGGATAAGGGCCGCATTGATCTGAATTTTGTCTCAGCTCTGAGGCTTTCCTCCAGTGACGAGAAAGCAATTGCGCTGATCCACAGATGAGGCCAATTTGAAAATCATCCTGGATCCAAATTGCTTGAGTATGCATGTGTTTCAGTCCAAATCACGTCAACGGGCACGCTGACAGGCACAGAATTAAGGAGGAGAGAGTATGGTAGTTGTACAAAATTTACAGATTAAAACATTCACAAAACATTTACTAATCAATGCAACCAATATTGACAATATTTACATTTTACACAGTAAATTCATCATGTGGACAAAGTCTTCAATCAGATAATCGTTTAAGAAAATAATTTGTTTTAGCTTTCACTTTGGGAGAGGAAATGGCTATTGAGAGTTCATTTTAATCCAGTTTTCAATTGAAAGCATTTATTTTTGGAAAAGTTATTCCAATTTGCAAAGCGTGTCTCTGCTTGTTTTGGATGAGCATTGGAATGCAAGATCCAAATTTGGAGAAGGGCTGCCAAACAGTGGTCCTTCTGCTGATGCCTCCTGCTCAGTCCCGAGATCAGATGCAGGTCCTCTACACCAGTGGTTTCAAAAGTGGGGGTCGGGACCCGCCGGGGATGCCGTGAAGCATGAGCTGGGGGTCATGAGATGATTTCATAATGCAATTTTATAAATAAAAAAGATTCAGTTGTAGTCATCCGGAAGCTGTTTTAGAAAAACAAAACGTTTCCACTCTCATCCAAGAATCTACGGATTTGGTCCGAGAACTCCAGTATTTATCTTATTCTGAGCAAGGCTTACTCAGAGTAGATTTACTTACAGTGTCCAGATTACTGCATTGTCCATTATAGAGTAATCTAAGAGTCATCTGGCCAAATGAGGGATTACACCGATTTAATAAACTACTAAAATATTCACAGAGTTAGTCTGGCAATGATTTATGGATTTAAGAAAACGTCAGTTATCGGGGAGATTCAGAACTGACTGTTTTTGATGCTCGGGGAGGACTTTCTAACCAGGATTCATCAAATTTGCACGAATGAAGCTAAATGCAACTCCAGGTATGTTTTTGATAAGGGAACAATGTTCGAACAAGGTTAAAAGCTCCAAAAAGTTTTGATTTCATGCATGACCGGCCAATGTTAGCAAATACAGTATTAGAGTTACTGTATATAAATCATGTGAATCTGGCGTGTGAGTGAGTGTTGGTGGTGATAGGAGGGGCCAATGGCACAGATGGGCAGCCTCACTTTCATCAGTCAAGCCCAGGGCAGCTGAGGCTACAGTAGCTTACCACCACCAAGTGTGGAATTAATGAATGTAAGCCTCTGGAAAAGTGCTATAGCACTTAATTATACATTTAGCTCTAGTAAATCAGCGTTAAGAAATCAAAATAGATTACATACAAAGCCATAAATCAAGGTTACTTTCACATCGATATTCAGACAGAACATCAAATATAAGTGGGTAATTTTGTTTTGTGTTTTGTATGCCTTTGCATAACATTTACTACTCCATCTATTGTGGGTATTAAACTACAATTTATGTCAAACATTTAGCAATTTCTCTTATCAAACTTGTATATACCCAGCCCTGGTATTATATAAGACAAGATATTAATGATTTTGTCAGTTAACTTAAAAAAATAAATAAAATAAAATAAAAAGTTTTAACCAGTTTTGTTCATTTCCATATGCAATTCATTTGGATTATTATTGTGGAGCAAGAGAATGTCCCTTTCTAATAAACAAGGCTTTCTCACAGCGGTGACAAATAGAAGACTTTATTTAAAGGCATGGGCTCAGGTGCCAGCCGTACCCCCTTACTCCCCAGTCTTATTACTCTTTCACTTTGAATAATGTAAAACAGTAAATGTAGTCAACGAAAGCACAATCAGGCTGCAAGAGACTTATGCAGCTGTTACTACTGATAAAGTATTTTCTCCATCTTCAGCAATCCTCTACATTGCAAAAAGTTAGTGTATTGATATTCAATGTTGTACACGTAAGCTAACGGCAAAGGGATATTTGGCCTCTGCATTTGTCTAGTTTATCTCAAAGCCAGGAGTACTTATAAGATGAAGGATTAAAGGGGCATTATGTAACTTTTCTGCTGGAGAGCCTGCCACCTGCTTGTCTTGTTGGAGATGCTTTTGCTTTGCTTGGAATTTTATTTAATCACAGGTGTTTCATTGCGCTAAAATACAATATGAGCGCCTCTCCACAGATCTGATCTGTAACTTGGTCTGGTGGCACCACATGTTTGTCTCTTCCTTGTCTGATGAATGTAATGCCGTAATGTGGAGCATTGCAGGCAAAGCAATCAGTGGCGGGCCGTGCATGCAACTGGCTTCACTACCTTTCTTTTTGTCTATTCCAAATATATCTTTTAGGTTTATCTGCCAGTGAAGCGAAATGTTTTTTTTAAAGCTATTTCTATGTAGTCAATCTTTTTCCCCAATCATAATTAATTCATATTTCACATAGAAATACACCCATATAAGTTAACAGATTTATAAGGTTATCATAATTTGTAAACTGTTTATTAGTCAATTCAGTGAAATGTCAGCGCAGACCTAAAAAATACGCTAGTGCATCTTGACCAGCAGAGGGCAACATGGCACAGTTTTGAAGTGATAATTCTAAACATCTTTTTTTTTTTTTTTATAGAATATTTCACTATAGAATATCTCACACAATCACAGAACAAATTGTGTATACTACTTTTGGATTATTCAGTTAAAAGGACTTTGCCCTGTAGGCCTGTAAGTATACACACTTGCCAAGGGACACATTTGAGTTCTCATCTCCAGGCTGTAGACAACAATTTCTAACTCATTTGTGGTCATTTTCAAGGGCACAAAAGAACTCAAATTCCCTCCCGCCCCAAATCTGTCTATTCCGACAAACCTCCCGAGTGCGCCTCGCTCTTTTCCTCGTAGCCATCAAAAAGCTCTCTAAAAATGTATGAGCCCAATGCAGGAAATAGATCATAACTTCAATGGAAAAAACACACACAAGCAAACTTCTGTCTTTGAAAGTTTGTGGCGTGTTATTTTTGGTAAAGTTCTTGTTTGCATCAAGGCAGCTAACTTCTAAAGAGCAGAATCAAGCCTCCTGAGATAGACCAAGCGCTCATTACCTCACTATTTAAGCTCTTTCTGAACGCAATAGACATCAAACTGCAAAGGAATCTTTCATTTGGATAGATAGACGATGCGAAAATAGTCGATCTAAAAAATTAAAAAAAAACAATATTTGAATATGCATGAACAGTCCACAATGCATTGGTGGGTGAGAGAAGAGTAATCGAATACTGCTTAAAACAACATTACTGCTCCAACTTATTTATATATATATATATATATATATATATATATATATATATATATATATATATATATATATATAGGCACTATGTAGCTTTTGTTGTTTTGCTTATTGTTTTTAACCAGGATGTTACTCATATGGCATTAAACCTACCCATCTCCACGGAGACAAGCAGGTAGCGCCATTTGGGTAAGTTACACATCTGGAAAGGTGGACATGCTCATAGTAGAGTTTAGATTTTTGGCCCTCTCTTTTTCTTTATTAAAAAATATATATATATTATTCATCTTCGTCAAATGTATAGCCTAATTATTATAATGGAACCTTTCCTTAAAAAGATAATTAGTTATAATAATTATTATGAATTAATTATTATACATGCGCGGTGTGCGTCTCGCCAAAACACACTGCACAAGCATTTTGGAGCAGAATGGCAAACAAAGGGCATCACGCAGGCAGACTTGTTTCACTTGCGCGTCTACTTCAGCAATTTGGAGTTTGCAGACAGCACGCCAAAGCGCAGCGCTGCCATAAGCAGTGAACCTCACTATCAAAGCAAGAATTTGTAAAAACATCAATGATGTCGGATAAAAATAAAGCAAATACTTTGCAAAGTGGAACTGCTTTCATTCACTTCAATGGCGGCGTAAGTACTGCGCAGTGCATGGCTCAGCAGAGCGGAGCTGCATGATGTGGAATCAGCTCTCTATGTCGCAGTCGAAGCCGCTTGTCAACCAAAATATGCTCCAGTGAAGCAGAAATGTGCTTTATAAATGCAATTTGATGACTTGACCAACACCACAAGCCTATCATGCATTGATAAAACATCAAAGGAAGACTGCTCGGATTGACAGTAAAATCAATTTTGCTGGTCCACTCTACAGCAAATCTGAAGAAAAAGTATTTAATGCGCTTTTTATTTTTATTTTTTTATATTTTTGCTTTTTAAAGAACCAAACAAACAATGACAATCATTTATTGCGCTTTTTAATTGTGAAGTCAATCATGCTATTCACTTAGAACTTCACTTAGTATTTGATTTGACCATTGAAAAGTTTGTAATGGCCTTTAGACATTTTGTATCAAGAAGAGGACTATAATTTATTCTGTCAACGCCAAAACTTTTAAGAGTGCAAATAAAGAAATGTCTCTTTTATGGGACTCACTCAACTCTAAAGAAGTTCAAGACTTCTTTGCTGAAAGACTAGTAACGTGGAGCTTAATCATTCAATTCCATTTTTTTTTGTAACGACCAAAATCACAACAGTAGTTGCCTCGAGGGGCTATGGTGGAAAAAAACGAATAAAAAAAGAAAAACAATGTTCATAAGGACTTGGTAATGTCCAGCATCCTTAGGAAAAAACTACAAACCTCTTTGGGAAAAAGTAGAAACCTGGAGTTCCACAGTGAAGGAGAGATCCGACTCCCTTAGACGGACAGGCGGACGCGCCTCAATTTGCAGATAGATGGTGGAGCTGGACCCACTCAGGAGGAGACCAATTCTTCATCATGAAGAGAGTCACTATTGGCGTGGAATGTGGGAGAGACTTGAGCATTTTGTCAAAACCTGCCTGCGTAAGATTGTAGGAAGGGCCTCTTGGAAATATGAGGGGACTAAGACTCTTCTCACAGAAGTAGAGGTTGTCGTAAATTCATGACCCCTTACCTTTACGCACACGGCAGTGAAGAACCAAGCCCTCTCATGCCATTTTCTGCTCGGCCTACCGCTTACTGGTTCTTCCAGACCACAAACTCTTGAACCAATTATGGGTTTGCTGGAATTATGCCCTGTTACATTCCACACTTATGCAGTCCGAGGAATTTAAAGTCAGAGACGTTGTGTGACTCACTGAAGAAAAACTGCCTAAGTGACGGGAGTCTTATTATGGCAGAGATAGAAACGCTCCTGCATGATCACGCTACCATCGAGAATGTTCCAACAGAGACCGATCCAGCTCCTGTATCTTCTCGAGCTGGGATAATCAAGTGATGAACTGACAGTCGTCAGGCTCATCGGCCGGGAGTCTGTTGCAGCTATCCAGTTGAAAAAATAGAGCACACTGTTTGTAGCAGAATCCTGGCGGAATGTGTCGGAATCCTGTGAACATTTAATAAAAGTACAAAACGATACTTCCAGTTTGTCCGTGATTCATGTTTAATCCTTCAAAAATGAGAAAATCAGAGGTTTTCAGTGTAGTCATCTGGACTCTTTTTAGAAAAAACGAACGTTTCAACTCTCATCCAAGAGTCATTCTCAATCAGTGAAACAAGTCTGAGAACTCCTGTTTTTATCCTACTCTGTGAGAGCCCTGCCCACAGGGCGGGACCTCCTGCTAATGGCCCATTGAAACTGGGATGGGCCTATTGTTGTATTATTCCCTGCCTCACTTTGAGTGCCTATTTAGCATCCGAATGCCCCGGGCGTCTCCAGGGTTTCAGCAGACCATTATAAACAACTGGAAGATTGAATCTTAAACCTCCATTACGATTTAAGGAAGGATTCTCTTTTTTAACAAAGATTGCCTCCTTAACTCCTCTTTCAAACCATATTTTTTCCCTGCTCAGAATCTCCACCTCACTGTCTTCAATAGAGTGGTTTGTGGCTTTAAGATGAAGAATGCACAGCGCTCTTGGGGTCCTGAACTTGCGTGTCTTCTGTGCTGATAAAGCCTCTTGTGAAGTGGCTGTTTAGTCTCCCCTATGTACCTCTCTTTACAACTTTCTTCACTGCATTGGATAGAATACACTACATTGCTCTGTTTTTATTGTTGTCGGCATCTTGTTCCTTTATGGGTGGAACCAGTTTTTGTCTTAACGTGTTGCCTGGTTTGAAATAAACAGGGACTTCGTGTTGTCTAAAAATTTGTTGCAGTTTTTCTGACAGTCCCGAGACATAAGGGATAGAGACCCCCTTTCTTCTTGGTTCTGTTTCCCTTTTGTCCCTTTTGTCCTGCTTTTGGTTCTCTTCACTTTGTTCAGAGCCCAAGTCGGGTATCCACAGGCTGAGAGAGCATTCCGGACGTGTGTTTCCTCTTTCCTCTTCCTCTTGAACACTCCTGAATGAGGGATTACACCGACATGTCAACTGATGGTTGATGAGGATAAACTCATGCATCGGTTTCGTGCAGGCTTGCCCTGTTCATTTTAATAAACACGTTATTTATTTTATTCTCTGTAATCTATAATTTACAACTTATTTTGCTATTTGCAAGTTAAAGAAAACAAACAAAAATAATTTAGGCCCAAATGATGATGGGTTTACTTCGGGCTCGGGCCTGTTATTTACAGTTAATTGGTCTGGCCACTCGGGCTCGGGTTTAAGGGCTTGTGCCAGGTCGGCCCGATCTAAACTCTAGCTCATAGTGGGACTGCATGTTTTATTTCTTTTATTTTTAATGAATTTTTTCGACCTGAAGGTTTAATTTGACAGGACAGTCATAGTGTGAAAGGGAGAGAGAGTGGGTAGAGACCGTCAGTCAGCAATTGTCAAGGGCTGGACTCAAACCCAGGATGCCACAGCAACCACACATTAACTACTGCCCCACCAGTAAGTGGCAAGTAATTTTGAGCAATAAAGTAGTTTCGAGCAATAAAAATATGGTCATAAATATAATTATTATACTTTGTATCTCATACTTAGGAACATTTCAGGCAAAGCAAGCATCTCCATGGATACAGGCAGGTAGCGTACCCTCCACCAAAAAAATGAAACCTTAAACCTTTTCAGTGCACCATGGCCCTTCTAGCATATTTGTAAATCACCCCAAAGAAGAACAACTCAGTTCTGAAGTGATGTTTCCATAACATGCACATTATATATAATGTTACTTCTTTATACATTATGCTTTTTATGTATTAATTTCTCTTTATAGAATACAGCAGAGTAGGGGATAGCCTGAATTTTAGAGGTTTCTGATTAGAGACCTCTTTGTAATACGTTCTCCACGAGATATCTTGCATATCAAATATTTGCAGTAACTCATACATTCCCATTTATTAAAAATAGTGTGAATGGGGTGTTTACCTTCTCTCTCTCTCGAGAGACTTCCTGATTAATTTGCCTTTGCTATTACAAATTGAGCACATTGCCAGAGTATAAGGTATTTCAATTACTCCTTCCACCCGCTGTCGGCACAAAGAAACTCTCCGCGTCTCCGCCTCATTCACTGTAGATGGAGTTTCTCAAGCATTCACGTATCGCCACATTTACTGTGGCAATAACACTTGAACCCCACCACAGAATACATCTAAATCCATAATACTCTCTCTCTCTCGATATGAAAGAGCTCATATTAGATTTTCAGCCCACCGGCTTGTAATTCACTTCATTTATGTCCCGCGTTTGCTGATTAACTGCACGAGTCTTTTTGAAGTTATTACATGTATAATAATACAACGCTGGTGCAGTACTTGACTGTGCTGGCCTTTATTCCATGACACAAACAAGAGCAATAGAACCGGCTCGCTCTAATAGCGTTTGAATGGACAGATTGGTTACAGAGGCTTGGAGATTTTCGCCTTCACAGGCACCATTTTTTTACCCGTTTTACTAGAAGCTTATTTGGCTCTTTGTTACTTCCCCGTGTTCGGTGGGGGGTCTCGGATGCAAACCCTCTTAAGACACTTAAGCCCTCATTCACTTCCACTTACAGGGGCTGCACGCTGGTGGTCCAATGATTTCAACTCACACAACGATCTGGAAACAGCCCTACACTGGCTTGTATTGTAATAAAGTGAAGAAAAACATTGGAATTGTGTTGGGTGGATGGATGGTGTGGGGCAAAAGTGGCCTGCAAAATGTTAGCACTCTTGCCTCGCATCAATGAAATCAAAGGTTTGATTCTATGACAATGTTGGTCCTTTTTTTTATTTATTTTTTTACATTTTACCTGGGTGCCCAGTGTTCAAAGCAGATATGGGAAAGAAGTAGTAGCACGTGCAAAGACAATAGTTCCTGGAGCCTTAAATAAATTCCTACTGACCCTTATTTATTAATGTTTTGTTATTTTATTTAGAGCAGCTCACTTTGCAGAACAACAATGTACAACAGCTCACACACCTGCTGCTGCCTGGACCTGTGTGTCGCTGGTCCAGCTTGATGTTATAATACAAATAATAAGTAGATTTTGGGTAAAAAAATTACAGCCTCAGCAAAGGATAACTATGAACAAATCTTCTGTCCAAATGAATGCTGAATTATCCTCATTTAACTGCATTTTAGTTTGAGTTTACCCTAATGTCAAATAGGGGGCAATACTTATTATGCGGTTTAATGTCGTTTGGTGTTCGCTTTAAGTTAGTTCACCTCCACACCACCCATCACACCACCTCCACACCACCCAGTAGCACTCACGTTGATACTGGTAAGTCACAAAGATTGTCTCGCTTTGGTTTACGGAAGTTTGATAGACAGTCAAAATGCTAGATTACATTATAGCTGACTTGATAACCCATCTAATTGTTAATTCTTCTCTCTAAAAATATTGTATTGAAGTGTGGAAGGTTAAGTGTACCCAAATGCTTTTGTGTAGTTAAAACGGCAAAACATAATTAATCAATGTACCACACTTTTCCGACTTTAAGCCGCTACTTTTTCCCATGCTTTGAAACCTGCAGCCCGTACAACAGTGCGTCTAATTTATAGATTTTTACTGGCTAATGGCCACGGGGGCACTCTAGCAGGAAGCGCAAATTTGACACACTGTAGAAGAAGTCTATATTTTAAGTTTCAAAATGCTGTGTGTTTTATTACAATCAGACTCATATTCACGGAGAAATTAGTCTAATGAGGAATTGAATCTAGACGCAACTAAACGCAAAGACACACGTGGAGTGCGGACATGCGATATACGCCGGTCTGCAGTTTAGAACCTGAAATGAGACTTTCTTGACAAGACCTGACTAAGGTGTCAAAAGATAACCCTGCATCACTACAGTGGAAAATATTCCTGTGTAAATAGCTCATGTTACAAATAACATTCACTAATCACAAGCTCAGGAGCAGATGAACCAGATGTGAAGACACAGACACAAGTAAATCAGCTCACACAGCTGTAATCAAGAACAGAGGGGACAGTAGGGACAGCTCAGACATATTTTCTGTTTGGTAAGCTTCACAATGCTGTGTATTTTATTACAATCCAACTCATATTCACTGAGAAATTATTCTAATTAGACCCGTGTTGCAGTGGACCGCGGGTGCGCCGCGACACACAAAAGACCACCGGTGTGTGTAAATATCTCATGTTACAACATGGGTACCTGGGGCTTATTGACAGGTGTGGCCCATATATGTATGATTTCTTTTTACTTTGTAAATTTCTTTGGCGCGGCTTTTATTCAGGAAAAGTAAGGTACTTTTTTGGAGCCAGATTTACAAATCAACTATTATTTAAATATTGTCTCTGATTTGTATATGTACATTTGACTTTAGCCTTAATAAAACACTACTCCAAACATTGGTATGAGCAGGATCACATTTTCTTCCATCTTACTTAAGGTTCTTGCAGAGTTTTGCTGTGAGCTGTAAAACCATGCTCTGCGCTAACATACTATATGCTAACCTTGTCATCCCCGTGGACTCAACCTGAGGGTCAGCCATGCTTGGGCTTGCTCACTCTAAATATATCTCAGCTTTGAAGAGTCAGCTAAAATTCAAAATACAATGGTCTTTCTCTTTCTTTTTAATGTAGAATGCTTTTGTGTCTTATAACACATTCAGTGGACATATTTTCATTGATGCTGTGTTTGAATTAAGGGTTCCATTGTTTAACAGTCTTACCATAATGAGGCCAGTGCATTACTTCAAAATAAGTCTTATTTTTTACCTAAAGCACGATATACAGTCTCAAAATAATATTTGTAATGTTCTATAAAATAAAATTGCCAAGTTCAGCTCATCATCTGTTGTGAAAGTTGATCAAATAAATTACATAGCAATTACATACTGTAGCTTAGATGAGGAGATGTCCTGCGCCTCCACGACTGTGGTCCACCCTGACCCGCATGTTTTTAGGGTAAGGAGAGACATGCACACACCTCTCAGAAAGGCCTGGTTTTCATTATTTTTTATACAGGAAAAAATATTGAACTGCCTTTAATAAGGTCTGAATCAGTTAAAACCTCTTGTTGTGCAAAAATGAACAGACACCGTCCACATGAAGAACAAACAACCACAAAAACACGACAATACAAACACACTCTAGTTTATAGTGGTCACTGCAGTGCCGGGAAAACCATCTTCAGATCTTCAACTTGGTCAGAATTACTTTAACTGGTGGATTTTCCCTATTGTGCATGTTTTGGGTTGATGGGGGAATTGGAGTACCCGGAGGGAACCCACCCACTTGCAATGAGGCAAGAGTGCTAGCCACTCAGCCACTGTGCCATGGCAAGTTTGTGGACCCAATATCAAACAATAGTATTTTTCTTCAACATTTGTGGATTTTTAATTCTTTCAAATACAGTGAAATGCCCATAGGGTATAGGCATTTCACTGGCCTACTCTAGTGCCCTCCATCTCAAATTAAAGTGACTGCAACCTATACATGGGTTACTGCTGGGGTCACTAATATACTTTCACCGAGGTCCAGTTTGAGAACATTTCCACAAGCTGAGGTCCAAAACTCTACAGCATTGGCACTTTTATATTATAATAATAATTATTATGTATATAACATACGTATAATAGGACTATATTTTTACCAGTTAATATATTTTTATATCAAATAGTCTAATGGTTTTAAAATACATTTAAATGTTTATTTCTCTTTTCAAAGTTGATTTGAGGTAGACTATAAAGCTGACATGAAATTGTCACAAAACTTGGCTGATTGCCGTTACATGCAAATCTCTTTACGTCCCTCTCATTGCTCTAAAAAGCAGAAAAGTGTTGCAAAGCGGACTCTCTCGTCAGAATAAAACAGAGTGATCTCCCGCGCTGTTAAAGCTTTCTCACGCACGTGCTGTGATCTGACTCACTCGTGACACACAGGCAGCGCATGCAGCGGGCTCGTGGTGTGGGTCAGGACCTTGTGTGTTTAGAGCGAGAGGAAAAGAGAGGGACGCAAAAGAAAGATGCAAACTCCAGTGCATTGAAACATATCCTTAAAAAGTCGCACATCGCTAACACTCGGGAGGCTGCACTGCTCGTTCTCTGTAAATGAGGCGGGACTGCGCTCTGGTCCGGATCCAGGAGTTACTGCAAAAGCAGAGGAAAAAGTATATCAACAATGCCTTCCCAGCAGAAACTCTTTTTTGTAAGATCTATAAAGATATGATGCCTGAAACCCTTCTTTTGTCCCAAATGTATTCTGACCCAGTGCCTTGCAAACCACCAATCACGTTTCTCGTCCCAACCAGACTCCAGCCGCAGAGAATCCTCCAGAGACATTTTGTCTAGTTTTATGGACATATGAAGCGTGAATCTTCTCCCTTCAGGGACGGCTGGCAAATTAAGTGAAACATTTGACAAGGTGGAAAATATGCTCCACAGTAAAGGCCAGAAGCACTGGGAAAAATAAGTCGTTGTTGGTCAGATTCTGTATGAAAAACAGCTTCTATCAACGTTATTTTCTATGATTTTTCATGTTTCAGACTTTTGAATTGGCTATGCATGTGTCTGACACACAACTCACATACTACATAATATATATATATAATATGTTGTGTGAGATTGTGTGTGTTGTGTTGTATATTGTGTGTGTGTGTATATATATATATATATATATATATATATACATACACACACATATATACATATAAACATATATATATATATATATATACATATATACATATATAGGACCCAAAGAGACAAGACCAACCCCCGGAGGGTGAGAAGGGAATTTTGATATATATAATATATCAGTGTTAACGATTCCCTATAAATACAGTAGTTGTTTGGGGCTCGTGTGCAAAGCCTGATGTTGATGTTCATTGTATGCGATATAATGGAGCATCAAGCCAGCAACGACACAGTAAAAGTAAAGTAAAAGTTCTGTAATTGTTTTGGTGTGCTGCTAATGTTTTTTCTAGAATAAGTACCATTAGTATTGTTTCTTCAGTTTTATATTTAAATTGGTTAACCATGTCATCATCCTCCATAGGTTAGAATTTGGTTTGTTGCTGGCTGGACAAATCCATGTTGGACAAACAACAATTGTAAATTTGACCAGGCATTCTATATTCTGTGTAATGTATGATCTACTATACAGTTCATGATCCCTCTCTTTTTAAATGTACAATCATCTGCCTCACTAATTCATTTGTTTCCAAATTCTTTCCATACTTTCTTTTTCAGCCATGATTAATCTCAGCATTAGACAAAATGCATGAAATCTGCAATGCCACATTTTTGACTCGTTACAAGTTTCAAAGCCTATTCAGGATTGAGACAGCGTGAGCAAAACAGAGAGAGAATGAGAACTGAAAGGATTAGGGCCAAGAACGAGGCGGACAAGAATTGACACCGGCAAACAAACAGCTCAACAGATTGACCAGGGTTTGGAGGAGCAGACGGAAGCCGCAGACACAAACTGTGACTTGCCACAAAAAAAAAATCATAATCCCTTCTACCGCACCCGGGAACAAAAGAGGGGATTGTTCAGGAAGTTCATAACCCGTGGTAAGTGTCTCATTGCACGATTGGTTTATAGAATACACATTAAGCTTTTGGGGATGTAGTAATCTTACATGCCGTTGTCTATTGTAAACAGCAATACAGATCTAAAATGACTAAAAGGCACACTATGTAACCATCTGCTTGTCTCCGTAGGGAGGGTTTTGCTTTGCCTGAAATGTTCCACAGTATGGCATAAAGCTGATCTATTTATTCAATATGAGCATTTTATTGCTCAAAAACAACAAAATAAAAACATGCAGTCTATGTTCTCCACATATCTGATCCGTAACTTGGTCGAGCGTTATCTGCTTCTTATTGCAGGAAGAGTGTTACCATCTCCATGGTGACAAGCAGGTTGTAGAACAGCCACAAGTAAAGTCACACTGTGTATCTTCAAAGTGGACATATTGTACCTTCTTGTGTCTTTATGGGGCTTTTAAACATGCTGTTTGGGATTAGTATTTCACATTTTCACATTAAAATAATGTCTACCTTTTCACAGAACAAGCTTTATGATGATTTATGGACTTAAATACTGAGCAGGAAGAAGTCCATATTTTTAGCTGTGCAACAATCCAGGGAACATTTATTTGAAAGGATTTGTGAGTGCTCAGAGAAGAAGATATTGTAAACAGGATTGATGAAAGAAGCTGTTTTTGAACACAATGGCAGTTCACTGTATCAAGCAGCACATACATTTTTTCTATATGGCTACTTGACATTTTTTACCCCGATGACCCATTTTCTGAGCACTCATGCCTCAAATACAAAATGACTCAAACATGCACGAATCCACCCAAATGCAATTTTTCATAATGTGTATCCTTTAAAGTGTCAAAGAGAAATCAAAAGTGAAAATTGAATTGCAAGAAAGAGAAAAAAATGATCAAATCCAAGATACCATTTACCACTTTATTACCAGATCAGTGTCTTTATTTACTGGCCCTCGCTCCTTAGCACAAGAGTCAGCACTGCAGCAGACTTGGTTTCTCTGCTCTTGGGCAAACAGCAGCTTAATAACATACAGAAGGGACCATGAGCGAGGAACAACTGGCAGATGGTAATTAGATAGACTCACTTACTGTTAGGGTATGGTTGCTACTGTTGTGGATGGCAGCGAGAAGGCAGTTAGGGATTTGGGAAACTTTAAGTGCTGCAGTGAAGGAGAGAGAAGTGGTATTTTGGTTTGGGGCTTGGGACATTTGACCTAAGAACATAACACAAGTAGAATTCACTCAAGATATCTGCTGGCTATGACACAATGAGTAGGGTTTGTTTGAAAATATAATGCAGCCGTTCCAAACTGGCTGATTCTTTGAAATGGCTGTGTTGTTCTTGGGCAAAACATTTCACTCAGCTTACATGAAGAAAAGTCTGTTATCTTAAATTCGGGAGCAGGACCACACCCCTTCCACGCCCCTTTCTGCAGCTACACTATTCAAGCATCCAGGTCACACACATCGGTGTCTACCCCTCCCTCCGATCCTCTTTTAATTATTCTAATTATTCAAATGTATCTACTAGATGTGGGTACCGAGGCCGGGAGCCTACAGCCCTCATCGACAGAAGCCCCAAAACGGCATTCATGTCTGTACATCCGTGTTGTTCATGTTTCTCGTATGTCAATAAACACGTTGCATCGTAGCTGATGTTGTGGTCCCTGCAAGTGAACTACTACATATATTTATAGGTTTTGGTTCCCTGTTTGTAGATTTTTAAACATACAAAATGTATAATATTTTGTTTTGGGACATTAAGTGTGAATTGCTATGGGAACAAGTATCTTAAGTGCATTGCGAACAAAAGGGAAGGCAGAGAAGAACAGTCTTTGTGTGAGAAAAGCAAATTTCAAGATTCACACAAAATAATCAGCGACTGCAGTGAACGCCCAGCAGGATATTGTATTTACAATAATCACTGTAGTCTGTTGCTATGGCAGCCAATGAATTGTCTGCTATTGACTTCATACTTTGTTTTTTCTTTGTACAAGCTTAAAAATCAAGTGCAGAAGTTAAATGATTCTGAGAAAATGCATCATGCACCATGAAGCGAGACAGCATTTTATAATGAATACAGAGTAGCTGAATGCCATATGCCTAAACAATAATATCAAACAGAGTAATGAAATAATCAGTGTACAAATGTGACCATTTACCTTTTCCAATTGTTATATTAGTAAATTATGAACTTTGAGTTCAAATTACGTGATTCAAATACCTGCCCTCCATGTGCTTAAAATACAAACCTTATTTTCTCTGACTTTGTCAAAGATAAGAAGTGTATCCTTGTAAACATGTTGTATCTAGTGAAGCGATGCCAAGAGTGGAGCTATTATTTTGTTCTAGATCTGTCACATGCATCATGTACCGTATAAAACACCAAAGGGACTACTTAACTGAAAATATTAGTAACAAAAAAGTGCATGGTAGAAAACTCCTAAAATAGGAAACTTTAATTTGCCGCTCGATGTGGTGCATCTTAGGGAGAACACCTGTTCCAGTGGTTGCAGGTTCAATGTCTTGGGACATCTGGGGTCCAAGCCTATGTTGTAAATCTTATACAGTTGTGCTTTTCCCCTGCACTTTTTGTGGGTGTCAGTGGATTTGGGTAATTACAAGAAGCCAGGTGTTAATTAGGTGCAGCGAGAATAGGATTGGACTGGTTGGTTCATGCCGTGGCGTCTCACGGAGCTGCGAGTCTTCGATCTCTCCTTCAGGGCTCAACACGCCGCTGTGATTGTCATTTCCAATTAGGATGTTTCCCAGATATTCCAACGCTATCCTTTGTTAAGGCCCTTTTTTCTGCTTTGTCCCAGGAAGTCGTGTCGAACAAGGAAATGACAAACTGGTGGAGTGAAACTTTCCCTTGTCAAATCCTCCTCCATCAGACACTTCTAAAGTCGATGCTACACCTGTTCGAGACGGCTTGGACAGAATGTAAACTATGATGGCAGTTTGAGGAGTCTTGCTGCTAACTCTTTCATATTTAGTACGGTAGAGAAAACAAAGTATGGAAATACAAAATAATATCTGGGTATGGCAAAATTTCTATCCACAATAGCCCATTTCTTTGATTAAACAGTTGGATACTACATGTGTAAAAAGTAATAAAGGTGTTATTTCTGTTCGCTCAAAACTGCATTGTTGTCACCAGAGGGTGCCTTGAGCGGGGTAAAGCAGTTTAAACAAGGCTTGAGACAGTAGCTGATGTGACAGCATTTTGAGCTCTAATAGATTCATGGAATACATTTTTTGGAAGAAATTTTAATGATATATTGTGCGCAGACAGTCTGGAGCTTTTTTCAAGGTGACAAACTGAGCAAAATTTCTCAAACATGTGACTGAAACTAAATGAAATTGTTTTTTTAGCTGCAAAATGCTTTCTGCTTTGTCCACACAACTTCAAAGAGAAAGCAGCCTTGACAAAACAGCATTTTATAATCAATAAGAGGATATTATATTATGGATAAAGAAAATGTCAAAACCACAGTGTCTTAGATAAGTCAAAATATTCTGCTCAGAACATAACAGCCCCCCTTTGTTCTTACCCTGTGCAGTCAACATATCCGCCAAAATGATTGGGATAGACACATATTTCAACAAGCAATAAAAGTGAAATCTCTGCCTCCACTTGTCCCGCTCACCAAAACACTCCATAGCAAAAACAATTTCTTCCACAAAGCCGCGTGGACTTTGAAAGCAATAACTCAAATGTATCTGAAATTCAATGCTGTGTTGTCAATTGGCACTGGATTGTGATTGACATTCTGTGGTTTACGAAATAAATATGTATAGTATAAATAGCAGACTGTGACACCAGTAAAAACTTCTGTATGCTAAATAATTAATGACTGCAGATTCTAATTAGCAGTTATTATCAACATTAGTGTTACTTTCATAGACAAAATCCATACTAGTTTTAGTCAACCAGAAAATATATGTTTAATTTTAACTATGATCAATTGTATTGCATTGCTTCATGAACATGAACAGACGTGTTCCTTGGACGAAGTTTGTTTTTGGTCTGGTTTGAGGCTCTGGGATTGGGAAGTGGAATTTGGACCATGTCCCATTTATTTGTGTGTGTGAAAATATTAGTTTAGTTGTCAAAAATATCTACATGTAATTTTAGTGATATTTTATAATCTGTATGATTTTGTTGTTGTTGATGACAACACATTGTTGCCTAGCTAAAAATGTTAGCTACATTTTTGCAGCTTAAACATATTTAAAATCATACAACAAACTTTTGCCACACTTATCTCAACGTATAATTTGTATATTTTATTGTGAGGGAGAGAATTGTGTCCATGGTTTGTATCCACACCCAGCACAGTAGACGCTTGACTTGCACAGTAAATTCCCAAGTTGTTGCGGAGCCATTAAATGCATCATCAAATCTGAAAGTGTCACCGGTAGAATGAAGAACTCATTTGGCCTAATCAATCAGCGCATTATGCTCATTTTAATTAGCCTTGTGTTCGCAACCGCCCTTTGAGACTTATATAAATGTGAGTGGAACTGCACGGTGCAGGCAACTGTTTGTGGGAGTGGGATGAGGCACAGCGGTGATGTAGTACCTCGGAGCCCCGGGACGCTGACATGGGCGGAAGATGAAAAAATGGCTTAGTAGGGTCCTGACGGTGCTATCAAACCAACGCTGTGCTAACAATTCCACCCCAGGCTTCTGTAATCAGTGATGCTATATTTAAACATGCAATATGGTATTTACAGCTCGAAGGACTTAAAACAAAATAGTGGCAGAGTGGATTGCACATGGGGCTCACTGACGGAGGGATATGGGTTTGATTCACAAACTTGTGGTATGTGTCTGGAAATGCATTACATTCAGTTCATCTGTCAGTACTTTTTATGATAAAAGGATTTTGATTATGTTATTTCATTAGTAAATTGTCTGTGATGAATCAATTCACTTTTTTTTTGGTCCTCCCAGGTAATAAACTGTTAACTGGTTGAAATAAGATCTTTCATATCAAAATGACAGATTTTACCAAATTGGCAAATTTTGAAAGAAAGAAAAGAAAAAAAGTCCTTGATATAGTAATAGTAATTCTCTAATTAATTTTCAACCAGTGTGCCTTGAGGTATCGTCAAGCGGGTCTTGGAAAAAAATCTAACTTCTTCTGATTGATTAAAGGTAATTTTCACATGTATTGCATAATTTGCAATGGCGTGTTCAAAGCAACTTCTGAACAAGTTGTGAAAGCAAAACAGTCAACATGCAGTGGCCGGATGAATCTGATGCAAGGATCAAGGAAAATATTTGCACCATTATTTTCTAGTTTTAGTAATTGGTGTGCTGTAAAGAGTCCAAAAAAGGTAAGATGGCAGAGCAAGTTGTCCCAGCAGCCCATAACCATAACCATATATGGTTTAGAATTAGTTTAAAGGGAGAGCAGATTAGAATCATCCTACAAATGCTGTTTTCCTTTGACCTACCGCTGAGAAACACACCAGCAACTTACGTTTTTTTCTCCAAAGGTTATAGACTGTTCATATGTGTGTGTGTATATATATATATATATATATATATATTATAGGTTAATCTTTCCAGTAGAAGGGTACGCCACCTGCTTATCTCCAGGATATTGCTTTGCATGAACCAGAACAATTACACAGTGCACCTTTATTCTAAAGAAATGAGTGCCTTGGTACATTTTTCACTGCCAAAAAACAAACAAAAGACGATTTCTCTCTGACTCATGAACTTAACACTAGCAGTTAGAGCAAACCTGCTGTTATGTGCACTTCCACCAGTTAAACCAAGGTTAACCATTAGCTCCAGGCTATTGACTGAATTTTGACCTGAACTGGAAATGGAAGGTATATTCATACATACACACACACACGTGCAATTTATTGTCCAGAAAATACGGTGTGTGTGTGTGTGTGTGTGTGTGTATATTTAAATCGCAACCCATGTACTGAGATAAGGATCGAATTGTGACAAAACAGTCTCGTCCTGTGCCTGCTCAAGAGGGATTAATAAATATCTTAATTAATAATACCTTATGCTCTAAAAGTCGCAAAGTCGCAGTTTTTTCACACACTGGGCTGTTTTTTTGGGGGGGGTTTTTTGACTGGCGACAGTGACCACTTTTTTCCTGTAGAACCTCAGACAATTCCCTGTATTTACAAGGCATTCAAGCACCACAGAGAAAATAGTTCCAAATTGTGCATACCTCACTCCCCAGTCCCAAATCCCCTATGACTGCCTTGACATTTTATTCAGATGCATTAAAACTGATGACACCATGTGAATATGCATGGTAAATGGATTAGTGGCTACAGAATTTTTTACCCATGTCTCATTTGCATCCGTGCTCAGATATCTCACTGCGGTTGCACCAGCGAGTCGTGTAAACATCTTTGTTTTGTGCCATGAAAGGCAGGTTGGAGGTTGAGAGCGAGGCGGAGGTGTGCGTGCGAGTGGGGCGGGCGTTGTAGCGAGGCATTTCCAGAACAGCATGCAAATACAAAATCATGGAGGATTAGAAGCGGTGCATTTGCATATGAAAAACTATGGGCTTATTGGGTACGCTTGACACATTCTATAGATGAGTAATGGGTCTTGTGCATTGTGGAGTAGCTTCACGCCAAGGGATGCTATTGACGTGTTTATATGCTATTACCTCAGCTCTGCGTCTATAGAATTTGTCCAGAACGTTGGGTCATTCGCTGCGGCCCCGGTAGCGCCACAGATGTTATGGTGGTAATTGTTTGCTTGTGTAAATATGAACCTGTGTTCCCATTGTGAACTTGAAATCAGTGGGAACAATGTGCCCAGGAAATGGAGAGTTAATTGGAAAGGAGGGAATTGTACAGGCTAGGTTTGCATGGAGTGAAGGGGATGGATGAGGACCGAGGTATGGGGAATCTATACATACCGTATGAGTCGCATAATAGGTATTTAATGGTGAAAAGGTAAACATAGGAAATGCATAGAGGAAATCCATCGGGGAAATGTCAATCTACTTAACAGGAATATAAAGGACAATGTGTTAGAATAGTGAGCGGATGTGACTAACTATAGGCATAAATTACATAAATGTCACTGCATAATTATACACTGTAGTAAAATGTATTAGGAGACAACAGAGGACATAAACATTAAGTGGAGTAGATTGTACAATTGCCTTTAGATCATGTTACCATTTCTGACCTCCTGGTGGAGAATCTGCCATAAGCTTGTCTCAATGGAGATGTTCTTTCTTTGCTTTGAACTGATCTATCTTGCAGTTATTTCATGGGTGTTTTATTTACTGAAACTGAATACTGTGTACAAGGGTCAGTACTCCACAGATCTGATCATTAAACTTGGACTGGTGATGCATTAACGTCTGTTAGTAGACCCTTTCCCAGAAAAGTTACATGTGCAGAGTTAAATAATGACTCTACAGCTAAAATAAATCTGAAATGTATCTGAAAATATTTTGCTTGAGACATTATGTAATGTCAAGAAGGACATTTTGAGAGCATGTTTTGTCTGCTGTGCAAAAAAACAAAAACAAAAATATGTGAAAGAAATAGAGCTTAATTTCCACTCTAATCAGCAATTACACAACACAAACTGCAAACATTATGAATATTTTGCTTGTGAAGTGTTATGTAATTTAAATAGGAGTTTCAACCAATCAGCTTTACAGAAAAAGCAGTAATGAAAAAGAAAAGGAAAAACAATGCCTGCATTGCAGTGTCATACTTGGGCATCTTCCGTGGCACTCGGAACAACTTCAACATGAGATTGAATTACATTGCATCAGATTAATTACCTCAGTACTTCCTATGGGAGGAAAAAGTTCCCATCTCTATTTATTTTCATTATTAGATCATTTAAATGTTTAATTAATTCCAACAACTTTGGATATATATCTGTTCATTGCAGTTTGCTGCCTTGAAGCTGTACATTTTGGAGCGCTGCAGAGTCTCCAGAGGACAGTGTTTATATAAAGCCTGAGGAGTTCATAAATGCAGCTTATATCAAAACATGGAGATCCAGACCTAACTCCTTCCTCCTTCACTGGAGCACATGTCATTCACTGATGTCTGTTTTGGCCTTCCTCAGTTTGTGAGCACATCCACAGAGTGGTGTGATGGAGAGAGCCAGGATCAGAGACATAAATTCCTATCCATCATCCTCCAGTGTCCTGCTCCTCATCCTCTGCCTGCGTGGAATCAAAGAGTGCTGAGCCAGGGGGAAAGACGATGCCATCAATCTGAGCTTGTCCCCAGCAGTCGCGTTCACCTGACAAAGTTGTACAGCACTCTGTGAAATGCGGTTCACTCCTGCCAAAGCCTTGGCTTCTGCCCCTGAAATACTGTTTCTTTCTTTATATTAAATTCTACTTAATGGGCTGTCCTGGTGCCTCAGCAGATGTGGACGCAAAATATGCTCTTGCAAGATCATGAAATCTGTCTCATGACCTTCGTCACACGTCTCCCACTCACTATTTTAAACTGTATTTATTCAGAGGATTTGCTGAGCAGGCAGTATAGTCCTAGCATGGGAGCATTAAAATTCACACACACACACACACGCACACACTTAGTACACACAGTACTCAGGTGGAGCATTGCCTGGAGGAGCTCTGAATGCTAGCTGCAGATTTTAATGTCTACTGACCTAAATACCTGGACTGATTTTACCTAATTTGAGTCACGCTCTTCTACAAGACAAGGCAAGCAGCTTGTTGCCAGAAATAATTTGTTTTGTATTTTTGGTCTATAATAGAGTAGAGAGCATTTATATTTAGTATAAACCATGTTGGAGGTCAGCCTAAATTATATTTGATACAAACAAATAATTAAACACTTTACATATACAACAGAAAAAAAGGGGAACATGCTCAAATTTTTCGTAGGACCACTATTAGCTTTGATTACAGCACACATTCACTGTGGCATAGTTACATAAGCTTCTGCAATATTAAAAAGCTGTTTTTCCATCCAGTGTTGCATTATTTCTCATCAACTGCTTTTGTATTGATGACGTGAGAGAGTGACCACTGCACAAAGCCTTCTCCAGCTCATGCCAAAACACTCTCACTGGGGTTCAGATCTGTAGATTAGTTTCTGCTTCTGCTTAGATGTTTTCTCTGCTCGATGCCAATGATTTGACCCTTCTCAAACAAACTGGCATATTTTCCATGACCACGGGATTTGTCTTTCCACATGGTTGTTTCCGGAATGAGAAGCCACTGCATCAGTTGGGTTTAAATACTATGTTGCAGCTGAAAGATCATCACCCATGCAGCAATTATCCCGGATGCCCGTACCTACCGTATTTGCTTAGTTGAATCCAAGTGGTGACTTTGTTTTGGACAAGCAGTGTATTAGCTGTTGAACAATAGTGATTTTATCCTGGCTGTAGTCTTGGTTATGGCCCCTGCTTTCGAATACACTTTCATGACTCAGCATTGTCTTGATTGGAGGAGGATACAATCCAACCTTTGATACATTAAATACTTTTGGAAGCAAGACAAACAATAAAATCCTTTTACTTATGACCAATGAATAACCTTGTAATGCAACACTGAATGGATAAATGCTATTATTATATATTATTATTATTATTATTATTATTATTATTATTATTATTATTATATTATTATTATTCAGTTGGAACAACTTAACAGCTTTTTTAAAAACATTTTCTTATAAAATATATCCAAGTTCAAGGTAAACCTCAATAAGAGCTGTCATTTAAAAACGAGGACTCAGGATTAAAAGTATTAGTAGTAGTATGAATTGAAAAAAAATCCTTTGTGCTTGTACCTAGGCACATCACTGTATACATCCATTGTGTCATGAGCAAGGCTGTTTGACTTTGTTTTTTCACTGATTTCTTTGTGCTGACAGATCTACAGATGGGTTTTCAGTGTCCTAAATAATTCCTTTTGTGTTTTTTTCCGTTTTGTTTTAAGTTGCAAACACCTTGTAGCTTGTTCTAATACTTTTTCACCCGCCAGCGAGATCGATCTACTGCAGCCGTCGATCCAACAGCTATTCTCCATCATCAAATTTCACCAATGCCAGAACTTGCTGCTAACCTCTTCAATATCAATTTAAAGTCTCTGACCTTACTAAGGATTGGATTTTAGATCTTTTCCCTCTGTTCTCAGTCTTTGCCATTCTTATTCAGTGTCTTCTACCCTCTTCTCACTCCAGCTAAGATCATGCTGTTTTTTACTACACTGGACTCTGCTTACGCACACCAAGAAATTCATATTTTAGTTGTTAGTAAAAATGCTTGAATTTAATTTGATTTAAAGTTAGTTAAAAACTCCTCATAGGAAATTACTTGGACTCACTAAGGACACACTTTTTTGATCCATATGGGGACATGTTTCCTCTACATTTGAGTGGCATTGAAGAAATCTGTACTTTAAGGGTATTTTTTCTGTACCAATAGTCGACAGACATGAGGATCAAGTATTTTCCCTTAAGCCCTTTACACAGTATGAAGTATTAAATATGTTGCTCTCTATAGATCCAAAAAAGTCCACTGGAGCTGACACCCTCGAACCTAGGTTACTTTTGTTATCAGCCCCGCTAATAGTAAATGTTTTTAATCTCCCAATTCAAACTGAAAGTATCCCATTACTGTGGAGAACGGCTTTTGTTCTCCCTTTGCACAAAGGAGGCCAGAAAAATTATTTGAATTATTTCCGTCCAATCTCAAAACTATCCTGCCTAGCAAAAAGTAACCAGGTGCGAATATTTGGTTCTTAACCAAATATTCCATTTTAAACAGCTACCAGTCTGGATTTAGACAAAGACATAGCACTATCACAGCTGCTACCAAAGTTATAAATGATATTGCTCTTGCATTGGACAGCCATGAGGAATGTGCTGCTGTTTTTGTAGATTTGTCAAAGGTCTTTGATTCAGTTGATCATTGTATTCTCTTGGAGCGTCAAGATGCTATTGGGTTTGATACCAATTCTAAAAAATGGTTTGCCAATTACCTCACAAATAGAGCTCAAGCTGTTTCTGCTGAAAGCTTTCAATCTGAATTTTCTTACCTTGATAAAGGTGTTCCTCAAGGATTTGTCCTTGGACCACTTTTATTTACAATTTATATAAACTCAATAAGGCACCTTCTTGTGCACAAGTGATTCAGTGACTGTGTTAATTTAAAATTATTAATAAATTCAAATAAAACAAAATGTATGCTCTTCTCCAAAAGACATTCTAGCGACCCAAAAAATATATCTATTCTCACGCTATACTTGGGCATCTGGATCGATGATAAACTCTCATTCAACAAACACATACAAGAGCTGACAAATAATCTTAAAGCCAGATTGTCAATCTTCATTAGAAATAAAGAATGTTTTCCTCTTAATTGTAGAAAACAGTTAATCCAGGCTATATTTCTTTCAGTTCTAGATTATGGTGATATTATATATATATATGCATTCTACAGCAACAGTGTTAAACCTCTGAACTCAGTTTTTCATTCAGCTCTAAGGTTCATTACAGAAGAAGGATACGGAACTCACCACTGTGAATTATATTCTAAAATAGAATGGCAATCATTGGATGCACGAACAGAACAGCACTGCCTTTTGTTTGCGTATAAAACTCTAGTTTGCATTTTGCCTGATTATTTATCAAGTTTATTGTACATCAGATCAGGTATTCACAATTTGAGGTCTCAGGACATTTTTATTTTACAATCCCATCGTTTTAACACAGAGACAGGAAAAAAGGCTTTCAGCAAATTTGCTCCCTCCCTGTGGAACAAAACCCTGAGACTCATTAAATAAAATAATTTTTTGCCTTTTAATGATTTTAAAGCACTGGTCAAGGACCACCTGCAGTGCCGATGCACTTGTTTTATATAATTTGATTTTATAGTATGTATAAATGTGTTTTTATGTATTGGTTAATTTTATTGAAGGGCTCTTGACTTTTTCTTTACCTTTGTGTATATCATCCCCATATTGCAATTCAACTGAAATAAAACGTTAAAACGAGTTCCGAGTAATTCTACCTCTAACTCCCATACCCATCAATTTAACGGCTCTATTAATAACATTGTAATTTTTCGTGGATGACAGTGGCGCGCGAACGTTGCGTCACCTTTAGTGTCTCTCACAGTAAAGCTAAAGGTAAAACGGATTTGAGGCCATTATCTGTACAAGAGACCCTGGCAATGCTTCAAAACATTGATGAGGTTTGTTCGGGAGGTGAAGGCGAATCAGACGATGACTCGTGGGTTTTGGGCAGCTCAGCCGAATCAGGAAGCCAGTCGGAGACGAAGAACCTCATCCCTCGCTTCAGCTGCATTGCCGGGTGAGCGGCATATTCTTGGCAACGGCCACAATATTCAAGGTATTTACGAATCCTGTGTTATAATAGTATTTGGCTGGCTTTTTTAGGAAGGTGGGTCCAGATCAATGAACGAATATGTGTATATTCTCTGTAACAACGGCTTCGCTATCGCAAACAACCCTCCTCCTCCTCCTCCTCTTCTTCCTTTGCTGAGACTGGTCAACTTTGGCACTCTGAATAATGATATTATTCATTAAAGAGGCTAATAGACTACTTTTTAGCGTATCATTCTTTTGATTACGTCATCGCTAGAGCGCAGCCGTCAAATTGACGGCTTGGGAGTTCTAGTAGTTCTAAAATCCTGGTAGTTCTAGTGTTTACAGGGTACCCATGAAAAAGAGAAATTTTCCTCTTTGGGGTTTCTCTGTATGAATAAAATAAAATGAAAAAATGAATGAATGAGTGGGTGGAAGCATTTCAGTATTATTACAACTTATTATTTTACATTACTAATGTATAAATCAAAATTGTATTCCCCTATAAAACCCTATTAAATAAGTGTTTTAAATAGGGTCTAAACAGATCCCCTGTTACATATGGTTCAGTCAAATATGCTGCTGGTAAAGGTGTTTTGGCACAGAACTGAAATGAGCCAAAGACTAAAATGTATTCCTCATGTTCACTTGGTAATTTGTTTTATAGGGACCACGTTTTGTATGGACCATTTTGATTGTTGTTCCGTCCTCCCGTGGACCCACCACCTGCAGGAGGATCTTTAAGGGGCGGGTGCAGAGAGATCTGGGCGGCAGTCGACGACCGGATCGTCTCAGCTCCACGCACAGTTCGGGCTCTGGAACCCATCACTTCGAGAGGGGCTGGACCCTCCACTTCTCTGGTGTTGCCCGCGGGGAGAGGCGGCGGGCTGGCATGGGCTTGCTTATAGCCCCTCAGCTCAGCTGTCATGTGTTGAAGTTCACCCCAGTGAACTAGAGGGTTACGCCTTCGGGTTGGGGACAGGTCTCTCACTGTGGTGTCGGCCTACGGGCCAAACAGCAGTGCAGAGTACACGGCCTTCTTGGAGTCCCTGGGAGGGTTACTGGACAGTGCACCGACTGGGGACTCCGTTGTTCTACTGGGGGACTTCAACGCCCACGTGGGCAACGACAGTGACACCTGGAGAGGCGTGATTGGGAAGATCGGCCTCCCCGATCTGAACCCGAGCGATGTTCAGTTATTGGACTTCTGTGCTAGCCACGGATTGTCCATAATGAACACCATGTTCAAGCACAAGGGTATCACCAGGACACCCTAGGCCGGAGATCAATGATCGACTTTGTTGTTGTGTCATCTGACCTCCGGCCGCGTGTCTTGGACAATCGGGTAAAGAGGGGGTGGAGCTGTCAACTGATCACCACCTGGTAGTGAGTTGGATCCCCGGCAGCGGAGGAAGCCCAAGCGCATTGTGAGGGTCTGTTGGGAACGTCTTGCGGAGCCCTCTGTCGGCAAGGTCTTCAACTCCGGGAGAGCTTCTCCTAGATCCCAGGGGAGGCTGGGGACGTTGAGTCCGAGTGGACCATGTTCTTGACTTCCATTATCAATGCGGCTTCTCGAAACTGTGGTCGCAAGGTCTCAGGAGCCCGTTGTGCCGGCAACCCCCGAACCCGGTGGTGGACACCGGAAGTGAGGGATGTTGTCAGGCGGAAGAAGGAGGCCTATCAGGCCTCTTTGGCTTTCTGGACTCCTGAGGCGTTGACAGGTATCGGCGGGCCAGGCGGGCCGCAGCTTGTGCTGTTGCCGAGGCAAAAACCCGGGGCTGGGAGGAGTTTGGGGAGGCCATGGAGGCCCCAAAGATATTCTGGCAAACCGTCCGGCACCTCAGAAGGGGGAAGCAGTGCTTCACCAACCCCGTTCATGGTGCGGGTGGAGAATACTTTGAGGACCTTAAATCCCACTATCACGTCTTCCGAAGAGGAAGTAGAGACTGAGAACTCGGAGGCTGACTCATCCATCACCCAAGCCGAAGTCACTGAGGTTGTTGGCAAACTCCTCAGTGGCAGGGCTCCGGGGGTTGTTGAGATACGCCCTGAGTACCTAAAGTCTCTGGATGTTGTAGGACTGTCTTGGCTGACACGTCTCTGCAACATTGCGTGGTGGTCTGGAACAGTGCCTCTGGACTGGCGGACCGGGGTGGTTATCCCTCTGTTTAAGAAGGGAGACCGGAGGGTGTGTTCCAACTATAGAGGTGTCACACTCCTCAGCCTCCCCGGTAAGGTCTATTCCAGGGTACTGGAGAGGAGAGCAGAGTGGTTTTCGTCCTGGTCGTGGAATGCTGGACCAGCTCTATACTCTCCAACGGGTGCTCGAGGGTTCATGGGAGTTTGCCCAACCAGTGCCACATGTGCTTTGTGGATCTGGAGAAGGCTTTCGACTGTGTCCCTCAGGGGTGTCCTTTGGGGGGTGCTCCGGGACAACGGGGTCCGGGGCCCTTTGCTTAGGGCTGCCCGGTCCTTGTATGATCGGAGCAGGAGTTGTGTTCGCATTGCCGGTAGTAAGTCAGACATGTTCCCAGTGCATGTTGGACTCCGCCAGGGCTGCCCTTTGTCACCGGATCTGTTCATTGTATTTATGGAAAGAATTTGCATGCAGTCATGGGTCCGAGGGTGTCCAGTTTAGGGACCACATTGGGGATCTCATCTCTGCTGTTTGCAGACGATGTTATCCTGATGGCTCCATCAAACCCGGACCTGCAATATGCACTGGGACGGTTTGCAGCCGAGTGTGAAGCAGCCGGGATGAGAATCAGCTGCTCCAAATCCGAGGCCATGGTTCTCAACCGGAAAAAGGTGGCTGGGTGGGTGGGGAGTCCTTACCCCAAGTGGAGGAGTTTAAGTATCTCGGGGTCTTGTTCACGAGTGAGGGAAGGATGGAGTGTGAGATTGACAGGCGGATCTGTTGTGGTGAAGAAGGAGCTGAGTCGAAAGACAAAGCTCTTGATTTTCTGGTCAATCTACGTTCCTACCCTCACCTATGGTCATGAGCTTTGGGTAGTGACCGAAATGACAAGATCGCGGAAACAGGCGGTCGAAATGAGTTTCCTCCGAAGGGTGACTGAGCGCTCCCTTAGAGATAGGGTAAGGAGCTCAGTTACATGGGAGGAGCTCGGAGTAGAGCCACTGCTCCTCCACGTCGAGAGGAGCCAGCTGAGGTGGCTCGGGCATCTGTTCCGGATGCCTCCTGGACACGGGAAGTCTGGGGAGCGGGAAGTCTGGGAGTCCCTGCTTAGACTGCTGCCCCCGCGACCCAGCCCTGGATAAGCGGAAGAAGATGGATGGATGGACATTGATTGTTCTCTCGGTTAAAATATAAAGGTGGAGGCAAGGCAAACAACTATCTGTAACAGTTACATAAATATATTCAATTACGCATCAAAAGTCTTACTTTAAATTACACAAAATGATTCACATGAAAATAAATGCCCTTCATTCTACTTAACCACTCATCCCCTCTCAGTTTTGACATTGAACTTTAAATCACACATTTCCACTTTTATTCTTTTGAATTGATTTGATTGCATTGCAGTTATGTAAGATTCAAGCTTTTAGTCAGTCTATTTCTCAATAGACTCTGTATCTGCTTTCTGGCCTATTCTAACGAAGAAAAGGCAGATCTAAAGATAATTTTCCAAAGCAGGGAGTATATGTGCTCATTATTTTGATATGATATTGCCCTCAGACGGCTCAGACAGCAGGCTTGAATAACCCTAAAGTCTTAGCCTGGCCATATTTTTCTCATATGCCTTGGAACTGTTATTGTACATTTGCTTATGAGGCTCTGGCTAAGTATAGAAGGTTCTCAAGGCCTGACTGAGCCCGGGGCAGCTGTGTCAAGCTCAATTGGTTAAAATCAACCCTAGAAAAGATACTTAAAAGGGGGAAATATAGTGGATCATATATGAATTATACCTTTCAATGCAATAATATGCGCATATCACTCATGCATGGGCGAGCTTTTTTTCGGACACCCCTGACCCGAGTTAAAATCCCGACCCGAAATATTGGGCTTCATATTTGGGATCCATCGTATAAATCGTACACATTAAAACTAATGCCAACTGCTGCACTAGGTTGTCATATCTGCAGGGGCTTGTCTTGTGAACGGGTTATCTATGATGTAATGTCGTGAAATCACACTTTGTTTTACTGTTTACACCCAAATACATTGTTAAAGGACCTGTTTGAAATTGTTAAGTCCCAGGAAACAGTATAGAAGCTTCTAGGAAAGTTTGGAACTAAAGCAGTCTTAACATACCGGAGCCAACTGGACGGTGCAAGAAGGCGCTTAAGATGTCTCTAGGTAAGACGTCTTAAAGCACTGTAGTCTATGAGCTGTGACGTGCTTTGTTCATGCTGGAGCATCAATTTAGTAGGAACCATGTGTTTAAAACCGAATTGATAACATGTTTTGAAGTAGGCCTTTGTATAAATGCAAATACAAAAATTGTGAAACCTATTATAGCCTTTATTATATGTGAGGCTTATTGTGCTTACTAGCCCCAATTTGAAGTGGAGGAGCTTTTGGACCCGACCCTCTCATACTCACTGTACTTCTTGTCATTGAGCTCTTCAAGCTGACCAAACAGAGGGACTAAACACATCAGTGGATATTATCTACTGCATCTGGAATATGAATGATGAAAACACAGCTGGATGGATATTTGAATTGAATACAAAAATATGTAATATATTACAGTAATACATGTTTGAAATTAAATATATTGCTTCTCTATTATTTAAACTAAATACATGCAAAATACATGCCGACAAATACCATGCAGATATTAACCTTTCTTTAGTGTTTACTCTTTTGTTTTCTTTGAGCAAAACACTTCTCCCAAATTCCCTGAATCAATCACAGTAAATAGTTGCTACATAAAGGGTGTGAAACATGCCCCGAATAAATGATGACCAGAACATGGCGCTGCACTTTATGTTACTCTATATAATCATCAAATTAAAAATATACATACCTGCCCTGAGCAAGAAAAGTCAACAAACAAAATTTAACACATTGAATGTGGCAGTTGTGTTGTGCATGTTTCTTGGCATCTGCCTTGTTTACCAGGAGTAAATAGAGCTCTAAGAGTGTAATATTTTGGGACGTCCCTGGAGCCATTCCCTATGTACTTCTTTACCTCAAGCCTTTGCCATGTGTGGGATACATTAATTTTGTCAAGGAGATTATTAGGTCTAAATTCAACTCTCACTGCTGAAAATGTTAATAGTACAATTTTGGTGCATGTATGGCTTGATATTATAAATGAGCAAACATAAGCTGGTGAAGTACAGAAGATGACTACATCAGTTCTTCTATACTGGTATCTTGATACCAATGTGAGTTCATTTTGTGTAGGGTTTTTGACTCGTGAGTGCTGCTGTTCAATCAGTGCTGTGTGTTCATAGGCGCATAACCCAGGCATTTAAAGCCAAGGTACTGAAAGTTTGCATGGAAATAAAATAATTTTGTTTCTGTTCTAATACTTCCAGGACCTTTTCAGTCGGCACCAAAGAGGAACCGAGTTTCAGTACCTGGACCTACAAATCCATATTGTTATTTTTAAACACCCCAATTATTAATGCATTCGGAATTTTTTTTTTGTTTAATTGACACATTAAGTAGTAGCCAACTCAGGTTCCGTCAGGCGCCTTTTACCAAAAGCTCCCTCCAAAGAGCAAATACAAATATAAGTCACCCTTGCCCTTTTGTTTTTACAATTTTCAGTTCTTTAAAAAATGCCCACAGCTCTAGATGTTTACAAAGGGTAAAGGGATCTCTTAGCAACACAACTGCATTTCTCAAAATGTTAGAGAAATGTAAGCGGACACAAAGCACCTTGAAGCTTGCTGTGTGGGGATTGTCCAGCCGACTGCCCTTTTGTGACTCAGCCTCCAACAGAGCCTTGACCTCCTGGGCCCAGTGGTCAGCCAGAATCACCGCTTATCCTGTACATTAGCCCCATGGCCGTGGAGAGGATGACCTAACACGAACTACACCCTCGCTAATGCTGGAATCTGGAAAACCGATGATTCTTCACCTCAAAGAATCCTGGCCTCTTGGCTCCCATTTATTGTAGCTGTTAACAAAGGCAGTTGCACTTGTGGCTCTACAGAGGGCTTCAAAGAGGTGGGACAAAATGTCTAATCACCAAAATCTTCTAAATCTTTCTTTGGTGATAATACTCATTTGTGTGACATATTTCCTAGCATTGACTGATCATGACTTCAGTTTATTTAAATGTTTTATTTATTTTTTGAATTTTTAGGCCCAAAGGAAAAAGAAAGGTAAACGTGAAATGGGGGATGAGAGAGAAGGGAGGATAAGTAGTACATTGTCGGAGTCAGGGTTCAAACTCAAAACAATGCGGCCGGCTTGGAGCCTGGCACACATGTGCTGTGCCTTAACCACTCAACCGCCAGGCAATTTCTTTTTACTTATTAAAAACAAATAAGAAAATAACACTTTAAGGTTCATGCTAGCCAGGCATAGACAATACATATTTCAATTGTAACAATAATATCTACAAAATTTAACCAACTTAAATCATAACTTTACTTTAGTCTGATTTTGTAGTTTATTTCCCTATGGGATGAAAATGCATTTTAATATGACAGCCTTTGAAGTTACAGTGCCCCGTGTAAATGTATGGATGTGAGTGGATATAATGAAATAATGGTCAATCTCCGGATGAAAGCCTAAATGTTGAGAGAGCAAACTGACCAAAAAATGAATAATGGAAAAAAAAATGAGTTTAGCCTGTGGTGTCTCAGCTAACTTTAAACCATGCTTTTGATCTAATATTGAAGGATTTATCTTACAGGGGCCTGATTTTTGGTCCCCACAAACCATGATGTGCCTTTGAATACAGATTTTAGTCCCCACAATGGGATGAATACCACCCACACCTTTATTCTTCCAAAATCTGAATTCCTCGCCACAAGTGTTTACTACCACAGGATTGTCTCATGATGATGTTAATGATGAATTGCCAAGCCCTATTAACACTACACTTTTTACTTACTTTGATCACTACTATATATTTTATACATGAGTAATATAATTCTAAGTAACAGCAGTTTTACTTGAGTACTACCTTTATCTACTCTCCCGCCTTTGCCCCATGGGTCCTGGATGACTGGATCACTCACCTGAAAAGCAAAGAGCTGTTGGAGTAAGTGTTTACCCAGGGATTTACGGCGGGGCACACATACACACACACACACACACAGAGCAGATATGGGATGACTTGGCTCCACAAGACCCCGCTTTGAATTTATGCTTTTTACCATTTACGCAAGACACTAGGGATCAGAGCACAAAGTATTAAACCCAACTTGGTATTTGGACAGCGAGAAATGTCATAATATCAAACATGCTGTTAAAGTGTACTGAAAATAGATATCTTATAAGGTATTTTTTGGCAAGTTGTCAAGCCATTGTAGTGTTACTAATATGCTATAATTTGAACACTAAACGCTGGTTGCGGAAATGTATTTAGCAAGTATCATATTTCTCCACTATCATGATTATGTGCAATGTTGTATACAGGAAAAAGGTTTAATTCTTGGACCAACCTAAACATGCAGTGGTCTAATCCTCCAGCTAGGTCCTGACCAAGATCATGGCTCCACTCCTCCTGTCAGTTTGCACAAGTCTAAGAATGTACATTACATACTGAAGAGAACTACATATTGTGCATTGATCAGATATTCGCCATTATACAATGTTATTTTGCTATTGTTCTGTGCTGCTCTTTTCTACACTGTGATTCCCAGGGTGTGACCAGTCTCAGTAATACGAGCAGACAAAGAGAAAAAGGAGGATACCAGAAGAGAAAAGGAGGATACCAAAGGGGGTCAGATGGGCGCTGGGCCAATCCCTGCTCTACAACAAGGACTTAGCTTTAGGTTCGTGCATATTCATATTTGTGTCTTAAATACTGGAGAATGTGGATGCCCAGTTACTTTCCGGATAGAGACGTGAAGTAACTTTTGTTAGGCTCCCGGAAGTCCAGACGTCTGTATAGATGACTTTGTTAGGAGAATAAACAATGCATAATTGAAACTACTGAATCCTGGTCATCTTTAGCGCTGGTATGTGTTATTAATTGATAGAGTAGATCTTGTAGACTTTCACTCCTCTTCCAGTTTCTGAACATGCAGATGTCCGAGTTTAATAGAACCGGGCATATTTCTTCAATACAATACTTTTTTTGTATTATCTGTACAAGTCGCAGCCCTTGGACAAGACAATTTACCCACATTGGCGGTTCTCAGCGGTTCTCAAACTTTTAACACCACCTAAGAACATTTCTAGCCTTCTGAATAACATTAGATCTAAACCAGGCTGATAACTAGGTTTCACCAAGCCTAAACGAGGGCTTCACCAGGTCTAAAAGTCAGACTACCATTGCTGCGGTAGTTCAAAACAAGGACGAACCCAAAGGAGGACAGAAATGTGGATAAAATTGACTCATAATTAAATTAACCACAGAGGAGTCCACGCACCATTTGTAATATACTATTATATTCTCTCTCACTCTCACCTGGAGAAGCCTGGCAGCGCTGTGAGGATTCTATTTTTTGATCTCTCCAGCGCCTTCAACACCATCCAGCCGCTGCTCCTGAGGGACAAGCTGGAGACGGCTGGTGTGGACTACGACCTGGTTGAGTGGATCCTGGACAACCTCACAAACCGACCCCAGTTTGTGAGAGCCCGGACTGTGTCTGATACTCGGACCTGCAGTGTGGGGGCGCCCCAGGGCACCATCCTCGCGCCCTTTCTCTTCACCCTCTACACTGCAGACCTCAGACACGACACAAACAGCTGTGTCCTGCAGAAGTTCTCTGATGACTCTACCATCATCGGACTCATTACGGACGACGACGATGCGGAGTACAGAGGACTCGCGCAGGACTTTGTGGACTGGTGTCAGCAGAGCCATCTCCACATCACGCGGTGAAGACCAAGGGAGATGGTGGTGGACTTCCGCAGACTGCCCCCTCACCAGTGAACATCCAGGGAAGGGACATTGAGAGAGTGGACTCATACCTGGGTGTTCATCTGAACCACAAATTGGACTGGACTCATCACACAGACGCACTGTACAGGAAGAGCCAGAGTCGACTCTACCTCCTGAGGAGACTCCGGTCCTTTAGGAGTGACAGGGCCACTCCTGAGGACCTTCTACGACTCGGTGGTGGAATCAGCCCTCCTGTACAGGTGTGGTCTGCTGGAGCAGCATCATCACAGAGAGGAGAGAGAAGAAGCTGGACAAAGTCATCAAGAAGTCCAGCTCCGTCCTGGGCTGTACTCTGGACTCGGTGCAGGAGGTGGGGGACAGAAGGGTCCTGGCTAAACTCACATCTATGCTGGATCATGAGTCTCACCCCCTGCAGGACACTCTGTCCGCTCTGGAGAGCAGCTTCAGTGACAGACTGATCCATCCTTGCTGTGTGTGAAGGAGAGGTTTCGCAGGTCTTTCCTTCCGGCTGCTGTCAGACTTTACAACAAACACTGTTAGTCCTGAACGTGTCATTCGGCTTTCATAATCCTTTGTAATACTGTTATACTCCTGTGCAATACTGTGACATTTTGTCGATCATCCCTGTGCAATATTTTCTGTCCATATGAAAGCTGTAAATAAGAGTGTTATTATTATTATTATTATTATTATTATTATTATTATTATTATTATTATTATTATTATTATTATTATTATTATTATTATTATTATTAATAAGATTATAAGAGTTTTCTTTTTTTCAGTTTTTATTATTATACTTCTGTGCCTAATCTGTTTCTGTACCATTTGTTGCAACACTGGAATTTATTGTGGGACAAATAAAGGTGATCTTATCTTATCTTACCTTATCTTATCGTAAATCATTTTAGTTTTTGGATGAACCAATCAGAGCCATTTATTTGAAGCATATTATTTACTATTCTGCTATTCTTCTTTCCTGGTTCTTGAATAGGTCGCCCTGTTTGTTTTTTTGTACAATTCATGGCATATCTTTTGTTAGTTGGCGTGACAATATTTCACCCAAAGAAAGGCATGGAAGATAAGAAGTGTGACTTCCAGTGTGACTTCTTTGTACAGAATAGTTGAGCCTGATCAAACCAGCAAATTTTAGCAAGCAGGCCTAAATCCGAAATTTGCAGGACATACAAAATTGAACCAAAGACTGGCCCAGCCTCCTGCAACCTCAGTGTTGTAAATTAGAACAGTAATGGGGCCACCTCTTTATGCTAAATGAGAATCTAAACAAATGATGGATAGTGATAATTGCAGGAGCCAGCAGAGCGCACAGAATGCCACAACGCCCACATGACCGCAAAAAAGAGAAAATGAATGGGGGGTAAGCTGGAGTATCACAATAAAAAAAAAAAAAGATTCAGCTTTAGAAACAACTTGAAAGAGGCGCCACAAAGTGAAATACAGGACCAAGAGACTATTATCTGAAATTTAGTGGAAAACATCATTTTCTGAAGTAATTTCACATTAAAGGGTAACACTTTGTAATAACGAAGTTGCATGTTAATTTGGCAGATTTTTACCACGTGCTGCGCAGTAATTGCGCAGCCATTGTTGTTAATTAAAGCAGTTCAGTGCCACGGCTCTGCCACTCCGCCACCCTACAACAAAATTGTGGATGAAATATATTTTCTTCTGGACTTCCGGGTCATGGAGGCGCATTGAGTGGACGCACCTCACACCGCTGCTGCAAAACTTGGTTTTAAAATCATCGTTTGACACACCTAATCCCAAAGAACAAGGACGAGAGATGATTAAACAAGGAAGACACAAGTCCGGTAGCGCCACGGGACCAAAACAGACAAAGATGATGGCCCACGGCTCCATTGAAAAACTGCCCGCATCACAAGCTAACAAGGCTAGCGAGGCTAACATTGCTAGCAAACTTGAGAGTCACTCTCACTCCCCGCCGGAGACGCAGGGTTCCGCCGGCCCAGATGGAGGCTCTCGCAACTTCTTTGCATCGGAAGGGGGAGACAATGTAATTGGTCATCGGTTGTGGCTCAAGATATCCGAAGTGCAGCGTGCCATGGAGTCTCTTAGAGCCGAGTTGTTTGCTACCATGGCTCTGGTTGTGTCTGAAACAGTGGCCGTTAAACTCAAAGCAGAGGGAGTAACCGGAGCATGCAGGAGAGGAAGTCGAGAAGCGTGTTTCAGACAATACTGATGATCTGCAGAGAGTAAGGGCCGATATGGCGCTGCGGGCCAGGGTGACGAACACTGGAGTGGGAGAAAAAATAACATGAAAAATAAGTTCCTGGGTTTGGAGTCCAGATCCCATTGTCCTAACCTGAGGCTTGTGGGCATAGAAGAAGAAGAAGGGAAGGAAAAGACACAGAAAGTTTCTTTCCTTCCTGAGCTCCTTGTTAGCCCAGGAGTTGAGGTCCTCCCCATCACAATCGAAAGAGCACATCGCCTGTGCAAGCCAAGACCAGCAGCTGATAAGCCACGAGGCCTGATTATAAGGTTTCTCAACGATCGTGAAAGGAACGCGTCTTGAAGGCTGCAAGGGTTAAAGGAGAACCTCCAGTACAAAGGCAAGCGTGTCTTCTTTGCTCCAGATATTCCATACAAGGTTCGCTACTACATTTCTGAGGAGCTCAGGAAGAGAAAACTGGGACATGGATTATCTTTCACTGTGACTCTTCTGGTGACTTTTGAACTCAAAAAACACATGCTCAGAACACCAGGAGAAGCAGAGGTACTCTTAAGGAAGATTCAAAGCACAGGGGGGGGGGGGGGCCTTGATCAGGATAGGACTTCCCTCCCTTTTACAATCTTTTTCATCAGGTTTTGGGTTCGATGCCCGTTTCAAGCATGAACCCTTTTTGTTTTCTTATTTACATTTTCAGTTGTTCTGTGTTCCTTTGGTTCTTGTCTATGTTTGTTGTTTTCGACTAGAGAGATTAAATATATTCCAAAATTATCAACGATAGGATCAATACAATCAACTCAATGGCATCAGAAGTGTAGCATGTAGTAGCATCCTTCAATGTGAATGGCATACTGAACCCAATCAAACTAACCAAAATTTTAACACAAATGAAAAAAGAAAAAAAATAGACATTATATATTTACAAGATACACATTTGAATGAAAAAACACACTGTGGCGGTTCAATGCCACCCTGCTAAATGACCGTTGAAATGAATGTTGTTGAACAAGAAAACATGTTCAACAACATTAAGACTTATCTGGAGGAAAATTATACTGGGGAAATTTCTCCACCCATCCTTTGGAATGCTTCCAAAACAGTCTTGAGAGAACAAATTAGAGCCACAGCCTCCGAAATTAAGAAACAAAAAGAGGAAAAGCTAAAAGATCTGCAACATTTTTTTAAAATTGATGGAGGAAAATCATGCCAAGAAGTGATGTCCTGCAAAAAAAAAAATTAAGATTAAAGAACAATAAATCACCGGTGAGCGATGGGTTCACCTCAGAGTGGTATAAAGCTTTAAAAGACACACTTACCCCTTTCCTATTGGCAACTTTTAACTGGGCACTTAAGAAAACTCAGACCCCTCCTAGTTGGGAAGAGGCCATCATATCCCTGATACCAAAAGAATGGAAGGACCGATTGGACTGTGCCTCATATAGACCTTTTTCTATTCTGAATGTGGACTATTGTTTATACACCTCAATTATGTCCAAAAGAATGGAACAAATACTCCTAAACATAATCCACAATGATCCGACAGGATTCATTACTAAACGACAAACACAAACACAATACAACATAAGATGATCCTTACACATAATGTGCCAAATCCAAAAATAACAAAACAAAGCCATAATAATTAGTTTGGATTCTGAAAAGGCTTTTGATTCTGTTAGCTGGCCATAGTTATTTAAAGTGTTAACAACATTTCAAATCGACAATTTAATTATAACAAATATTGGGGCTCTTTACAATGGTCAAACATCAATGAATTAAAATCAATGGTCATCTGACAGAACCACTGAGTCTGGAAAGAGGGGTCAGGCAAGGCTGCGCCTGGTCTCACCTCCTGTTTGCTTTGTATTTGGAACCATTGGCCCAATTTATTAGACAATCAAAAATAATTCACGGTGTTACAATTGATGAGACGGAGCATAAAATTGCCTACTACGCAAAGGATGTTCTATTGTATTTGACCAAACCAGAAATTTCCATACCCAATGTGATGCATTTTCTTCAAGAAATTGGTCCAATGTCTGGATACAAATTAAATGTGCAAAAAACTGAAATTCTCTCTCACTGGCAACCCCCTCTGTCCTTTAAAAAGATTTACCCATTTAAATGGTAAACGGAATCTCTTAGATATTTAGGTGTGGTACTTCATAGAGACCTATCAACAATTCTGGACAAAAATTATACCCCTCTTTTAAAGACCACAAAAAAGAAAAATTTAACCTTATCCCCTACTTAAGTCTATATCAAAGGAGTGAAACTATAAAAATGAATGTTTTACCCAGTTTACCCAGAAAGTATATCAGAATCAGAAAGGGTTTATAGCCATTGTCAGTGAACAAAATCCACAAACATAGGAACTTATCTCGGCATTAAGGTGCAACATAAAACACTGATCAATAATAAAACAACATATGTGCATCTCACTGGAGAACCACAGGCTCACATGTTTGGAGGGTTTTGAAGTGTGTCTCATCTTTTTATAACGCCATGTCCAAGTGCACATTACTCACTATCAAATCACTATCATGTGTTTTGGGATTCTTTTCCTGTTGTTCACAAATATTGGATGGAGATCAATAAAGCCTTCCAGACAATTTATGACATCACCATCCCAATGGATTTCAGAACTCTTTATTTTGGCCTCAGGACTCCTGCATGGACACAACCAGCAGCTATCTCTGGTGCATCCTCCTAGCAGCAGCAAAAAAGGCCATCATAAATGGATGACTCAAAATGCTCCTACAATCACGAACTGGACTGACATTATACTGAACATTCGTAGCATGAATAAAATTACATTCGGACCTTGACAGACTTTGGACTTAATGGACGTTTTCTTTGGGTTTTGTGTGCCTTGATTTTCTCTTTTTTTTTTTATTATTATTTGCTGGATGTTTTTTACTCTGTCGTTTCTCTCTCTGGTCTTGTTTTCTTTTTTCATTGTGTTTGTTTTATGTTTTGAAATTAATATATTCATTCATTCATTCATTCAAAAAAAACTTCAAAAAAAACTTAAGTAAAAGAAAATAAATATATTTTCTACATTTCCATGTCTAGGCTTTCTGTGGCGCTGAGCAGAGGAGCAGAGCTGCATGATGTGGAATCAGCACATTACTGTGACTGGAGGTAACATGATTTAAATGGGCACATACTTTTCAGGTGGGGCTTAAACTTTGAGAAAAAACAAAACAGCTGGGTTTTTGGTTGTAAATTCTAGCAATCCAAAGAACATTTTGACAAAAATGTACCAATAATTCAAAATAGGACAGATTTACTTAATATCTGGGAACATGTATTCTCAAATTTAAGTGCACATGATATTTCAAATATTGCTTGGTTTGTAGGATAGAACCTGCAACAAAACATAATTTCTTTACAAATGCCAATTGTCAATTTGTGAATAAAAGATGGGTAAATAATGGGAAATTATAGTAAGTAGAGCTGAAACCCCTTACCTATTTCATCAATACAAAGTCCATACAAAACACAGCAACAATTCACGCACAAGCAAAGGTAAAATAAAAAAGTCGTTGTCATATCATGTAAAATAATAACCATTGTGAAAATGCGAGTGGCGTCCTTCGTTTGCAGTGTGGTTGTTAAAGAAAAATTGTAAATGACCTAAAAATGGTCAAATTTGGGAAAACAGGTTTAACTATTAAGCAAAATCTTACTAGTTAAATTACTAGTTAAACGCCAACCGATTCTAGCTCAGTAAAATTGACTTTTACCTGCTCACACTGATGCCATTTAAATTGTTTCTGCTGTGGTGGGATCTTTTTTAGTCTCCACTCTGAAGTCTGTCCAACAGTCTGTGCGGCCAGGATACAGGTGCATTTTGGGTCTGGACGCTTCTCTCTCGATGCTGCATCAGGAGTTTGTTTCATGTCTCATCTGTTTCCCCCAATCTCATCTCCATTTTTGCACGCTGTCGTTTGATCCTGCTAAGTGCTCAACCTGCTCTCTGGAGAAATACCCTGCCAGCGCAATTAGGCTGTTTCATTAGTCAAATGTTTGAATATGCATAAGTTTATGATGATAAATAAAAGTTTGCAGTAGGTAAGGCAATGGAAAAGTACACCAATGCTCAGTGGTTGGAATGACCTTTGCCATTTTAAAAGATTTAATTGAGGTTTGCCAATCTCTTTCGGTGATGGTATACAGAATATTGGAGTGGGTGAATGAGAATTCTGCAGGGAGCACAAACTACCTGAGTTCCATCATCCGGGACGCTTGGTTGGTGACATTCAAAACAGAGTTCACAAGAAATGAGATAGACTGTCTGCAAATGATTTTGTATCTAGTGAGCATTGCATTTGGGAGAACTACTGTAAGTAACTTCTGAAATAGTTTTGATCAAAAACCTTGATTTATAAACAGATACAGAGTGTGTTCTCTGTATCCAACCAAAAGCAACGCTCACTAGTCAAGTGAAGGAGAAATCTCCTATCCAAAAGGTCCGACATGCGCATGAAAGCAGACTTACATCCCTAGCCCTGATGCTGCACTGTGGTCATTCCTGCTCCTGACCGATTGTCCGACTAGCACTAAAGAATGGGTCAAACACAAAGTGTTTGTAAAATAATGGAGCAAATAAATTCCATCTCAAATTGGTGTTGTGAGAACAATGTACTCTTGCGGATCAAATATCAGTATGTCCACATTGAATATTTGCTTATTGACTCCCATGATCTCATGATGACCTATTGGATTTGATGCAACCAGTTTTAGGCTTTAACCTTAACGTCCCCATAACCTTTGCACATTCACACCCCTCTCAGCAATTCTGTATTTTATATAATTGATTATTGATTGGGTCTAGGTTGGGCTTGTTGTCCATACACTCATATAAAATGAAGAGTTGTGGCTCAATTGTCATAAGGCCAGAGCATACTGCAGCTTCTCCAATGCAAACAACCCAAGCATCAGCAGAGTGGGGAAGCCTCAGATGTTTTTATATATTTTTTTATGAATGTGTAATGCCACAGTTTAGCTCATCTGTAAGATCTTGTCCGTGGTTTGGGAGACTCGATTTCGAGACCCAATGTTGCAATCATATGTCATGTTTAAACTTTTCAGAGTCAGAGATTGTGGTCTGTGGTGTTTAATACAGAAGTTTTTTTTTATTAAAAAGCAGCAGTTTCAGAAGCTGACCCTCTTCTCTGCTTAGGGCCTTTCCCTGCTCTGAGCACCGATTGGCTGCTCTGTCAGATTGTCTCATCTCTATCTCTGATTGGATGCTGGCTCTCTTTAAGCTGTGCCATGGGTTATTTTTGTTGAGCTGGTGTATGATTGGTCGCATGTAGAAAGTTTGCGGGAGTTTAGCACAAGTGTGCGATACCTACAACATTGAGAGGTGTAGATACAATCTGACCATGTTGGATCTAACAACTATCATTTAACAGATGTTTTATCAGTTTTGCAAAAAAGTCTAGAGCATAATAATAATAATAATAATAATAATAAGGGGAATAGGGACTGGAAAAAAGAGGCATTTGGAAAATTTGTGCTAAAGTTTCTCTAACCTAGAACTTACAACAACATGATTGAGAATGACTCTTGGATGAGAGTCGAAACGTTTCGTTTTTTCTAAAACAGAGTCCAGATGACTACAACTGAATCTTTTTCTACAACAACATGAAAAGAGCAGCACATAATTTCAGACAATGAATTAAAAAGTAAAGATTGTGAGTACAAATACATTGTGGTTGGTGTAGCACTGGCTCAGAGGAGGGATTTCATTCATCTACAAAGCTAAAGGAGAACAGCTACAGGACAAACTGGAGCTCATTGAGGCTAGTCTCAGCTAAAGGTTAGACTGATGTTTGCTGTGAGTAAAGTTTAAGTGAAGATTCAGGGATCATGTGGTCAAAGCGCGTCTTTGCACCCATCTTTTACATAGAGCCAGCTCTGCAAATATATTAACATTTATTTAATTACATTGCGGCTTGCTACTTATACATTATGTGATAGGCAAAAACGACATCATATCAGCCAAGTGAAAAGCCAATGAGCTGCAAAAATGATCCCTCAGAGAGCAGGAAATAACTTGCGATTATTTAAAACTCCTCTGCCCTTTTTTCGGGCTAAGCCCCGGATGTTAAGAATGAGTTTAGACTTTGGATGAACAGATTTTACTTTTTATGGCTGCTGTCTTAAAAAGGCAATTATAAAAAATCTTGTATTGTTTATGTTCAGGAAATTTATATTGAAAGCAATATTTATTCATTTTTTACTCAGAAAAAAATAAATAAACATGGATTAAAAAAATAAATAACATTATTTCTTCATTGCAAGGCCCAGCCCTAGTTCAAATAATGTACAGTTTATTAGAAAGTAAAAAATAATATTGCTTTCATCACAGTCCATAAAAAAATACTTGAATGAGACATGGTTTATTGTCCCTGCAATGCAGCAGCAATCCACCTCTCAGGACCCATCTCCAGATCTTAAGCAACGTTAGGGTAAGGACGTATTCCAGCGAAGGCAAATTAACTATAGTAGCACAGAGGAGCACATCATAGAGATGGAAAGAAGAAAAAAGTGTGACATTGAGTGGTGGAACAGAATGAGATGCCTATAGCGTTTAATATAACTCAAAGGTGCATGGACAAAATACCAATATGTTTTTGATGTGGGAACAACAATGATTAGGTGGCAGTATTCCCTGTTGACTTACTTGGGGTAAACAATGATTTTACAATCAAAGTCAATAATATTTTAATTACCCTGAGATGCAATGTGTGAATTCCACAATGCTACCATGTTGGTCAACTCGCAAAAAAATGAAAAAATAAAAAGCAAGATGAAGGTAAAGGTCATGTTTGGTTTTAATGGATGAAACTAAACGAACTACGAAACATATCAGCTGGAAGCTTTAGGCCCATAACCAATTAAATGGGCTGAAAAGGTCAGATGGTGCAATCATATTATCATGTAGGCTTCTGCTGAAGATGTGTGTATGTATATATATAATTCATGGCATTTTAGGTCTATGCTAAAAACTAGCTAAAATTCTAACCAATGTTCAACTGACTAGCTGATGCTCTGAATGGCGTGTTTCTGTGAGTACTAGGGCTTGCACCAAAAATGTCAGAATCAGAATCAGAAAGAGTTTATTGCCATTGTCAATGAACAAAATTCACAAACATAGGAACTTGTCTCGGCCCTAAGGTGCAACATAGAACACTGAGCAATAATAAAACAACATATATTCAATCAAAAAGGGCATGCATTAAGAAACAATTTAAAATTACTATACAATAAAAATAAAAATAGGCATTTCTATGTACACAAGAGTTACAGTTGAAATGTCCGGTAGGAGCTGCTATGGAAAAAAATTACGTTTGATCACCACTAAGGTTTGGTACCTTGGCTTTCACTGCCATGCGTCAATGAGCCAATACATTCACATTATAGACACAGTAGCAGCGCGGGTGCTCACAACTGCAGCCTGCACAAACAGGTTCACACAGCTTTAACATGTATTAAATTGAACATGTGCCAAAATTGCCTTGCGTTTTATCTTACCGTTTACAAAAAGAGCTGAAGAAACAAAGTGTTCAGAGTTGTAACTTACATCCACCTGAAAAAACATTAAATTGCCAGTACGAAGATTATATCAGTGTCTCAAAGTTGGCGTGATGTGCTTAATAGTCAGTCTGCAGTGTCTGTGGAAAGTTGCACCCAAATGGATAATATGATCCAATCTTCTCCATAATCATCCTCCTCGGTCCCAAAGTAAATGTGGTTAATAATATCCAGAGTGCAGCATGTGTCCATATTGTTGCAGCTGAAGAGGCAATAGGCTCCAATCGTCGCCTCATCATTCTACATCCAGGTGAATTGTCTCAAATAAAGTTTCACTAAAGTTAAACTTAAACATGTGCCAGTCTATGATGAGGTAACAGTATTGAAAAGTAGGTATTGTTAAAGTTTCTTCAAAAAGGGCCCAATCTCAGGGCGAACGTATCATCAGTAATGTTGTGACACAAATCTTGATACATATTATTTATCAAATTGAGAGACAAAATATATTACGAGTGATTTTTTGAGAGGGAAAATTGTGATTGGCTGTTAGCAAGAATTAAATTATTATGTCTTATGTGTTATTAATGTCTTTCTAGTTTTAAACTGATTTAGCCTTTGAAATATGTTATATAAAAAGAGAGTAAATTACAATCCGTCAGTAATTTTGTAAAGTCTTCATCTGTTTTTGCAAATAAACACTTCACACACTCTACAACCAGTTAGATTCCCAGATAAAGCACATTCTACAGTAATTATAGTTGCCTAAGCATGATTAGCCGTTTCCTGTTTGCTCATCTTGGATGCTTTCCTTCAAACCCCATTTCTGGCACTCACCCCAGTTGAATTGGCCACTAGATATACTGGGACATGCACCATGCAGCTAGAGCCATGCTTAACATTTCCCTTGTAGTTCACAACGCTCCATGGATGTCAGCCTGTCAGCCAACACCGCAACTGCAGGTTCCTTGGATTGATGCCCTGAAGGAACTGTCACCTCATTGTTCCTGTAGACCGGCTCCTCTGTGATGGTTGGAGCGGTTCTACATGCCACAGTGAATTGAAACCTGTCAGTATCCACTCAGCATGCTCCGTTGCTCTTGACATGGCTGCTTTGAAACTCCACTGGGTCCATTTCATCAGCTTCTCAGTCTTCGCTCTTTGTTAGGTCATCCACGGATGTCCAGGAGCAGCGATGGCAAAGCAGTTTGGCTGAGCTTTAGTTATCACAGGGGATGTCATTAGGCAGAAGTCAGTCTACTGCCAAGTTACTGAAGTTATGGTTGAAGTCAATCATTAGAAAAAAAGGCAGTGAAAATATTTTTGTAACTTCAATTTTGTACTAAAGTGGTAAATTTCACATTATTCACCCATAGATTACATTGTAAAATCAATACAAAAGATCTGATACACATTGGGATGTGAAAATATTGACTGTGTGATGTTGGTCCACCCCTGATTTGCCATTCGAAACAGTTCTCAAGCTGTGCACCTGCTTAAAATTTCATGCATGTAAATACCAGTGATGTGCTTAAAGGATTGTGAGAGCTAGGAATGAGTTAGATTGATCCAAATAGCTATGTATTTCTTTATTTTATGCATTGGTCATGGCACACAGGAGTTGTCAGGCTTCTGATAAGAGCCTCTGAAAAAACACCCAGAACTGGTGGAAAGTGTACTGTATTCCACTGTAGTTATGAAAGTATTCCTCTGGTCTGTGGTACCGGTGAGAGGAGGCTCTCTCAAATCCTCAAATCCTCAAATAGATGTTCCACAACGTGTGGATAGCTTTGGATAGGAGGAATTGTCACTGAAATTCAGGACTTTAGGCTTATTCTGAAATTAATAAATTTTACAAGTTGGTATTTCAGTTTACATATTTTGTGTAACATGTAGTACATTTTACATAAGAAATTTATTTTCATGTTTGAATGTAATTTGGCCACTAAATGTTAAAAGATAGTAGAAAAAACACTTAAGCATAAAGACTTTAAGCTAGCAGCCTTTTCACAACAACCCATCTTCTAAAATTTGAAGACGTCATGTTGAGAAGTCCTCTTTGTTCTATGTTAGATCTGGGTTATAAATTGAAATAATTTGATTAGTTCAGGTCTTTAATAATGTACAATGTAAAACAAAAGGCTAATAAATAAATCAAGGGCACATGCTCTGTATCCAGCCATGTGTACAGAGCAGACAAAATACATTTTCACACTTCTCCCTCGTAACTATTTTCAAAGCAAGGACAAACAAAAGCCCAGCGCATATTTAACTATCCTTTTTTTTAGCTTAAACATGGTATGGAGGATTCTGGAGGGCCAATCACGGCAGCAACGTTCACATGGCTCATGTCAAGGACTGGTTATTCAAATCTCCTACGTGCTTACTGTACGTTGGCGCTGTCTTTCTCTCTCTGCGCGCTCCTGTGCTACTTGCCGTGCATGCATAGAAGAAGCCCGGACACACACACACGCACACACAGACATACGCACACAAAATCTCCCCGCTCTGAAGTTTCTAGACTGTTGTCCCTCTATTTGTCTAATGTCTGTATTGTCGTGATTCAAAAGCGACAAACAGTCGCATTGGTTTTCAAATGCAAAATACTCCAATACAGCTTTAATTACAGCCGCAAGTTGCATCTTTGAAGAGTGAAGTAGTTTAATCTGTGAAAGTGATGAGTTTATTGTTCCTTCTCAGAGGACCCAGAATGCAGAACATTGCAGCCGCTTCCAATTCTACTCTGCCACTGCCTTTACTAAGTTTCAAGACCTCCAGCATGTGCTTTGTGAGTGAAATGTGAAGTTTTCTCTGCTTAAGTCACTGTTTAACTACTTCTTCTTTGTGGTGTTTTATGCGGTTGGTATCCATAGTGTTACAGTACCGCCACTCTTTTTGACTTCATTCTTTTGACTTCATTCTTTTGACTTCATTCTTCATCTTTATTTATTAGACTTCCTTCTTTAGACTTTATTCTATTCAACTGTGCCAGAGAGCCGCGCTGTCACGTGCCCGCTCTCCCGTCTGCAGACCAGACCCTGCTTCCGCTGGCTCAGTCGAAAACTCTTTCTTCTTCTTTGGTGGTGTTTCATGGTGGTTGGTATCCAAGTTTACATAACCACCATTCTTTACTCCTCCTCTTCTTCTTCTTCTTCTTCTTCTTCTTCTTCTTCTTCTTCTTCTTCTTCTTCTTCTTCTTCTTCTTCTTCTTCTTCTTCTTCTTCTTCTTCTTCTTCTTCTTCTTCTTTGGTGTGTTATGGCGGTGGGTATCCATAATATTACATTACCGCCATTCTTTAGACATTAGTCATTAGACAGATTTGTCTCCTCAAAGATATCAGCCCCACTCTGGCTCCGCCCCTTTCCCCTTGGGTCTAAGTATCCATGACGACAATAGATGAGATGTGCAAAACGCAAACTTTTAGATTCGAGATGAGTTTACTCCTGACAAGTAATATAGTGCTGAGTACAGGATACAGGGCAGTGTGACGAGAATGAGGCCAATAAAGGATTTACAGCAGGGGTGTCCAAACTTCTTTCACCGAGGGCCGCATTTTGAAACTTCTACGGTGCAGAAGGCCACAGACAACCCAACAATGAAGTGAATCATTCAAAATTTTGCATTTGACATAGTTTTGATGGGTTAGATGCCTCCACACCTTTAATAAGACTTGGAACATTAAAATTGGGTTGTTATTACATGAAAATGCTTGAATTTTTCCAATTTTACAGTAAAAAGTACAACTTTTTGTTGTTTTGACCAACTTAGCAGGAAGCCTGAGGGCCAACATAAATTGGTCTGAGGGCCGCATTTGGCCCCCGGGCTGTAGGTTGGACATGTCTGATTTACAGAAAGACTATTATCAAGATGAAAATAAAACAAGCAAATTTCATTGAATACATGACGTCACCTATTTAACCAAATCACAATAAATTAAAATAGACTAAGTATATAGGCTTGGACTTATTATAGGCTTTTTAAATAACATAAACTCTTATGAGATTTGGCCATATTGCCAAGCCCTATTCAATGTAAATGTAATTTACATGCCTTCTATGGTGAATTTGTTGTTTAATTATTTCTTGCTGAGGCTGCAGAAATTTCAGAATCAGAAAAGGTTTATTGCCATTGTCAATGAACAAAATTCACAAACATAGGAACTTGTCTCAGCCTTAAGGTGCAACATAAAACACTGATCAATAATAAAGACAACATATATGAAATCAAAAGGGCATGCATTAAGAAAAAAATTAAAATTACTACAGTATAAAATAAAAAATAAAAATAGTGTGGCTCAAATAGTGCATGTCCAGGGTGAGAAGGGTCAGCTGTGATCCGACCTGCTCGTCCCAGAGCCCTGGAGACGTACAGGTCCTGCAGAGATGGAAGTCTGCAGCCGATCACATTCTCACAGAAGCGCACAATGCGCTGTAGTCTCTGTTTGTCCCTGGCTGTGGCTCCAGCGTACACACGCGTGATGGAGGAGGTGAGGATGGACTCAATCTTGGCCGTGTAGAACTCCACCATCATCTGGCGACAGCTTGGCTTTCCTCAGCTGCCGCAGGAAGTACATCCTCTGCTGGGCCTTCTTGATGAGGGAGCTGAATAGTGGCCTCCCACTTGAGGTCCTGGGTGATGGTGGTGCAGAGGAAGCGGAAGGAGTCCATGGTGGTGATGGGAGAGTCTGTCAAGATGAGGGGGCGCTGGGGGGCTGTGACTTTCCTGAAGTCCACGGTCATCTCCACTGTCTTCTGGGCGTTGAACTCCAGGTTGTTACCGCTGCACCAGGACACCAGCCGGTCCACCTCCCTCCTGTAGACAAACTCATCCCCGTCCGAGAATTTGCCTGTCAGAGAGTAGATTTGTTGACCTGGTTTATGGTTCATAGCTCTGTAATTACTGGGCCTATCCACATGAAACATAAACTGGCTTACAGTTCAATGTCTTCTCTGTCAGCATAAATAAACAAACGTGAAATAATGTGTTCACGATAGTTCAGAAAGTGATGCAACTTATTGAACTCCAAAGACGTGATTATTGTCATGTTCAGAAAGGACTTTAGGCCATGAGATATCATCAAATTGTAGAACATGAACACGACCTGTTATAAAGAAAGCAGTGTTGTGGAAAGTAGAGGCAAGAACAATCGCTGTCTTGCCCAAGAATAAAGTTGCAGCTGGAATGTGCAGTATCTGCAACCTCGTGTAACGTGAGCTGTGCGTACAAAATTCCCTCCAATATCAAGTAAGAAAGATGTTACCTTAAAATTATATGATTCACATGGGCAAAAGTAAAAGGTAGTGACCCCAATAACTACTGAAGTAAGAGTGAAATAGCATTTGGAGAAACTACTGCTTTAATACTGTGTTTAGCAGTAAAATGTAATTAAAATCTGATTTCTGATTTTTGAGTTAATGTAGACAAAACATTAAATTATGAACAGATTCTGGTATTTTCAAAGAAGAAACATTGCAACACATTTACTGCTGTTTGCATAAAGGGTTTGTCCTTTGTGCACTTATTTAAGAGGAACCAACAACCAACACCAACTCAAATAGGATTTCTGCTCCTTTAAACTAAATATTGCTCAATAAAAGTATGGTGCCAGAAAACTATTCTGAAAAGCACTTCAAAACTCAAGGAAATGTAAAACATATCTGTCCTCTAAACATATCTTTCCTCTATGTCCTTTGCATTGGAACAAATAATATTTCTTCTGGCAAAAGTTTGAAACCATTTCCGTCTCATTTGGCCCACAAATGCAGAGATATGTCTGTCAGGTGTGGGTATCTGCTGATCCACACAAACTCAGGGTGTTTTGTAATGATTAACGGCCTGAGCCAGGTACAGTCCCCTGCTCCTCCTGCACTAAGCTGCAGTTTGGGGAATGAGGCTGGAGATACAAAGAGGCAACAGTAAAACACTGTGTTGGCATGTTCAACTGATGCGAGAAGTGAAAGATGGACGAAATGGAGAAAGAAACAAGGAAGAATTGATGCATCTCTTGGCAAGCATAAGTGGCAAGTAAATGCAACTCTTATCTGCGTTTACAATTATGTGGATAGTTCTGAGAAAGCGAGCATATAGCTGAGTAACTTTGTGTGTTGAACAAAATTGTCAGATGGATAAATTAGATGTCAAATAGTATATATATATATATATATATATATATATATATATATGTGTGTGTATATATATATATATACACACACACACACATACAAGTGCGCCAATAAAGTATTGGGCAACTTAAACATTTGCAAGTTCACCCATTTAAAAGATAAGAGAGGTTTGTAATTTTCATCATAGGTACACATCAAGCGTGAGAGACAGAATGTAAAAAAAAAAAAAAAAAATCCAGGAGATCACATTGCAATGATTTTTAAACAATTTATTTGTGAAAATGGATGGCCAAGAAGTATTGGGCAGCTAGAAAAACAAACAACTCTTCTGTCCCTCACAGACCAGTCACTTGCTCTTGAAGAAGTTATTCCGGCCTCCAACAGTATGAATGGCACCTGTTTGAACTGATTAGATGCATAAGAGACCCTGCATACACCTTCAAACTGTCAGACTCCAGTCTTCACCATGACCAAGACCAGAGAGCTTCCCAAAGACACCAGAGATAAAAATTGTGCAACTGCACAAAGCTGGGATGAGTCAAACTGCAATTGGGAAAAAACTTTGTGAGAAAAGATCAACAGTTTTAAACATTATTAGAACATGGAAGAAGTATGACATCACTGACAATCTCCCTCGGAGTGGGGCTCCATGCAAGATCTCGCCTCGTAGGGTTCAAATGATTCTGAGAACAGTGAGGAATCAGCCCAGAAGTACACGGGGGGAAGATGGGACCACCGTCACAAAGATGACAATAAGTAACACACACTATGTCGCCATGAGGTGAAAATCCTGCATTGCCCGAAAGGTTCCACTACTACACAAAAATCATGTAAAGGCCCGTCTGAAATTTGCTAAAGACCATCTGGACGATCCAGAGGAGGATTGGGAGAATGTGATGTGGTCAGAAGAGACCAAAATTGATGAGACTGTTTTGGTTTAAACACCACTTGCCGTGTTTGGAGGAAGAAGAATGCCGAGTTGCATCCCAAGAACACCATACCTACTGTGAAGCATGTGGATGGAAACATCATGCTTTGGGGATGCTTTTCTGCGAAAGGGACAGGGAGACTGGTCCGTATCAATGACAAGATGAATGGGGCCATGTATTTTGACACTTTGGGTAAAAACCTCCTTCCCTCGGTCAGAGAATTGAAGATGAAACGTGGCTGGGTCTTCCAGCATGAAAACCATCCAAAGCATAGCCAGGAAAACCAAGCAGTGGCTCTGTAAAAAGCATATCAAGGTTCTGGAGTGGACTAGACAGTCTCCAGACCTCAACCCAATCGAAAACCTGAGGAGGGAGTTGAAACTCCGTGTTGCCAAGCGACAGCCCTCAAACATCACAGCTCTAGAGAAGATCTGTGCAGAGGAGTGGGCCAAAATACCAACGTGTGTGTGTGTGTGTGTGTGTGTGTGTGTTTCTGGTCAAGAACTACAGGAACCATTTGACCTGTTGTTTGCCAACCAAGGCTACATTACAAAGTATTAAAAGTAACTTTTGCTGGCTGCCAATACTTATTGGCCACCCATTTTCACAGATAAATTGTTTGAAAATCCATGCAATGTGATTTCCTTTCTTTTTTTTTCTTCACATTCTGTCTCTCATGCTTGATGTGTACCTATGATGAAAATTACAAACCTCTCTTATCCTTTTAAATGGGTGAACTTGCCAATTTTTAAGTTGCCCTGTGTGTGTGTGTGTGTGTGTGTGTGTGTGTGTGTTGTATTTCTCTTTCTTTACATAGGTTAGTTTATTTTTTTGTAAGTTTTTGCTGCTGTTGTTAAAAAAAAAACAAGTGTCACTGACATCGACATCTTTGAACCAGGTCAACGGCACATACACTTTATCCCACACCCAGGACACAGTTCTGAAGTTGTCAGACAGTAAGGGGGACAAGCTGCATTCACACGCACAAAACATGATATGTATGTGCACACTAATTATATATATATATATATATATATATATATATATATATATATATATATATATATATATATATATATATATATATATATATATATATATATATATATATATATATATATATATAAAATATGAAATCATACTACATTATTTATTCTTTTGGGCTGCATTCCAAAATAAAACACAAGCCAAAAAACAGTAAGTAGGAGCTTGGAAGGAGCACAACTAATTGCACTGTTACCATTTAAGATGTGCTTCTGTGCTCTGTGGACACTGTGTTCTCTGTATTATTGCATTTACAATTTAGACAATTTACAGAATAAACTGTGTCTGAACTGATAACCAAATTAGCAACATTTCAAAAGAATTACCACACTCAACAAGGCCCCTACTCTTACTTACAATAGTTGAACACACAGCTGCAATGTTTCTGTCATGTTTTTATTCTTTTGGGTTTTTTTATCAAAGCACAAACTGCAACTACAATTCTTTTTCTGGTGCATAGCTCTGGCTGTGGCTCATTCCACATTCTATTAGTAATTTCTTCTGCAAAGGAAACATGATAAAAGAGGCCAAAATACATGTTCCCCCAAACAGTGATCAGCATAGAGTTATGATGTTTTAAGAGAACCATTGATATGGGCAGAACAAAAACAAAACAAGCCAGTGTGATTATATATTTGAGAAGACATGACTTGAGAGAACAACTAGCAAGTCAAATTCAAGTTTCAATATTTAGTTTTAGACAGGTTTTAAAAATATCTGGATATCTTATTAATCTCAGTACTTTGCATTGTATAACTTTAACTGCGCTTCTTGGAGGAGGGGGCCAGCTCATGACGGCTACAAAAGAAATGACAAACAAACAACTTTCTGAGTAGGGGTTAACATGGTTAAAGGGGTCCATTTAGGACTATTATGAAACTTTTTTGATGTTGATGGTTATTTATTGGATACTTCAGTGTCCTCAGAGGGAAATGTGTGTATTTAACCCATCTTTCAACCAGTGCCTCAGGGAAACCTGTTGAGCGTAACCAAAGTGCAACACCTGGGGACCCATTTCCAGATTTTGAGTCACAATCTTCGTCATTATTACCTCACCAACTACATTTTTTTGGGTTGAAGGCGGAAACTGGAGTACCCAAGGGAAATCCATCTGGACATGATAAACGCCACACAGAAATAGTCCCACTAGAAATGCACTGAAGGTATGTGCTGTTGAAATAATTACATTAATGTTGAAAAGAGAGACAAGTTCATCTATCACCAGTACTGGACAGGGAGAAATTAACACATTTTGTATTGATCATGGAAGTTTTCCCATGGTTCTATGATGATAGAAGGAGCTATCCGCAGAGAAATCTAGAAGGACAGAGCTTAATTTGCCCTTGCTACTAGAAAACAATGGATGATTCCCTCATGATAGTGGTTAGTGGGCAACCCCCTTCTATGTCTAATTTTGGATGTAATGGACATATAGTTCATTTGCTAATTCAATTTTCAAAGTGCCAAGTATCATCATTTTCCTCTACTTTGTACCGCTTTCTCCCCCCCCCCATTCTGGCAATCCTCATCCCTCTTTCTCTCGTCCTTGACATCCCTAACTACAACAATGAACTGATTCCGGTTTGGCCTTCCTTCTTTGTGAATTTGTCGAGGCTGTTGTTGTTTCAAAGTTCAGTGTCTCCGTGCCTCCGCTCTGTTTGGCGCGTGTGGTTTGCCTCCATGCCTGCAGGACACCGGAGGAGACGACTGGCATCTTCAATGAGGACAGACGAGAGGAGAACGAGGGGAGCCGAGGATGGAATTCACGCTCTGCTGGGCCCCTGTCTGAGAGGATGACAGCCAGAGGAAAAGGTAAGAGCCTGACAGTACAAAACAGCTCCAGCATAAATGCAAACACGTACGGCCATTTTAGTAAAGAGCATATGGCCATTTGCGAATATGAAGTGACATGCAGCAAAATAACATGTCGGTGTGGGATCACGGCGCAATGGTACAACTGTGTTTTCATAGACACCAAGTGCATTCAGCTCCAAACATGAAGTGCAATCTGTTTCTATACATTTGAGAAAAACTGTAATATAATTTTGTATTAAGAATCCAGCAAGGATTTTCAAAACCCTAAAATACTAATGAGACTAAGGTGTGTGGCTGCCCTTCCAAAGAGCTTCAACCAACTTTTTTTTTTTTTAATGGCTCAATTGGTTGGTGAGGTTAAAAGTGCACTGTATAGCTTTTCTGTTGGAGGATTTGCCACTTGTATCTCTCCATGGAGATACTATTTCTTTGCCTAGTATGTTCCATTGTAAGGCATTAAATTTACCAATTTCTAGGAGGACAAGTAGCTGACGCCACCAGTCCTTACAGGTCAGGTCTGTAGATAGGCGAGCCGCTCACACTGTAAGAATGTATGTCTGTCAAGGCATTTTGAGCAATGAAAAATCCTATAATTGAATAAATGCAGGTTGGATATGTGAAATGCCATACTGGAACATTCCAGGCAAACAATAACATATCTGTAAAGTCAAGCAGGTGGCGGACCCTCCACAAGAAAAGCACCACCTTTAGTGTTGGGAATTCTTTCTGCCAAACGTAGATTTCTGTGTCATAGATTAACATGTTTTAGCTGCACTCTTCTGCCTTCCTCAGAAATGTCCCCCTAAAGATGCACATGATTGTGAAATCTTTCAGCTAGGTCCTATTTATGAGATAATGGCTCAACATACGGAAAAGTGTCCCCAAGTTCTGCGTCACAGTCACTCACTGCTTCATTGTGTGTAGCAAAGGTTGTTGACAGTTGACCAAAAATACATATTCAGAATACTAATTTTGAGTAACGGTACAATACATTTGGTTGTATTTAGTATAAGTTATGTTCCTAAGCTCAAAGGAATACATTGCAGTAAATTATTACGCAATTTAGGCTTCAAACATAGTAATAGAGAATAATTGAAGACTTGTGGTGAGTGCATCTTCAATTTTCATACAAAGTTTTTTTAATTGTAGGTTATATAATATTTTACCACTCAATGTAGTATAGTAGTATAGTAATTCTTCATATTCAGAACTCAGTACTCTGAATGGACCCTGTATCAAGTTACCAGCAGTGGGTGGGTCAAATGCAATCTGTCAAACTTTATTTACAAAGAACCTTTGATACAAAAACATAAATCAATATGTATAAATCTATAGTGCTTTACAGTGAATTCCCACATGCCCCTATCCCACCCAACCACCCTCACAAATGTGTCCACCACCTTACTCCAATTCCAATACTTTCTCTTCAGAATATTTTCAAGTTCGGGTGTAAATGTCAGAAGTTAGATCCTTTCTGCTTTTACTCTTTCAGTATATTCTCTTTCTACTGACACTTCCATTTTTCAAAGGCTGCAGTTCGTAAAAATGTCACTGCAAAGTGGAACTTGACTTTTCTGGTTCGTCATGGTGTAAGTCTGAACATATTTCTCCTCATGGATGGGTGAGCCTAAAATTGAAACATCAATGCAAACTTTTCCCTTGTAGCTATGTCTAAATGGCAAGAGAAGAAATACAAAGCCAGACTTATTAAAACCAGCCAGTTACATAATGTCTGTATCAAGGGGAAATGAAAGAATCCAAATTAATATTATTTAATAGTAACTTTTCTTGCAGATTGCCAGTGTAATCCTGCAGTGTGGCTTTAAACTTTTCCATTTTGCATTTAGTTTACTACCACTTTGTATTGCTCAAAATACAGTAAAAACATACTTTCTTACTGTGAACGAGTTCACCTCTCTACAGATCTGACTTTTTTTCTTTTCTTTTTTTAATAATTTATGTATACAGGGAAAACCCAATAGTACCCTGTTGAAACACATACAAAGTATACACTTACACATAAAATGATTTAAAACAAGAGCACCGGCACTGTGGACGTGGCAAAGCAATGCAAGGAACATTTATATTGAGCACAATTTGAATACAAAGTAATTCAAAGTGCTTTAAACAACATACTTAAAAGTAAATTGGCTTGTATACATGGACTATTTTAATGCCATACTATGGAACATCTCCATGAAGAAAAGCAGGTGGCAGACCTTCCACCAGAAAAGTTGTATTTAAGCTCTGCATTTAAGAATCATCCATGGATCAATTGTCATATTTTTATTACTGCTTTAATTTAGTTATACACCATCTGCACCACAATTAGCTCTCACTATAACTTGTTGGCTCAAAATAAATAGAAAGAAAAAAAAAAAAAAGAAAAAAATCTCTGCGCAAACAAATCACACATTTGGATTTCTTGGCTCGTCTTCGGTTTATGTTTACTTCTTCTATTTACTGCATTTGAAACAGTTGCAAACTTTTACTCTACCATTATTCAAACTGTTATCTAACTTCTAACAACAGGGAAATTATTGGAATAATGACTTTAACAGAATGTATTGCATGTTCTATTATTACTACTTTCTATTCTTGCAGTTTTTTGAAGATAGCATTAGTCTTATTATATGAAATGTTGAAAGTTTGCTTGGAATGGTTACAAGCCCAGACTTCGACAGTAAAACAGAGGTTTCTCTGTTCCCTCCCATACACCATGCAGTTGTTGTATTAAGGCACCTTTCTCACCTTCCTGCACCATTGTGGGGGCTAGACAAAAGCCTATGGAGTCAAGGACCAGGCAGCTTGTCCGCAAAATTCCTCCAGCTCATTTTTTTTCTCCCCATCGAGTCATTATCCCTGCCAGCCAAGCTTCAGCCCCGCAGAAATCATTGTACCTTGATAAATTTAGCCCATTATGCAGATAAATTGTGGGACTCTGCAGAATGACTGGTGGCTGAGAGCGGAGTGTCCATCATTCTCCTCCATCCAAATGTCATTTTTCTCAGACTGTTTGCGTTGAAAAAAAAGGAAGAAAAAGAGGCCATGACTGAGAAACCTTGCCCAAGAATTCGAAAAGATACAGGTGACTTCAGACTTGACTACAGTAAATGAGGGCAATTGCGCTGAAAAAAAAAATTCTATTCATGTTGACATATTTTCAATGAAACTACCTTAAAACGCACTGAAAAAGCATGAACGAATGCATTCTTATTTGCATCTTTGTTTCAAGGTTTCTTCGTTGTTTGGACTGCAGCTCATAGTTTTGAGGAAGGTGGAATATTATTTTTGAAATGCGTTATTGTTTGGTACAGCAGAGCGGGCGAAAAGCACTTTCATTTGGGAATTTTTTAATTCATTGTATACTTTTCTGCTGCAAAACGCACGGAGCTCTGAGTGAATGAATCAGAAATGGTGAGGTTTGAACACCACAGACTGATGGATTAATGCTTAACCCACTTGGTCAAGTACAAAAAATCTCACTATAATATGGAATTACAAATTTAAATACCCAATTAAAATTCTCTGTTTTTCACATACTGGCATTACATGTCTACATTGTATTTTATTCTTGTCCTGAATTGTTTTTCTTACAGCAGGAAACTGATTTCCGCCCTGTTCTTGTTTGTCATCATTGCCAGTAGCGTCTCAGCAGTAGATTACTATGTGCGCCGCCCTACAATGAGGGGAAATTCATTCATTTTTAAACTTGACTTTTACCCAATTCGTCAATGTTTATTGGGCCTTTGAGGGGAATAAGATTGTTGATAGTGTGTGTGAAAGAAATCAAGCATAGAGCAAACAGAGCATAATGACCTATATTGTTTTAGTGGGCCATTTTGCTGCTATTCAATATTTATCACATTATGCCATGAATTGTTCACGTAGGGCAATGGTACACATTATCACGATGTATTTTATTCCTCAAGGAACAATGCAACTATGAACAAATAAAACATGCTGAGCTCAATAGAAATGAAAATGCATTCTTAACATCATTTTCATCAGTCACAACCCCAAGGCGTCGCGTGGTTTTGGTAATGTTTCCGGCCGGATTGGAATGAAAATCAGCGCTTGGGAAGGTAAAGGGAGTCGAGGAAGTATTTATGAAGATGAATGAAACAGATTTGCCTTATGTCGAACAGGGTCTTACGGTAAATGCAAGGGCTCATCGGCTTAAAGTGACAACGGTGCAAAAGAGGTAAATCCTGTTTATCTGCTTTATTGGATATGGGATTTCAAATAAGTTTTTCTTTTCCTTTTTAGGAATTTGTCATACATTGTTTAGTAAGTCGATGGGCCCGAATTATGTAAGTAATATTTTTTGTTTGGTTGTACAAGACTGAATTTCTCTTATAGATCATAGTTGATCTTGTCAACTATGACAATCTTGAACTGATCTAAAACAATAAAACAAAAAAAATCTAAATAATGCATATACATTTGATTAAAAAATGTGTGTGTGTATGTATGTGTATATATATATATATATATATATATATATATATATATATATATATATATATATATATATATATATATATATATATATATATATATATATATATATATATATATATATATATATATATATATCCAGATAGCAAAAAGATGTTGATTCAACGTTGATTTATGGTTAGATTGGTTATTTTTGGTTGTGGGTGAAAAGTCAAAGTTAATTCAGCGTTGAATCACAGTTGAAATATCAATGGTTGAAAAAAAGCTGTTAAATCAACATTGATTTAACATAATATTTTAGGGTTAAAACGCCAACATTGATCCAACATTGTTTCAATGTACATGGACCTGATGATCCTGCAGGTGCAAAAAGAACAGGAATCTTGAGTTGTCACATGACCTAAAAGGTTCAAATCTGAACAGTTCAACCTCAGAAGCTCAGTGACTCAGCAACTGGTAAATTCAAAGATTTATGTTTATTTGGATCAAATGTTTTGAGGGATTACACCGACATCAAATGTTAGCTATATTAAGATGTGTTTCAATGTTGATTTAAAAGTTTTTTTTGTGTAATATTTTAATTAATGCTAATGCTAAATTATTTGCATTTTATCTGGCTTCTCAGCCTGTAGTCCTGGTTTAGTCCTGATTTAGTCCTGGGTTAGTTCAGGTTTAATCCTGGTTTAGTGTAGTCCTCAGTCTTAGTTTGGTACTAGTTTATTCCAGTTTTAGTCATGGTTTAGATTTGATCGCGTGTAGACTGGGGGTCTGTTCTATGTTCCCATGTTTGTTAGAAACATCTATTTTTATATTCTTCCATAATTTGGTTTTAGAGTTATGGTCAAGATTAGTAACATTATAGTAATTAATGTAATGAATCAATGCAAACATGAAGTATAATTCTAAAGGAAACAAACAGGACACTATTTATGTTCTATCACGTTACTCCAAATATTACTTTTATCTGGGGTTGGGACAGGGTTTCCTCAAAGATCTACCTGTTGATTTAATTTCATACAGGTGTCTTCAGTTGACTACTTTGTAGTTCTTTGTTGTACAGTTTTCACCAAGTAATATGATTTTCTTTGATTTCAACCATGTATGCACACATACAGGAGGGAGGTGGTCGTGGTGCAGTGGTAACAACCTGGAGCTCAACGCGCAGAAGATAGTGGAGATGATCGTGGACTTCAGGAAAGTCACAGCCCCTCAGCCCCCCCTCAGCCCCCCTCTCAGCCCCCCCTCAGCCCCCCTCAGCCCCCCCTCCCCCTAACAGATATTTTGTCGTAATACACTAAGTGAGATACGTAGGTTGAGATGAAATGGTGCAGTGGGTTGAGCATTTGCCCCTCAACCGCATGGCTCATGGTTCAAACTATGCCCACGCACATACTGTCATCCCGCTGGAAGTCACTTCATCCATATTGCCTACCACTGCAAATTCTATACTGTTGTGGCCATGCAGGCTGAATAAATGAGTACAATACATTTTTCTTCCCTCTTCACGGTACAATTTCATAGTGCATCAGTATGTGTGAGTGTGGGTGGCGCCTGGGGAGGTCGCACATCCAGAACAGACTCTGATTTAGACCACAGTGTCTGAAGTCCGAGGAGTGATTGTCCCCCACGAGAGCGACTTACAGCGGCACACCAGGGAGGATGCTGACAAAATGCATGACAGATTGAAATCCTCCTCCTGCTCATTCTGCCATGTAACACCAAGCGCTTGTGTTTGCTTGTGGGAAATGTATACTTAAACAGTAAATGTATGTGTGTGGGAAGTGTTTAGTCAAGGCTTTAGTCAACAGGCCAATTTATTTCGTGATAGAATTTTGAGAGAAATTGTGAAATGTATAATTCTATTTGATGTGTATTTGAAATATTTTCTTGTGGCATCATATGCTTACAATCAAACACAATAAGAGCTAAATCATTATTAAATTAAATATGTAATAATAAAGTTGTTCATGTTCAAAGCTGTCAAATTGATACATAATTACAACATGTCATCTGACATGTAATCTTCTAAAATGAAAAAGTAAATTCAATTCCACTGAATAGGGTGAGGTAAAACTTTGTTCGACCTCCATTTAATGCATATCCTCACCCTGGGTATTACACATCTAATAATAATACTGCATTCTAGGAGCTGAACTCATATTTCTTTGCTTATGGGTGTTTTCTATCGCGTTTGAAAAAAAAAAAAAAGTCCTTCAAATGTTTTCCACAGCTCTGCTCCATCACAGGGGGGCAGACTCTTTTAATGATTCCTTACTCAGCTGGAGTTTCGCTGTAAACCCCTTGTTTAAAGTCTCACTGCAGGGTATTCAAAACAGGATTTGACCTAAGAAATGAAAGGTTGAACCCAAATATCATTTAAATTCACAGATTCTAAAGCATGTAGAATGGGGCACAATAAACCATGATCACTTTGGAAATGAGCCATACAAGCTGTGTCTCAATACCGAATCTGCATGCTCCGAAGGCTACATTTGAAGGCCACTTCCTGCGTGACAAGGCTGTCCCATTTCATGCAGCCCACGGATACGGTCAACAAATGTGGCCTGCGTTTCCATGGAGATTGGCCGTGAACGAAGGCCGTGAAAAAGCACACTTCGCGGTTTTGTATATCCCATAATGCACTGCGTAGCGTTTGTCAGATGTTTTTAAAACAGGCGGAGCGAAACAGCGCCCCCATACAGTGGAGAAAACAAGTAAGCACCTTTTTATAGGATAAAATAAGGCCATAATGCTCCCAAAACTGCAAAAGAAGTTTGGTTTTAACTGTAAATTAGCGCTAATTTTAAGGTGCTTGCTGTAACACATTCATATAAAAGAGACCACTTAATCTAATGAATTGGGGTGGGAGTAAAAACGTTTTTTCTTAATTATGGTTTATGTTGACTGCCATAAGTGAGACGTTGTGAACATGACAAACAAGCTCTATTCTGATTACTTAAAAGTGACTTAAATGCACATATTACCTGTCATGTATTCCCTTGTCAATATAAAATCCCATTCTGAAATTAAAACGGCATATTTTGTTACTTTTGTTGAAACTTCTAGATCATTTTGACAGTTATCACAGGAACATTGGTAATTATTATATTTTACATAATATTTTGTTTTAGACAAAAGATTTGGGTGAGATGAACTATAATCTCTTAGGCTCAAAGTCCGAATATTTTATCCTTGCTACGTGCTCTTTTTAATACGTCCATGTGTGTAATTTGCATGGCATTAGCATAATCACCAAGTCTTGGTTGCTCGGTGACGGAACGGCTCTGTGGGCTAGGCCTGTCCCATTTCGGTACAGCCTTTGCGGTCCACAGAGGCTACTCAGAGGACCAGCTGGGTCCTTTGGAGCATGCAGACCCGTAATTGAGACACAGCAATAGTTTTATTTGTTCAATCACATATCATTTTATATAACCTTTTATGGAACTTTTCTATCTCTGGGAAAGAACCTTTACATCCAGAAACCCCACTGTACACAGACAATGTATGACCGGTGGGTTGACTGTCTTGCCCAATGACACAATGCCACTATGGCCTGGTGGGACCTTTCAGATCAATAAACACTCCAGTCTTTCAGTTCTGAAGGGTTCATTATTATTAATTTAAGGCAGAAAATAAAGGTGCAATTCGACATAATTCAGCCGTATTTCTACAGCTTCTTTACCTTTGCTGCTGGCAAACATAGTTATATTTTGGAAGTTACTCATTTTAGGTCAGAGCAAAGACTCCATATGAAAGAAAATAAAGTGCCAGCGGGGATGGCAGAAAGGTCCCTGAAATGCACATCTCAAAAAAACGCTCATTCAGTTTCCAAGATCTGAACCGTGCCATGAGAGTACAGTTGAAAGCCACGCTAGCTGGGTCGGCTAAGGACAAGACATTACAGCCATCCCCCAGGAGCCCTATTACTTACAGTGGATGATGAATGCAGGGGTTAAAGTCCCATGGAATTGTTGACCTGGTTAAAACCAAATGAAAGTAAAACAGAAATAGAAAGAGTGGAGCATTCACATCGGCACACACTATTGGCGCCCTTAGTATGATATGCTAAAAAAGGTTGTACAAATGATGTGGACTAAAATGTTGATGCCTTTTTTTTGTTTCATGCCACTAAAAACATATCCCTTTTTTTTCCAAAAAGAATTCATTGAGGGTCAGGATGGCAGTTTGAATTTCACTCAAGCCAGGACATACTGATGTTGTGTCTTTGGGGAAGATACTGTGATTAAATAAGGCTAAGTGGAGTAGCTGCTCCACTTAATGTACGGCTAATAGCGAGATATGCACCGTAGCCTTTTCCTATAAGAGCTGTAAGCTGTGGAACTTTCTACTGACTGATATTAAAAGCATTTCTGAGATCTAAATGTTCACCTCCAGGTTTACTTACCTCTTGGCTAAACTTGTGCTCGACGGTTTTGCAATGGTTAAGGGCGTTGCACATGTGTCGTTGAGGCATTGTGGTGTCGCTTCCCGGCCTTGAAAATTTGCTAGCATTAATTATTTCAATTTATATATTTTAACAGGGAAAAAAAGCATACAGGACAGAAATCTTGAAAATAAATCCAAAAGCATAGTATACAAATTATAATATATTAAAGTATAATTGCACTGATGTCTTCATATAATGGAATAATTATTGAATGTATTTTGTATGTACATGCTAGCGTAGAAAAGCCCAACCATGAACAGAAGTTGTAAATTAGCACTCAGTATACATACATTTGTTTGTTTGTTTTTTCATAACAATGTCTGATTGGATTGTCCTTGTTAAATAAATAAAAAGCAAGTGGAGTCAATTCAAGTGTTAAAATCTTCATAACAAGTATGGGCTTTAAAAACACAAGTGATACTTTCTGTGGTGTAAGAGAGTTTGACACTGTGGTGGAAAAAATTTCAGCTTTCAAGAAGGAGAAAGAAGGAGAAAGGCCTCAAAATGCTTGGAGGATTACTCAAACCTGCATGACTTGTTGTGTTCGCACGTACTTTTCGGACTTCAAGCTGCTACTTTTGAACCCTGTGGTCATTACAGCGGTGAGTCAAATTTATAGATTTTACTGGCTAACGACACTCTAGCAGTGTTGACACGACACGTGTCAAAAGATAACGCTGCATCACTTCAGTGGAACATATTTCTGTGTAAATATCTCATGTTACAACCAGGGCCGGCCCAGCCTATAGCGAACTAAGAAACCGCTCACGGCCCCGAGGCGTTAAAGGGGCCCCAATCTGACAACCTGACTAATGCGAAGCGCATGCGCAGCGCCACTGTTAACGCGCTGTTAATGCTGCTGTTTGAAATGACATGAGTCTGTCATGTTAGTGCTTTGATAGCGCCCTGAGGCTGGTGGCGAGATGAGCGCTCTGGGCCGGGGCCCTGCCATGGGGGCCCTGCACACACCTGTGTTAGCGAGCACCGCACCACTAAAAATATATTTGAATGAAGGCTATTAAGCATAACATTTACACCAGCCTGGTAGTGTCAGCAGCAGGAGAGGGAGTGAGGTGGCGATTGTGCCTCAGGTCACTAATAGGCAGACTCCGGTTCGGATCCGGACCCAAGCACCGTCTCATCCTCACCAGAACCTTTGACATGGAACTTTGGAGTGAACAGTGTACACCCCTCATTCACGCAGAACGAGCAGTGCCGCCCCCGTGTGTTAGAGATGAGCAGCTTTTAAGCAATTGTTTCAAATTAACTGGGAGTTTGCGTCTTTCTTTTGCTTCCCCCCTCTCTCTCCATCTCTCTCCATCTCTCTCCATCTCTCTTTCTCTCCCATCTCCCTCTTTCACTCCAAACACACAGGAGCTCGACATCCATGCCTGCACATCACCATGCGTCAGATCGCAGCGCTGCGCTCGTGATGTCTGTTTTACTTTGACTACATAAGAAATAAGCACAGCGCTGAATGACGAGAGGAACGTAAAGGTTTCTGCATGTAGCGCCCATCAGCCAATCAAATTGCAGCATTGTTTCACGCAGAGGAAAGTCAGAGTCCAGTGTGCGATGTTCTGATCAGTACAAACATCTCATGTCAGCTTTATATTCTAATCAACTTTTAATAGAGCAAAAAAACAATTCAATGTATTTAAAAAGCACCATTAGACTATTTGTTATAAAACATAATGAATTAGTAAATTGTGAAACTAGGCCCATTATAATTGTGTATGTTAAAATATAATATATATATTATAATGTAAAAATGGTAAAGTGACAGAAACGCAGTTTCTTCATGAGTCTTTTCATGACAGGTGTGAATCTTCACTTCTCGTTCTGTTCATTCTCTGTGGGAATTAACATTTTTGGGCTGTGTAGTTTTATCATTGTTAATTGTTAATGCCAATTACCAATAAATTAGTATAGATAACTATGACATTTTGTACATTCTCTCTTTAACTTAAAATGTAAACAGAAGTTTGTTCTTGACCTTCCTTGTGTTATGTTATGATGAGTCCATTCATCCATGTTAAGTGGTGATTGCTTTAATTGTCTCATTACAATACTTAGTTATTAGTATTAACAAATACATTGTGACCCTGCGGTACATAGTTCATTATGGTATTTAACTGGATATTCTACAAATGATGTTTTAGGTACATATATTTCGTTAAGAACACAATTTGACCCTAACTAGTTTTCATAGCCAATATTGTATTGAGTTATTAACTATGATAATGTATTAATAACTGGCTTTAGTCACTTTCTCTTGGCACAGTTTAATCTCATCATAATTTTATAGCATTACAACCTCAACATTTTAATCTTACTTTAGCCGGCTGGACCACATTAAAATGCACCAGAATACAGGAAAAAGGTCTGAAAATGTTTGGGGCAGTGCCCTCCTATAGCATAATTTAAACTGCTAATGTGGCTGTAGATCCTTTACACCCCTACAAATACATCTGTAACAACATCTGTGTGTGGTGTGTTATTTATACAGGGAGTAGAGATGGTGTCAGTGGAATAACAAGTTGCGTTATGGAATTTGAATCATCAATATTTGAGCTTGTGAGGTGCTGATGATAAAAGAACCAAGATGGCAAACTGGCATTTTGGTGTGCTTTGTTTGCAAGCAAATTCCTAGTTTGTGAATTGTTCACTGACAATGGCAATACAGAGTTTAGGGCCCCTGATGGCTTGGGCCGACCCTGGTTACAACGTAACGCTCACTCTCTAAGCACAAGCCCAGGAGCAGATCAAACCAAACACAGACTCAGGTAAATCAGCTCACACAGAGTAATCAAGGACAGAGTGCACAGGAGGGAGAGCTCAGATGTGTTTTCTGTTTGTTAAGTGTCAAAATGCTATGCGTTTTTTTTTATAATCCAACTCATATTCACTGAGAAATTAGTCTAATGAGGTATTGCGTAAATATCTCAAGTTACAACGTGGGCACCTGCGGCTTATTGACAGGTGCGGCCAGTATATGTACAATTTATTTTTTCTTCTTTTTTCGTGTGCGCGGCTTTTATTCAGGAGAGCTCTATAGCCCGAAAAGTACGATACTTGTTTTTTCCCAGTTTGTGCCCAGTTTAATTCGGATGTCGAATTAATTTGGCCCCGTTCTAGTCCTGTTTTAGCCCTGGCCTTGTGAATTCCAGGCATGACTTGGATAAGAACAGGACTTTATAATATGGCTAAAATCTCATAAAAGTAAACTCAGCAAAATGAAGACCCTATAATCTGGGTTTGATAATATTAATGAAGGCAAAAAAGCCAAATATTTGCTTGTGGCTCTGGAAGGCATGAGTTTTCTGTAGCTCCGGTCTTGCTATCACGGTGCCAGAAAGGTCAGCGGGAATCAGACGGGGCGCACTCACAATGCCACCTGACCCAACCAATCAACCACCAGCCAAGGGCGTTTTCACACGGACACCGCCACCGACTCTGTGTGCAATCAGCTGAGAGCGGCTCACCCCTCAGCCACGCCAGGCCTTATTTTTAACCTTTGCACAGGAAAAGCTGCTACTTTTCCAATTTGCCGAGCAGCGATATCATGCAAGTGGTATGTCCAGCAAGGGCCATATGTGTGTGTGTGTGTGTGTGTGTGTGTGTATAAGAAATCATCATGTTAGGTAACATGTATAGAAAAGAGAAGAGTTTAAACCTAGTGTTGTTTTTTTTATTTCACCTTAATAGCCCCAGGAAAGAATAAAAAGGTACATCTTTTTTGTTTATTTACTTTTTTCCATTACCTGCCCAACTGTGTCAAGGACGCCAGCAGTATATTCCTTGTCGATGTTTCTTTGTGACATGGGCACTCGATGAACTGTATCCTTTTTAACCAATACAATGGAAGCAGCTAGATATATACATGCAATATGAACATCGAGTTCATAAATATGCTTGATGGAAAAACATTTCTGACATTTCTGACCATATAATCTTTCACAACACTATGATTTCCTTAACATTATGTTTTTATTCGGTTCCCAGTTGTGTGGATGAATTGCTAAATCTGGTCAAGTAAAAGTACTAATAAGATGAGTTTGTGATTTTGTCACGTCCACAAACTTATATTGGCATTTTTGTGAAAGAGCAAACCCACAAATGGCACACAATTGAGAAGTGGAAGAAAGATTACACATGACTTTCTGATTTAAAAAACAGTGCATCTTGTAAAAGTATTCAGACCCCCTGAGTCAATACTTTGGGGAACCACCTTTTGCTGCAATTACAGCTGCAGATATTTTAGATTATGTCTCTTCCAGCTTTGCTCACCTACAGATTGACATTTTTGCCCAATCTTCTTTTCAAAACAACTCAAGGTCAGTCAGAACTAATGGAGAGTGTTTGTGAACAACAGTTTTCAGATCTTGACACAGATTCTCATTTGGATTTAGGTCTGGACTTTGGCTTCTGGCAAACTGCAAACCGGACTTCTTATTGCTGTTTGTCAACAATGGATTCTTCTTGCCACTCTTCCATAAACAAATGTGTGTTGTGCATGACTAATAGTTCCAGTTAGACATATTCCCTGTCCACCTGAGCTGTGGATCTCTGCAGCTCCTCCAGAGTTACCATGGGCCTCTTGGCTGCATCTCTGATCAGTGCTCTCCTTGTTCGGCCTCATGAGCTATTTTTAAGCCGCTGCAGTCCACGTGTGTGCGTTGTCAGCGCCACATATCATCACGATAAAACATCTCTGCTGCAACAGACAATAAATCATGAGCAAACAAAGTGACGAACACACCAAGATACAAACACAGGAAATAGCCAAAAGACAATGATTACTCACCTCTCGTAAAAATAAACTGCTGTGTTCTCATCCATGTCTTATTACACAATCGTATTTGATTTGGCAAATGACACCCAGTCCACAATAGATTATTATTAATCCAGTTTCAGTATTGTTTAAACTTAAAATTAGATCCTCACGACTGTTGTGCCAAATTTAACAGCAGAAAGAGAAAGGATGGAGAGAGCAGTTTTTGAGCAGTGTCGTTTTTGCATCTAAAATACCTTTTGGTATGGCCAAAAAGGTCTACTTTGGTTTCATCAGACCTGACATGCCACATGCTTTTAGGAGACTTCAAATATGTTTATGCAAAATTTAGGCTGGCTCGGATGTTTTTTTTGTAAGAAAAGTCTTGCCAACCTACCCCATAGCCCAGATATATGAAGAACTCTGGAGATTGTTGTCACGTGTCAGAATCAAAATAGGTTTATTGCCATTGTCAATGAACAAAATTCCCAAACATAGGAACTTGTTTGGGATGTATGACACAGCCAGTACTTTCTTTCAATGTTCCTGTAGGCCTCTTGGCAGCTTCCAGTTTCCTTCTCGTCTTTTCATCAATTCTGGTGGGACGTCCAGTTCTTGCTAATGTCACTGTTGTGCCATATTTCCTCCCCTTGATGGTGACTGTCTTCACTATGTTCCATGGTATATCTCTGATACTTTGGAAGCTCTCTGCGGACCATGGCTTAGGCTGTAAAATGCGACTGCGAAATGATTAGGAACAGCTGAACTTTATTGGGGATTAATCAGGGGCAATTTAAATGATGGCAGATGTGTATGGACTCCCATTTAACATGAGTGTGAATGTGATTGGTTGATTCTGAAGATAACCACATCCCCAGTTATAAGAGGCTGTGCACACTTATGCAACCTCATTATTTTATTAATTTATTTTTACTCCCCTCTCCCCAAAGTATTAAACAAAAATCAACTGAATCATACAGGTTATAGGTCAGATTAAAGGTGGAAAAACTTCTGATATGTTTTATTTTGGTGTCATTTTTTTTACATCACAAAACCTGGCATTTCAACAGAGGTGTGTAAACTTTTTTATATCCGCTGTATACAACAAACAGGTCCCAGCGGAAAACTGCACCTGACGACACTGCATTCATTTCAACTCGTCTTTGAACATGTTATTTTTCCCAACATTGCTCGCTGATACCACAACGGCTTGTAGTTAACCATGGCAGGGGGAGGTGGACTCACAGAGCCTGCGGGGGACACGAGAGAGGAGCCGAGAGCCAGTCAAAGCAAGTCGTTTTCATTTCCATGGGTGGTATTCCATAACTATTGTGTTATGCATGTTGCACAACACAAAATATGATCATAAATGTCCATAGGGTAGACTATGAAATGGGACATATAGCAAAATATGGGACCTTCAATAATGACTTTAATATACCTTTTACATAAATACAGTTTTCTAGTACTTTTCTGTATAAAATTTAGTTTTTGCATGAACTCCTGTGCACTTATGATCTTGTAAGCGTCTTGACTTGACTTAAACTTGTAGTTTACGTCAGATAAAGGTTTGAGATTTTTTGCCAGTTTCCCCCCGCTGTCCCCTTTAGTCAATCAATCAATCAAGTCTTTAATCGACCAAGAATTTCTCTAGCCAACTACATCCCTAGATCTTTAATTCATGTTTTAAAATGTGATAAACCTGACTGGTTTGTCAGGCTAACCACGCCTGGGAAGAACTGCTGTTACGACATGTCACACAGGCACCAAGAGACGTGTCAGAAGTAAGCACCAAAACATTACCTATTCTTACTAATGTAGATGAACATCTAAAATAATGTAAAATAGTCTTCAACCCTAATTAACTCATGATGATTTACAAGCCACTTTTGTTTCCGAAGTTCAGATTGATTCAATTGATCGCTTCTTCTTTGGATCGCTTCCATTTGTCAAGCGTCAGCCTCAAATTTGGCAATCCCCATACAATTTAAGGACAAAGTACGGTAAGTATCTACACAATTTGAATGACATTTAAGGACAGCCTCAACACAACCTCACCATTCATTAGAGCCATTAGCCAAGGTTCAAAGGCTAACGACTGCTGTGTAACCTTCGTGCCCTGGCTGCAGCTTTAAACGTTTGATTAATAATTACTGCAGAAGGGTGGGTGACAAGCTAGTGTTTCCCATTATCCAAAAAGTGCAGTCAAAAAATATAGTTGGAAAATGTGTCTCGGCATCCAAAATAAGTTAGGGCGCAACTGTGTATCTGTTTGGAATTGTATTTCAAAAGTTTGTGAAATAATAACAACTTGTATCTAGGTTATGCTGTGTCCGACTGTGTCCTGTTCTCTGTTCTCAGCTCACTACCAGGCAAAAGGTGCAATGTATCTGGAGGAAATAATTGCTGCATTAAGCTTTGAGAATACAGGGCTTGGTGCTCGATGGTAGTGCAGTGGTAAAGGGTGTTGCACATGTTCAATTCCAGGCCTCAACCATTTGCCAAATGTCTCTCACTCTCTCTTTTCACGCTACAGCTGTCCTGAGAAATAAAGACTTCAGGCCAGAAAAATCCTTATAAAGAAAAGAAAGTAAAGGACATTAACATTGGTACTAATCTCTGTTTATGAATAAGAATATAACCAAATGTAGAGAATTTAAAATGATGATCGCATAAATATTTTTTATACTGTTATCATGCTTTGGTATGACATTTTAATTGCCTTATTACAACCCACACAACTTGCAAATTTAAAGAGGATATATTATATCAAATTAGGGCTGTCACTATCGATTACTTTTCAATTAGTCAACTTGTCAAATAATTATTGATAGTTTTGAATATGTTTTAAGGAAATAAAGATTGAAATATGGTGACTGAAGGCTTCTAGATTCTAGAGCTCTGTATAAAATTATTTTTTATGAGCTTGTGACCAGCAATGTTCCCTCATTATTAATTTACACAAAATTGTATTAGATTAGATTATATTAGCATTTCTTGTCCTGTATGAGAATTTTTCTTGTGCATTTGACCCATTTTTAACCAGTGTCACTAGGGCAACCTGTCAGGAGCAGTGGTCAGAGCAACATTTTCCCCTTGACTTCTACATTTTGTATAATCCTGCATTCAAGTCTTGGGTGATCAGAAAATCAGTTTTCACCCACCCCCTATCTCCCCCTTCTCCTCTGTACTTACTTACCTCCGGGTCATACATGTAGCGTTCAAAAATATTATGTAGACATTTTTCAACAATAAAAACTAGCTATAGTTCTGCAGTTTTGAACAGGAAGTTACTGGTCCTATTTCTATTAATAAGTGTAATTCCAAATACCTGAAGAACATAAAGGTTCCTTTAATATTCTCAACAAAGCTGCAGTACGGTGTACATTCAATTATTGTCCCAGCATTGTCTTACGTGATCACAAGTTACACAGTTTTACATTGACAGAGTTCTTTGTGGTTGCTATTTTGGGTAAGCCTCCAGTAGGGCTAACCACACGTTGTCAGAGGAAGGACTAGTGTGATTTTGTACCCCAGCTTTGGACTGTAAATGTGTTTGAAAACAAGGAACCACATCCAAATGTCTCCACCTACAACAGTAATGTGTTGTTGGCAGTTCATGTACAGTCAAGAGGAGAGCAACGGTGTGTTTTGACGTGTGCACTTTCCTTGACCTTCCAGATATCAAACTTGAGATGCTAGTTGTTGCACGCAAGTGGATGCTAGCAAGAATTCAATTGATTTTACCATAGAAAGTGAATATTTTATCTACGGTTACAGCAGGATGCTTTTATTTTGATGTAACTTTTCTTTTTTTCTACCCCTTAGTTTTCGGGCTGATATATCCGAAAACGCCTGACTGGAAATTAGTCAGTGGAGAAAAAAGTACAACATTTTGTAGTGCGGACAATTACTCAAGTCAAAGTAAAAGTATCACATTAGAAAAAAACCTAAGCAAAACAAATCCACACAGATTTTGTGAACAGTTTTAGGTGTTAAATGTAGTGATTTTGGTAGAGAATTGTGCAGATCGTTGGTCAACAAAGGTAAATTTAAATACATTCCTTTTTGTATGTGTATATTATGTGTATATTTTTGTTTGCTCAAAACTTGATCTCCCAACCTTTAGGCAGAATGTCACCATCAACAAGCTTAAAATGAAAAGTACTTTCTACTTTTCGGTCCTGTTAAAAATGTAGTGGAGTAAAAGTAAAAAGCATACACACTGTAAGAAAAAAGTAGTCCTTTTACTTTTTAAATTTAAATTCAATTAAAAGTTAGTTAGTATTTATTTGAGACAGGGACAGTGCACAATATACATTAACCTTATCAAGAGTTATGCATTTTACCAGGTTGTAGCTCACGTGCTAATTTCCAGCTGTCGTCCAAGGGCAGGCTGTTGTTATTAAGTCCCACTGAGGGGAGGAGCCTATAGTACATGTTTTTAGTGGTGGGGAAACCAGGAGCACCTGGCGGAAACCTACGCAGATCCTTTAGAGTTGAATGACTAGGTTCTTTGTGAAGCTGGCCTCTGCTGTCTGATCTGCTCTTAATTGTAAGCGGAAACAAGCTATATAAAAAAGGAAAATCCAATTTTCTTTTTACTTACCCTTCTTTTTCCACCATTTACTTTCTTGAAAACAGAGAGATACTCTTCTGCCTAGCAGCCAAGTGGTCTAAGCAAAACAAATATAATACGAATACTATAGATTACATGACTGTAGGTTGTAAAAAAAAATACCAAATTAAAAATCAATACCAAAACAATGAAATAATAAATCTTGTAACTAAATACTACTTTGGACTTGTGAACTATCCTAAACTTTTCAGAAGAAGCCTGACAACATAATAAAATGATGTAATAAGAACACTGTCAGTTATCCAAGGATAGAGTGACAGTGGATTGGCTGCAGGTCTGGCTGACACGTGCTGGACATGAGCCTGAGCCGATGAGACCCTCCACAGCACTACATGGATTTGCTGTTAACATTGTTTCACATTTCTACAGCAGAAGTATTATGCTCTCCACTCTGGTTAGCCATTGTAGCAATCAAAAGCTCTCCAGTGGATTTTGGTAAATGCTAATGCTTCTCTGGAGTTATTCAGTCTGAGAACTTCCATCTGAACTCTTAGAAGTAATATTGGGGCCCAGACTATACAAAGAAAAGCATGTAGTCTTGGCTGGCCAGGCAAGAAAAATGTGGATATTTGTTTTTATCAATATTTTTGTCTTATGTCTTTAAGTTGAATCAACTGTGAGCCTAGTATGGAATGGCATTACATTATAAAAACATAAAAGTCACATGTTAATAATTCTGTCTTCATTAAAAATATTTCAGTTTGCCAGTGACATGTCTTGCCGTATATTGACCACACAAAGCCACCACATTTCCCATCATTAGATGTTTATTTCTGATATCATCATCAAAATTTTTACAAAACATTTTCTGACAATAATATACTCAAAGAAGAGCCATGTTTTTGCGCTTGGACCAGGTCTTCACAAAAAGTCTTAAGTTCTGAATACAGTAAAAATCAAAATCAGATGAACCAAAAAAACAAAAAAAACTACCAAGGAAAATAATGCAGCGCATATTTACACCTTACAGAAATCAATGCTCTCTGTAGGAAATTAGTGATTCGGCGTGCATTTGGACAGGGTGGATTTCAAAGCAATACATTTTATAAAGAAGGCAGCAAATCACACCAATGGTGAGCGTTACAGGAAACAATGACTAGTTCTGATATTGCTTTCTGCCAAATTTTATAGAGCTGCAAAATATGACTAATCACGTATTATAAAAAATTGCTGAGTTGTCTTTAATCTTGTTTTAATTCAATTTACACTACGCTTAATTATTGTAACGGCTCAGTGAGTACAAGTTAATAACATGTAAAAACAATAACAACATTTCACATGGTTACCATGTAATTACATGTTATTGCATGTTGACACAGGATGTTACTTAGTGATATGTTGGATAAAGTGTAAAGTGATCTCTTATAAATTCTGCCTGTAGGGTAATTTTTTTTTGTCTTTAAATGCAATGTTCTTACTCCACAGACAGAAATACTTTCTTAAGTATGAGCTTAAGCCTGATTAAAAATCAACAAAAATATAGATAACTCAATTTTCATTTTTAGTCAGGAAGAAATTATCATTTGCAGTGTAGAAAGCTTCCTTTTTCAATGTAGTCCAATTAGGAGCATAAACAGGCTTTGTCATAAAAAAAGAGAAAGAAATGCATTTCCTCGACAAAAGGTTAACGATGCTAGGTTCTCCCCTTGACATGAGCAATGACAGAAAAACACAGTCAGGACAAAGTGGGTCGAGAGGTTAAAGACTTGCGGCTAATGTGAAACAGCATGAAGCAATCAGAATCGATGGGCTAACGGTGAAGCTGCAGAGGAGGTAGAATACAGGAGCAGCTGCCCCTGCACACAACAGCAGGAGGTGTTCAAGTCAAGACCAGAACTGAGATTTGTTTTCATTATTCCTGAGAAAGAAAGAAACAAATAAATGAATTCCTAAATATTTCTGAAACCCTTTGCGTGGATATTTTTGTAATTGGTTGCCTTCAGCTGGTAACACAAATGAATGTAGCATGTTGAAATCATTAGCTGAATTTTAGCAAGACAGAATGGAATTGCAACTCTCAAAAAGGGATTAGTGAATAAAGACTTTGAAGAGTCAATAACCTTCACTTGAGTGTGTTCAGACTTGAGACACCACATAAAATGGAACTAAACCCTGGGAATAAATCTGGACTAAACTGGGACTAGGTTTTTGTCATCTTCTTGTTCAAATAAACCAGGGCTAGAACGGGACAAAGGGTGTTCAAACTCTGGTGCGCTTCCGGCTAAGTAAGCTTTGTTTGTGGAGGTGTGGACGCACCAAACAAGCACACTCTGGGCTACTTGAAATCAGAGGTCTGGGAGCAGAGCATTTTTAGCCACGCAACTCTGGTTGTCCAGATAATGTATTCTGTTCAATCTGATGCTCCGAACTTCCGATTTCATGAATACAAATCTGCCTCAGCGATACACTGCTCCCTCCTAGCAAGTGGTGGTGCTTTGCCCTGAGTCAGTTCAATTTGTTGAACTGACTCAAACTATTACAGAAATGACATCATAAACTCTGGTGGAGATTTGCTTGAGTCTTCTGGACCAATAAGAATGAGTCTACATCGGGACTAAACTGAGCTCAAACCAGGACAAGAACCATTAGCGTCCAGTTTACTGTAAAGGAAAATGTAGTTTAAATAATAAAAATGTAACATTTAATTTGCATCTCCAATTCCAAGTTAAGGTATAAGGTCATAACAAAAAATGGTCTTGACTTCAACACTTCCATCAAACACGGTACATAGCTTGCTGGCTCACTTTCTGACTCACATAAAGATACAAACTCTGACATAATAACTAGCAAAAAAAACCTGAAAAAAACCAAAACTTCCTGCTGGGGCAAAGAGGAATATATGATTTTCATCTTTCGAAGAGCATACGCACATATCCTGTACCTGCTGTCTCCAGAGTCCTGCTCGTGTTCTGTATGTAAGGATGGGTCCGTGCACTGCCACTGGGACTCACATGACACTCGTGGCACATGAAAAGCCTCGGATCCACGCTTAGAAATCATTTTTCAAATCTATTTATCAGGTAGTGGATTAGAAGCCATTGAAGTGTGGAGGATGGCCTTGGGTGAACTGGAATGAATAGAGGCGCCAGGAACCCGCCGTGCTTTATTAACATTTACAGCACTTTTTTAGAAATTATTTTTCATGAGTGCTTGTCTGACTGTTGATGTCTTAATTCTGCAAAATGGAATACAGGAAACTAAGTTAGGCTTGGGTGACTACACCATGCAAAATGTTGTGGGGTCATCCATTTGGTATTATGTGGATTATATAAAATAACAACCTGAAATTAACCCTTTTTTGTTCTGCTATTTATGATTTGTTAATTGATTCCCCACATTTAGAGATCACAAGTCAGAGAAAAGAAAAGGGTCACATCAGGGAGGACATTGGGCAAACTCACTGAGCAAATCACTCCAAGAAAGCGGATGATTTGATGTGGCAACCCAAAAAGGAATTCAGGCGAACTAAAAGACTGTGTTATAAAGACTAGGACTTAAATATGAAAACAATTATCGCTCTCTCATCGTACTCTCTTCTCATGTTAGCGCAAACTCTTTAGCTATTCTTGTCTGATTCCTTATACCTTGAACACATTTCTGTCTGGGTATAACCTTATGAGATCTTCATTTATCCCAACTTAAAGAGAATTTGAATTTGAGATGGGTCCGAACCAACAAAGCAGAAGACACAGGCTGTCTGTTGGCATGGGGAGGGCGCACAGACGGTTGTGGAGTGTAGCTCAAACATCCATCATTAGCATGCAAACCGTGAGCCTGCTCCTCTCTCTGATGACAACAGAATGGACAAAAGACTAAATAATGTCTGGCAGCAGGATGGGGCTGAGGAGATTTGATGTTATCAAGGAGGTAGTCAGGATTAATCTATATATTACTCCTCTAATACCACAATTTCATTAGTGCTTCTAATTGAACAAATGATGGAATGGTATAGCTGTGATCAATGGCTTTCGAGTAAGTTGTTCATTAGCACTGTGAAAACTCAAGTAATTACAGCTTATAGAGTGCCAGCTAGCTCTTTCCCCAGGGGTCCGTTTCACAAAGGTGCCATAGACTGAAAAGTTATAAGACTGTTATTATATATTATTAGTGCAAAGTAATCTAGTTTTGAATGGCAAAGAAAAAAAATACTTCAATTATAGCTGGTATTTTTGTCAAGTTGTTTCAAAATTCAAAGCTTCAAACAAAGACGTTGGTATGTGTGCTAGCTTCAGCTTTCATAATTAGTCACCAAGTATTCAATAATGTCATGGCCATCATTTCCAATTAATGTTGTTTTGTAGCAAGATATTTGGATGCCTTTCAAGGAAAATACAACACTAATGCAGAGTTATGCTTCAGAAATGTATTGTATATTGCCATTGAAATGCATCTACATTTCTATTCTCAACAAGATCCGAAGTCAAAAACAGCCAGACACTACAAAAAGTACCCCATTGTGCAACTGTCCCCTGTTGTGAGCACTGTGTCTTTCTCCAGTGACCTAGCTTTAGTGCCACGTAACTCTTCTGGGGCAGGGAAAGGGCCGGCGAACAAAAGGACTTGTCCATGACACTTGAATGCAGTTTGGGAGGGCTTTTTAGGACAGCGTAAAATACCTCCTGCCTGTTTCCGTGTGGTTCAGCGCTCCTCCCTAACCGATTCCTAAAATATCGCCATGCTAACGGAAATAGCACATCATTAAAAAAGGCATAGGCAGACGTAAAATTCAGGCCAAGGAGGAGATGGCAAAGGGGGTGGTATAGGGAAAGACAAAACAATGGATGGATGGATTGAATCAGGTACATTGGCACAGTTGCTATTACAAATTTCAACCAAAACTAATAAACAACCACACTTTTGTTGGCATTGTCCTGTACATGAAGGGGGAATGAGCCCTTCTTGAAGAATTGGGGTCTTGCGTTGAGGGCGATCACTTGTTTATAAAATTTAAAATCATGGCACATTTAAGAAAAGAAATACATCAAATCAATAAAAAGACAGGTTACATTATAAAAAACACATCTTCAGAAAATGGCAGCAAGTGTATTATAAAGCAATAAAGTTGTGAAGTTAGAAAACAGACAACCCTCTTTTCCAGCACTAGTCAGACATTGAGTGGGTCTCGAAGCACATCACAATGACAGCGCTCAGAATATAACCATTATAGTGTGATTCCATAAAAGCATTTGATAAATAACTTCAGTAACATAACGCAATGGTAGAATCGTGATGGGTGCAGATAGAAAAATACTTATCATTGTTTGAAACGACAGGAGCAGCCAAGTAGGAATCAGATTTCTCTGTGTTGTCTTGCTTTTGGTTCCTACCGGAAGTCTGAGTAAGGCTCCCATCCTCTGTCGCACAAGCAATATGTGTTTCAGAAGATACCATTTTTAAATTTTCACTATTTACAGGATAAATAAGTTCTATTGTCTCTTTCAGAAGTCTTATAGAATTTCTTGACATCATCTTCAAAATCAAGTCTTTTCTGAGCTGGAACAGAACAAAAATAATTCACTATTTCTTGTCCTTTGATTTTTTTTTAATATATTTTGTTTTACCATATACGATAAATCCTCTTGAGATTTGGCCCATTTCAGTTTTATCTGTGGCTTTATCTGTTGCACCATGAGGACCCAAGCACTTTTTCGTAATTGGAAAGCTCGATGCCCCCTCACATGTTGAAAATGACCCTTTTGTGAGTGATTATTTTAGACAAGCCATTCCAGCTGCAAGTGAAGTCCTCATCCGCTCCATGTACTGCAAATGTGTTGCGGTGCTCAAAATGGTAGCCAAAGGGTTACTGGGGGCATTAAAAAGTCCCTTACCGCTGGCGTACACGTCTGGGGACCGCGCAGAGATCTCAGGCTATATTCCCAGTCTGTCTTTTGGGTTCACGGCCAGGTCAACAAGAAGTCAATGCTTCATCATGGTCCCCGCGAGGCACTCTTAGCTGCGAGGACATGGGTTAAAGCACATAGCCAGACCAAACCTTTCCAATCCGATGAGATCGACCATTTGTTCCACTTCAAATAATGCATATTCTTACTCATCAACGTTCTTAATGACGGTTGGGGGCAGTGAGAGTGGTTCAGCCTTCGGAGAGGAGGAACCTTTGAAGAATATGTACAATGCTCTCCAATCAGATGTACCTTTTTAAAGCATTGGATATAATTGTAGTCATAGACCTGTTATGACCGAAACACAAAGGGAACATGTTGTTGCTTTTATGGAACTAAACCTCTAACTGGTAATGCGTCACATAGACAGGAAAATACATGAAATGTGAAAACCAAATGCCGTGGTATGAACTATAAGAAGAAACAATGCTATGACAGAACACAAGTTAACTCTTTGGTTTGACATGCTCATTAAATAAAATAATATGAAATTAATCAAAATCAGATGCCTCTTGCGTCCATTAATCTCATCTCAGCATGTGACTGGACTGGCCACCTCTTCAATCTACACCTGCAGTTATTGCACCTTCTAATGACTTTACTTGCAGGGTGCGCTCTCATAATTGGATATTGAAGAGGTGCCATTCTTGCCGATAATCTCCCAAGAGGTTGTATAAAGGGCTATTTCATGACACATGAAAAAAAAAAGGAAGATGGGTTACACAAAATGGTCATGAAGGATGTCTTGGTGTCCTCTGAATAGTTAAAAGATGATGTGTGTTCCATTTTGTCCATGTCTCCAGGTTATATTTGAGAAGTCATGTTTCTGAGTACAAAACAAGTCTCTTCAAAAAAAGAACCACCTCAACTACCCCATTTACCGCAATGCTATCTGGAAACATTCACCAGATATCCTTGGCTAAACTTGGCTAGCGTCCAAATTTGAGCGTGCCTGTACGTTCGGGGGGAGGGTAAGGGCCGCTGCTGGGTCCTTCCACCTGGGGTCTGAGTGGGGGCGGTGGTGATCGGGCCCCGGGCACTGGAGCATTCATGCTGGAGACCGGGGGCACAGCGGGTAGGGCCACAGTCTGTATGGTGCCCCTGTCGCACGGCACTAGCTCCTCCAGCCCCTCTAGGCCCTGGGGGGGTCCTTCATAGCCCATGTTGAGCCGGAGGGGTTGATGAGCCTGGCAGTAGTCCACAATGGGCTGCTCGTAACGGTAGAAGGTCAGTGCGCCCATCTGGTGAGGGACCTGTTTTAAGAGAGGAAGAGGAAGATGTGGAGAGATAAGGCGGGGTAGGGTGAAGTCAGGACAAGGAAGAGGAAAATGTGAAAGAGAAAAGACAGAAACACATTAGCCAATGATCTCAAAAAAGTTTCAATAACACACTAATTTGAATGTGGTCAGTGACGTATGACGCAATGTATGTCGATAACTATTAGCCCAAGCCGTCATTTGAATTTGTTGTGCTTTCCATACAAAGAATGAGTCTAGTTTGCGTTTGGCTTTTTATGGGATGGAACAAATGTGGCTAGAATACAAATGGATAATCATGCAACCAGAAGTGAAGCAAATTGAAAAGTATACAACCAATCAGGGAAACAAAGCGTGCCTGCCCACATTTGAGGCTAGAGTCCAACAGAGCCGAGATAAAAATCTGAGGACATGTTGCCATTTCAGAATACAAACAGGAAAGAGATAAATTATAATAAAACATGCTTTCTATCTAGGAAGGCACATTTCACAGCATTTGATGTAAAAAAACAATGTTGATGCACATAATGGCACATTAGAGGAAAGGTGTGTTATCCAAAGATACATTGGAGGATACAAAGCAAAGGGGAAGTCGAACTACCAACGAACAGAGGGCAAAATGAAACAGCAGAGCATATATCTGGTCTCAAAATTCAATTGCACATATGTGTAAATGGTAGGATGATTGCTCTCAATTTTAAGCCATAAATGTATGGTATGTGTTCCATGCTTTCTGTTCAAGACTGCAACATACTTTGATGAAGGAGACATGTAGACCAAAATGTTTTTATCCGGGTTCAGAATAAAACATCTTAAAGTAAATGTCTCAGTCAAAATAAGGGCTACATAACATTGATTTTCGGGAAGGTTTTCTTGTTGGACTTTGGTGATGCAGTGAAGCGCTTGTAAGAAAGTATTGATAGTCTTTCTCATGAAATTCCAACATTCACAGACATTGCAGGACCTGCATTCGTTTGTACATTTGTGAGCTAACCAGAATGAGGATGCTTTTCTGATTAGACACTGACATCTTATTTGTGCAAATGAACTTAATCCGATGTAAAGATTGTTTGACAACATAGTCAGGCTGTGACGAGCTAAATACAGAAAACAATATTTTGTTTAGGTTTAGTGTCAGCACTCCCATCTGTTCCTTCAAACTGGAATCATGCCTATAACTTTGCATTGTCCAAACAAAATCTGGATTTGCTGTATGTCTGGTACATTGTCATTTCTGTTTACTGAAGTGCAAATCCTGTTTACTTTAACACATGTAAAAATGTGTATTTGTTTGCTTTCAGTTGACATTTTACACTTTGCTATTAAAACTAAATAAATGGCATAATGTATTTCTGTATGGTTTACTGTAACTCATTATGGATACATAAATTCAAAATAGTAATTTCAAGTTGTATTAAATGAATAAACAAAGTGCTTTAGGCTCCTGCACATAATCCAATACAAAATGCCCACTCTTCACCCCTTTTTTCGTCTGCCCTGTCCATTTAAGTCTGCGGGTCAAAAAAGTCTGTACGTAAATAATCCCATAAAACAATAAATACAACAAAAACAATGTCAAATTCAGTGTGTAGTATGAGTTTGATTTTTAAAACATTGTCCAGATGACTATACTGTCGAAACTTTTTCAATGATGGATCACTCCTGAACAAATGATTGATTACATCAACTAGGATGAGTTAATGTAGTTATTAAAGTTAAGTCTTAGACGTTTTTTTTTTGTTTTTTTTTAAGGTTTTCTGGTGCATAGGCTTTATTAAATCGGACAGTTCCAGCATGAACTGGGGAGGAAGGTAGACACATGTGGCTGATGGAAACCAGGAGGAAAACCCACGATGGGGAGTTCATAACAACCACACAACCACAGTGCAATGCCTTAAACCACTACACTGCCGACCAGCAGCTTTGTAATGCTATTTTTAAATTCCTTTTGTTCCTACAGCCTTTTCCACTTGGCGTATAAATTGGAGTCACATCTGTGCTTACTGTAGTTGATTAGTTGCTCTTCACTTTGCATCGTGGCTTCTCCACTCTGACCCCAACTGCTTTCAACTCGTTCTCAACACAGATCCTAACGGAAGCCATCTGAGCCAACCATTACCATGTACCAATTTGTTTGAGGAAGGGTCCAAAATGTCTGTGCCACAACATCTGCGTCAACTTACTTCATACTGCATCTGTGGCTACTAGCTAATCGAGACGGGTCCCATACTTTCACATCAGTTTGCAAATTGGGAGAAGTTTCTTGCCCATGAAATGCAAGGAAGATTCGAAATAATGCCGCTTTTACCCCAGGCTTCGTGGGTTACATTTGAACTATCCACATGCAAGATGACACAAGTCAATTTATTCTAACTGGCAGGGAATTTGATATGAAACCCATTTCCGAATAATAATTTGTGCATGCTAAAGGGCAGATGATTTTTCTGCAAGAAGTCACACCAGCTCAACCATGGTCAGATGTTCAGAAATGATAAACAATTTGTCTTAGAACTGTTTTGTTTTGAGAGCACAAAACAATCATCCATCTTATCCTCCGCCAAGTGTATAATTCTACCAGTTCTGCTCTCCGTTCTCCACAGTAACATCAGCATACCAGAAATTATGAAATGTTTTTCTCTCCTCTTTTTTTAAATGGCAGTTGGCTAGCTGGCAATAGTTCCCATGGTAACACATCACAGTCCTGAGTTTGCTTGAGGGTATGGAACATGATTTTGGAAAGATGATCTTTTTAATGGAAAAGGCCTGTGGGGCCCGATCTTGAATGACACAAATACATTAAGGATATAGAGAATATGCTGTAATGTAAAGACTGTATTCACCTTACTTTCAACCAACTTATGCTATTACTTTTGAATGCATTATTTCTCTTTCTCCCCTTCATCAATGTACAACTTTGTGCTTATGCCGTAACAATCTTCACGATCTCCGCCGCAGCAGAGCATTCAACAGCCACCTCAACCTGTCGATCGTCTCTTCATTACCACCACCAATGTCTACCAGCACCAAAGGTTAATCATACCATAAAGTGCCTGTATTAAAAAGCCCATTGCAATAGCAGTTCTAAAAATAGAAGAAAAGAAAGTGTTGTTGTTGAAATTTTGAAGGATATATTTTAAAATCAGTTTGTTGGATAAGGAAGCTCTCTGTCATGGTTCAACATTAGAGTGAGATAAGGCACTATTAGGTGGGGCCAGCCGTTTATTCTGAAATATTTTCTTCACTTATGTTTCCAAATACATCCTTTAAACTGTTCATTATACACGTCCCTCTTCTGTGTCTGTCTTCACAGTGGCTAACTTGATAGTGTTGAATACTATGCTCCAACATTGTTTTGTACATTATCCATTTGTCTTCCTTCATTATGTGGGTTTTTCGGGTGAAAGAAAAGCATATGAACCAAATCTGTGACCTTTTACTGTTTGGACTGAGAAAATATTAGTTTGTGCTTCCGCTCGTTGTTAGCTCTGACTCACTGATGATATCATTAGGTGAACAGGCCCGCACTAACGTCTCACTAACGTCTCACTAACGTCTCACTAACGTCTGGATGTTTGTTGAATATTCCATTAGAACTGCAAGTAAACAAACACAAACAAAGTTAATATATAAAGTGTTTTTAATTGGTGAAACTTAATTATATTAAACCTTACTGCCAAAGTTCCATCTATTCAGCGTCTGTGAATTTTCAGTGCCACATCTGTGCGAGTGCATATAATTAAATTGAATATGTTCGAAATTATTTGAAAATTTTCTACTAAAAATGGAATTTTCAACACTTACACATTACTAATTGGTAGACTATTGAAAGTATGAAAGTTGATAACAGGATATTGCAATCCCCCTTCCATTTACATTCAGGCTCAATAGAACAAATATGGATAGATGCATTTAATGTATAGGGCCCTCACATGGACTTTTAAAATCAATTGAATGCAGCACCAATTATGTGGACATTGCAGCTCTTCAAGTTGGATGATTGAAAACATTAGCAATAATTATAGATAGATAAGGAACTGAAGTCCACTTTTTAATAATGCAATTTGTATTGCATTTCTGAGAATTATTTCTATGTATAGTGTGTAGCTGTGCATTTTCTGTAAAGACCATCAGAAATAAAGAACTGAAGAAGAGCTTTGTATGGATCAAATGGTGGATATTTTATTCACAAGTGCACAGGTAAATCAGTCCCTTTTCTCGGAAATAGCCCATTTAGATTATTGCAAGCTACTACTTCCCCATCAATATTGCTAGCATTCTCAAACCAAAGAACTACTTTTTCCAACTCCAGAGCGTGAGCAAAATCAAGCACTTTCACATCACATGTCACAGCCAGGGGCCCTCCTCACATCTGTTCCACCAAGGCCCCTGCGCTCCTTTTTAGAAACACTAATACACGCCACACAAACAGATGAGACTCTCGCGGCACTCCACCCAACTTTAAATCGCACGTGACATGAATGGCTTGGAAAAAAAAGTAGTCCCAATTAAAATAGTTTTTTGAAACGCAAGAGAAGCAGTGGGGATGCAAAGCACGCTGACCTGGATTAAAGAGGCCTGCCTGGCTCAGAGGCACATCCTCAGATCTCTGCACTTGGGTGTCAAGGAGTTCACAACAGCCACAATGACACCAACATGGAGGATATGAATAATACAGTACCGGAGCTGAGCGGGGGGCACCGGTGTGCAGCGCAGTTAGCACCTCACAGCAAGATGGTAGAATCAGTTTATAGCCTTTTGGGGAAATGCAGAATGAGTGAATTATACATTTTGTTCTTTATTTATTACCATCATAAATACCAGACATGTCACTCATTTTGTGTGATTTCTAAGTTTAGATGGGTGACATCATCTTCAGCACAGAAATCAGAGAGAGAGAGAGAGAGAGAGAGAGACCAACCCATACAGTGAATATAGCCACAAATAATCAAGACCATACTATAAACTGCTCTCTACTTTAATTAAATGTCAGGATATTTTTAGAAATTTTGAATCTTATTTTCAAAGGGGCAATGGAGTACCCTATGCAGACTCAGTGAGAATATGCAAACGACACACAAAAAGGTGAGACTGAAGTGCTAACCACGAGGTTACCATGGCAATACATTATCTTTTTTTTTAGCATGGGATTTGGATAATGTGAATCAGGATACGGGCCACTATATGGTCTTTCCTACTTCAACTATTAGATAGATATACAGACAGATATAAAATCCTGTAAAATTATAGTTATTGCTATGCTGTTACTTTCAACTTTTAACAAAAAACATTTTGAGTTTTGTGCCAGACATAAAAAACAATAAATAACCCTCCAGACTTGATCAAAAGTAGAAATGGTAGCTTAATGCAAACAAAAATGCAGTGCAATGCACACACCCCCAAACTAAACTAAACTGGGGCTAAACCTAGAAAAAAACAGGTCCAAAACACCCAGCAGCATAAGTGCTACCCATGTAACCACCTTTTTGTGAAATTGTTTCTTGGAGATCTCTACATTAGTAATTGAATCCAAGATCAGCTTCTTTGTGTTTTAGCTTCTCAAGACGCAAGCACTCTTCGGTTAAGGTACTTTATTGTCCCGGGTTGTTTCCCCCCTCTGCATCTAACCCATCCTTCAAAGCAACCTGTCAGTAGCAGTGAGTCGCTGCAATAAAAAAAACGAAAAAAAAACAACAACAATGAATTTATATAGACCCTTTCAAGATAGTGAAAGCGCTTTACATCGCATTACTCACTCACTCCACACACTTGGTGGAATTTTGTGAAAAAAAAACCCGGAATAAAGCATAATATCCAAAAATGTCATGTAAAGATAGATCCTAGAGGTATGTGTCAGTTAAAGGATGTTGAATGGGATTTTAAAGAGGTGTGAGTGTATTAGTGGTTCGCAGAAATATGCAACAGCAGAAGCATATGTTTTTGGATGGAGTGGGATTGAGCATGTTATGAAAAGGAAGAGAGAAGTGCGGGCCATGCTAATGTAGCTTGGCAGTGTAAGAATTACCCCACCAAGACAGTCGCTCGCAGTGTATTAACAGCAGTTGTGTTTTAGATAAAAATGTTGCTTTTAAGCGCCTGGAGAGCGGATGGTTAGCTTTAACATGCTTGCTTTATCAGTCAACAAAGTGCAATTTGGCAAAATGTCATGTTTTGGAGTGGAAAAAGACTATGGTCTGTAAGTTTATTTGCAATGGAGGTTGTGAGGCAGATTGGTAATCATTGTATTTCATCCAATATCATGTCATGTCAATTGCATTACAAACAATGAAAGGAAATGCTCATAAACTATACACAAATGATAAATTGGAATTGGTGCCATGTCCCAAATCAAGTTGAACAAAATAACATATTATTATCAGGCCCAAGTTGAGCTGAGAATCGTCCCAGAAACCCCAAAAATGAATCTGTTAAAATGTTGAATACCCAAGAAGAAAAATGAATGACTTAACCCTCAAAACTCAAAAGAATTTAATGATTTGTCATAAAATGTTAGTGCATATTTGTGACATGCAACCCAATGGAACATTTATGCACATAAATACTAAAATGAATAGTAGTATTTGGAACTTTTAAAACTGTAATTTTTATCATATGTGCTATAAAAACAATACAAATTCAAATACTGTGTTTTTCCACAGGTCGTATTTACCACATTTGTACTTTACATTACTTTATATTACATGATTTGATATTTGATGATTTTCAGCTTTGAAAATGAAATGTAAAGAAATGTTGTCACACTTGGACAATTGAAACCTGTAGAAAAACCCTGGGTTGGAGAAAAAGCACACCACCTGCCATCTTGAGGTGTCTTTATTCACCTATATCTACAAACTGCACCTTCATTTCATCCATTAACCCCACCTGACTCATTACATTATGGGCACTCAGCGGATTACTCTTCTGGGGCTATTCAGTTGAAAACCTTCCACCCCCCCTCCCCCCTCCTCTGCCCCCTCCCTCACCCGGCCCCTCTCCGCGAGCCCAGGCCAGAATTAATTAACCCATATTAACTCCCCGCCGGTTCAGTGGATTCGCTTAAATTGTCTAAGGCATAATTCTGACATCTGGATATGAATGTTTTAAAGACTGATATTTGTGCATTAATTTGACTCTAGTGGAGAAAACTCAAGCCTGACACGACCCAGGCCTGGGCACTCAAAGATCCTTTTACGTTGTTGTATTGGCAGAAAAAGTGCGCCTGACAGGGCGTCATGTGCTCACCATGTTCTACCTGCAGGTGTCGCCATTATCAGAAGTGCTTAAGCCCCTGTCGCTTACCACACTATCTCTCTTTCTCTCTCCTTTCATTGGCCTCTCCCTCGTCTCTTCATCCGTTCCTCTTCTATTTGCGCCGTGCAGGCGTTACACTTTCATTCATGCACCTTCTACCCTCATGTTGCTTATTTGGCTGCAATAGTCATCTTGTCTTAAGAAGGAAAAAAAGAATACTGTGGTGACAACTGCCGATCGGTTGGGTTTGGACTTGGGCAAAGAATCAAAACGTTGCTTATCCATCTATTTTCCATTGAGAAGTCCAATAATGAATCATATAATTAATAATCGGTTGCAAGAAGAACAGAGCCAACTATATGGTAACTATTGATGATATTCAACCCATTGTGTCAATGGAGATGGATGAAATGTAATGCCATACTGGGGAACGTTACAGGCATAGTAATCTCCTTGGAGACAAGCGAGTGACTGAACCTCCACCAGAAAAAGCTACACAGTGCATCTTTACTGTAAGTGTTATATTTTAACTGACTTGCATTTTGAGATTTGGTTTTCTCATGTAATGTGCAAAATAAATAAAATCCATTAAATTAAATTACATTTGTTGATATCTTGATATTTGTCTGTATCCACAAACTTAAAACACAACATTAACCTCTATATAATCCTTTACTTTTCTTGTTTTCCGTTGACAAAGTACCAAGATCAATATCACCAAAAAGCGATACCTGAGAACAAACTATCCACTCAAATCAATACTTCTACCCCACAAAAGAGCATTTGATCGCAGCAAATGCATAAACATCGATTGATTGGTCTAACAAAGTCAAATCCACAGAGCCAGAACCATGTCAGAACAAAAGGTCTGCTACATTGACATTCAGCTTGTGTCCACAGAGTTACGAGGTACAGCGCCTCTCATTAGAAATGCTGTCAGCCTCGTCGCAGCATTTGGAAATTATGAATTCTTCACAGCAAGAAGACAGTTGACAGTGAAGACAGCCAAATATGTAAATGCTAACATCTGTCTGGGGAAGGGGAAAAATGTATCAAGGAATTCCCAGTTGAAGTTAGGCCAGTTACGGGAGCTGATGGAGTTTAAGTGACAATCAAAATATTGTGTCAGTGCTTTTGTTTGTTGACCTTTAAGTTCAGGAATCTTTCAAAGGGTGAAGTTTTCAATTTGTCAATCAAGTGATTTGATAAATCTACAGAAGACATACAGTTTTCTGTTTTGTCTGTTATATAGTAGAATATAGTCAATATTTTATATTTTGTGCATTTTAAATATCAGCATTGATGTGAAATTACTTAATTTTGGTTGAAAATGGCAAGGCTGATTCCTGTGTGTACTCCTAACCAAGCAATCTCCATAAAAATGAAAGCATTTCTTCCATTCATACATTTGTAAGGATTAAACAATGCGGAAATTGTGTAACACACTGCTCTTTGTTATTTAGTTTGCTTATACCTGGTCCCACAAACTGCAATAGCCAGTTGGTGAATATAACAACTTTTTTGTTGTCTGTTTGCTGTCTTAGGGATCAGGTACCTAAGTTTTAGTTGAAGCTAGTCTGTTCTAACAGCTAAAGAGTTCAGCTGCAGACGTTCTATGGAGTGGAGGTTTGACGGCGTTGGCTGCTGCACTCCATCACATCCGGTGGCAAAAATGAAATAGTTTTTTAAAATGTGGATCATTTATTAATTTATGATAGCTACATGTTTAAGTTGGGTATGGTTAGAGTTTGGGTTAGGATTCAATAATTAGTATTCTCTAGCTCTCATTGACCATGGTATAATTTAAACTATAAAACTTGAAGTTCCAATGCAAAGTATCAAGTAGTATGTAAAAAATATTATTAGTTACTACAACCAAAAACAGTTCCACTTTTCTCAGATAGAGATTTAACAATGTTCATAACCACAGCATAAAATCACATTCACAATCTTGTACCAGACAGGGAAGCCATTCCTAACCCTAACCCTTTAACTGGATTTAATTTGACAACTTCAAAGTTTGTTTAAAAATATAAGTATATCTTAAATCACTTGTTCTTTCAATGTTTCTTCTTTACTCAGTACTCTCAAGATAATAATTGTACATATCCTTCTGTTGCTTGTATGATTGCACCTTGATGCAAAAATACATGTACCTTGTTATTTTTCCAAGAGTTGCATTTCTTACAGTTATGTCATCTTCACTTTCTCCTTTCAACTCAAAGGGAATGGGCTGTAATCACAGCTTCTAGTGGGCACTAGACTCAAGAAAACGTTTTCAGTAATTGCAGTATGCCATTTCTGATTCTATTTCAGCATATATTTACGAATAACATGGAGACATTAACACATCTCTGACTATATATCTTGGTTTGTTTTTGCCACATGTTCTAGTTTTCCCCATCAATCTAAAACATGCATCAATGCTAATCGTCCTGGGTTCTCATTTATAAAACTGTAAGTGGAACTCTGACTAAAAGTATGTGGGGATAAAGCCCAACTTTCACGTATGTCGGAAAATATTCAGATTTATAAAACCCTCCATATGTACTCCAGCAGGTCATTTCCTCCTCACAGATCACACCTGGAGCAGAAATCTCAAGTCCGCTTCACGCCATGCCTCCTCCACGCCTCTCACCATGTAAGGACAACGCAACGTGAGTTATGAATGAGATTTATCTAAACATGAGCCGATAATGAGCGGGTTTGATGGACACACGGAGACCAAGAGGGAGGGGCTGAGTCGCTGCAACAGAGTCAAAGGATTTTGATCTTTAGTGAAAACTCTGATTTCTGTTATTAAACATTTGAACAAAAGAGTAAAGTAGAGCTCAAATGCACGGCTTTTATAGCATATATTTACCTGCATTTAACTGTGGCTTAATGCTTTCAAAACCATATCTTATGTTGTGTGTACACTGTACGTGCATGCTGAAGATTTTAGCGTGTCAGGACGAAACACAGAGTTTGTATGCGGATTGGTGGACACAGTGACACACGCTGTAGTGTGTGTGTAGTGAGTACGGTCAGAAGACCCACAGGACGCACAGGACCCACAGGACCCACAGAACGCACAGGACCCACAGGACGCACAGGACCCACAGGACCCACAGAACGCACAGGACCCACAGGACGCACAGGACCCACGGACGCACAGGGACCCACAGGACCCACAGGACCCACAGGACCCACAGGACCCACAGGACCCACAGGACCCACAGGACCCACAGGACCCACAGGACGGTGGCTGACTGTGTGTGAGAGAGAGCGGCCGAGCTTCCTCAACATGAGCACCCTCGTAATTCCCCACACTAGCAGTTGTGATTAAATGAGTAACAGGCTATTATTTTATATTTCTTGCAAATATAAAGTAAAGGGATCTAAATGCATTGCTCACTAAACACAAACTTCCTCAGACTGGCTCCTTCTCTCCTCTCTTATCACTTTCTGCCTTGTCTTTAAAACTCTGTACGCAGAGCACCATCCCATGTCAAGTTGTCTTTTTTTAAATACCAAACATATGTACTTTTGGACCCCATTTTGTACATATGCACACTTCATAAATGAGACCACAGCTATGTACACAAGACCATGAACATGCAGTAGCTCAAGATCTGGACAAAGGTCGCCCTGACTGCTCTGTAAAAGTTATAGATTGAAAGTTGGGTGACATTTTCCTGTATGCACATTGCCAGGTTACAGGTAAAGAGTGCTTCCTGGAGGATGAGCTGAAACAGGGAAGCGTGCTGCGGCATTCACCAGGATGACTCATCGGGATGACTCATCCTGGTGAGTAGGCCCTGTTCGTCTGCTCATCTGAGGGGAAGGATAGAAACTATTCTCTTGCTAAAGACTGCAGGAATCAATCAAAAAAACCCGTTGGGCACATATACGAGGTACCAATAGCACTGTAAGAAGGTTAAAAGCTCCGAAAAGTCGATTTTGCATGATATAGGCCCTTTAACTGATAGAGAAGGCTAGTGTAAAATGAGAGTGAAATTGTCAAAGCTTAGAATCAAACTCAAGACGATGAAAGTAAATATGTGTCTTTCTGAAATACTAGTTTTCTATTTTGTTGCATCCAATTCCCATTTTGTCCCACACTTTAAGTAACAACAAAATGTCCAACCATTGTGTCCTTGGGCAAAGCATGTTCTCCCTATAATTGGTATTCATAAGGACGTGAATGGCAGTGTACCAGAAAACTATTGCAATATTGTTATATTTATTCACCAAATCAATTCAATTATTTTTCTATTTTGTTTCAGCCTCTTTCAGCAATCATTATTCATACCACCTTCAATGTTTTCTCAAAAGGGTCTTATAATGTGGAAATTCATTTTTTACAGCTTCCTGGTGGCCCTTAGAAGTTGTGTTTTTCTAATTCACGCTTTACGAGCAGCTCAGAAGCCATGCAGTCACTTTGCCACCGGCAGACAACGCTAATGCCTCCCTGGGCTTACGGAGCATTACGGTTCAGAAGTGTGCCGCTGCCATGACAAACACTCACTGAGCAACAGCAGGGGGAGAAACAATACTGAAATGTTCAACTGCTTGAACATTTCAGTTCACTTTACTTCCAGAATAAGCTAGTAAATAGATCAATATACTAGTTATGTTACAATATCAAATATTGTGTGCGATATCGTGTGATCTTATAAACTAAGAAGTATTGGGCCTGATTATTATTGGGATGGGAGACCGATGAGAATAGCAGGTGCCACAGTGGGGCAGCAGTGCCTGTACTGCATAATGTTGTGTCCTGAGGCAAGACAGTTAACCCACCACTTCCTAGTATGAATTTGGTGTGAGTAATTGCTGGTGGTTGGAGGGGCTGATGACGAAGATTGGAAGGACAGTCCTCTATTCATGGGTTTCAGGCAAATTATTAATATTAAAGATTTTGCAAAGCCCTTTCCCTATTCAAATGATACAATATTTTTGATTTGAAGTGCGCTGTTGCTATGAAAACACTCCTCCCTTTGGCATGGCATGACAAATCTTTCAAATCAGGCAGAAATTCTTATGCCTGAAACCCATGGACATCACTAGTTTTAGTCAAACTTTCTGAATTGGAAAAGTATGTTGTTGCAATAAATAGCCAAAATAAAATAATAATAATAATAATAATAATAATAATAATAATAATAATAATAATAATAATAATAACAATAATAATAATAATAACAACAATAATAACTTAGGTTTACGGTACTTATAAATGAGAAAAATAGAATAAAATAGGGGGAAATGGTGTTACAAGTAAATTGATTATTTTTGTGATGTTGTAATGTCACAGGACTTTTTCATGTTCTGGGCGACTTTTGACCATTCCATTTGTATTTTGTTTTGCAATGCTAATTACTATGGTAGTTGTCCTAATTTGTCAGCATGCTGAAACCCATGTGAACTCTTACTGTTCATGTACACTTACTCTATTTACTAATGATGTATTTGTGTTATGGTTGTTGTGCTTGTAAAGCTGACTTTTTTTAGCATTCATAAATTTTTAACGTACACGTTCTTGAAAGGGATTCTACACTCCAACACATTTGCATGTACATTACTTGTATACATTGCTTTATCAAACATACAGGATTTTTCCTTGATTTTTGCTCATTTATTTGACCAATTTCTTATGTTTGCATTGTTCTTGTTAATTAAGTAGTCACAGTTTGTGGCTCTTATGTTCAAACCAAACTGTAATAGATATTTGATGTATGCATGAGATGTTAATGATTTGGATGTATTCAGTAGAAATAGCATGAGTTCTAAACTGAACTGAAGTTTTGGCATGGTGATGGAACACCTTCAGTGTTATGTGCAAGATACTGAAGATAAGATTTTACAATCCACAAAGGCTATGGACACAAACTAACTGTATATCTTGTGAGATAAAATAAATAAATAAATAAACAGGACAATGAATTTTCCCCTAAGGAGAAATCCAGTTTTCTGACTGAGCTGCGTGTTGTCTCGTAGGCGATTTCATAAATATTCAGATTTCACATTATTGAATAAGCAGTTATTAGATTGTCCCCACTTTCTGCGTTAACACATTCGAGTGGGAGAGGAGTATTAAAATATATTTTAAACGTTGAATTCATTGTGCAAAATTGTTGTAACTCAATTAAATGTTACCGGTTTAGCTAACTTGTTTTGCAGTCACCAAAGCCAAAGTGTGTGTTTTTTTCTTTGTTGGTTTTTCATGGCAAAGGAAAATGAGTCAACAATGACAACAACGATAGGACAGAATGAGAAATAGATCGAATTAAATAAATACACCCCATTAATAAGAATCCTGCTGAATCATCAGGGAATCTGAAAAGGACGAGAGGAATGTATTTAAAAAAGGGCAACTTCTGTCAAAATATGTGATATTTTTGTTGTCTGTATGAATAATCCAGCTATTCCACATAAAACTCACTGTGCCATAGACAGGGTTGTTAATTTGGCCCATAAACTATTAGGGCTGTTAGAAAAAAATGTATTCACCTAAACACGCCATCATGCATATTAATGATGCGGCAATGTTGCCTGGATTTCAGTTGATTTCAATGTCAATACTGGCCAAGCTTTCACTATGGGTATTTCAGTATCAATACTTTCATAGAGAATCAGTCTCAGTACCAGCCAGGGTCTGAGGTAGCTGTATTTTTTTTTATGACTCATCAACAAAGACAAGAGATGGTTTTCGTTTTGTGAAATACCAAAGTTAAAGAAAAATCGTCCTTATCATAAGTATGGGGATATATAGTGAAGCATCATTTTGTATTGCCAGATTATAGGCAATGCACGCCACAATAAGATGCACAGGAGAAGACGGCTGTAAGTGTGAAATTAGGGTAAAGAGGGGGGAGAGACATTAAGCAAATATTTTCGGAATGAATCTCACAGCACTAATACCGACACAAAACTTATAACTACGTAACTTTTCTAGTGGAAGGTCCACCACCTGCTTGACTCCACGGTAATGTTGCATTGCCTGGAATGTTCCACTGTATTGGATTTAACGTATCTAGCGTATCTTTTTTTATCGTATATTTCAGCAATAAATGCAACTGAATAAATACTAAATAGAAAAATTTGATGCCATACTATTGAAAATTCCAGGATAAGCTGTAACATTTCCATGGCAACAAGCAGCGGACTCTCTAAAGAATGCATGCCCTTTAGATTGAATATATGTTGTTTTATTAGTTCCTATGTTTGTGAATTTTGTTCATTGACAATGGCAATAAACCTATTCTGATTCTGATTCTGAATACGTGGTTCACCTGTTAAGTAGATTAGTAGAATTGGGATTCACACTTATGTCACTTCAACTAATTGCAACAGCTCATTATCTTATGCATGTAAGTAGGGCTGCAGCTATCAATTATTTTAGTAATCGAGTAATCTATTGATTCTTTTCTTCGATTAATCGATGACAGTGATCCCTCGCTATATGGCGTTTCATCTTTCACGGCTTCGCTGCTTCACGGATAATCGAAGGTGGCATATCTGTTTATAAAAATCTTCTTGCTCAGAAAAAGAAAGCGTGCCAAGAACTCCCCATAACAATGTTCTTCTCTCGGAGAAAGACTCCTGCGCCTTCACTAGAAACAGACGCTACAGCGGGGCGGAGTCAGGACGAAGAGGCACAGCTGGGACAATGTTTCCAACCTTGTATTACTATATTAAAATTATTGTTTTAAAAACATTTTGGGCTTTAAAACAGGTTTTAATTTTTGGTTTCATTCTATAGTTCAGTATTGCATTGTAAAATAATAAAAAAAATAAAGCTGACTACTTCACGGATTTCACTTTTCGCGTGTTATTTTTGGAACGCAACTTCCGCGATAAACGAGGGATCACTGTAATAGGTACATTTTTTGTACATTCAGTAAACCATTTAAACACATTTGAAATCATTTTTAAGATAAACGTTATAGTTCATAGTAACAAACAAATACAAAAGAAGGAATTTCTGCTTAAAATAACACATTTTATTCTTAATTTCATATAAATTTGTCCCAAAAACAGCAACATTTCACTTCAGTCCAAACTGTTCTGTTTGTATATAAAGAATATATATAAAGGACTTAATTAACTTGTCATAGACTGTAAACAGTTACTGTAGCTCTGTCACATCACGTAAAATAAGACATTTGTAAAACGTTATGTTGGGTGGGACCAGTGGTCCTGGTGTTTTGAGCTCTGCATTTTGTGTTTTGGCCGTTTTGGCTCGTGTGCCGGTCACTTTAGCCTCCGCGTCTCGGACTTTCTGTTTCACAACAGATTATTCTAACATAACCGCGGTCCTCCGCGCTGTTTCCATGTGCATTGGCTGTTTAAAAGTACGACTGTGACTGGGAAGCAGAGTTGTTGAGTGGGGAAGCGCGGGGGTCCGCAGTGGCGTGTCGACGGCGCGGGGGCTGGGGTGGGCGGAGCTAGATGCAGTGTTTAGAGTTGCAGCTCGGGATAATTATAATAGATCCATGGCTCTTTCACTCATCTAAACTCTTCCCAGTCGCACTCGTGAGTTTAAAACGTGCCGCTCTCTCCTCCTTGTTGCGCCTTCGTCAGAGCGGAACAAGCTCCGTGTGAAACAAAAGCACCACAAGTCGTTCCGTGCGCTCCGCGCGCCACAGATTCACATGTTTTTAATTAAATATGTAAATTAAACGAATAATCGAAGCAATAAAATAATAATCGAAGCTTTTTTGTAATCGAATTATTCAATTTACTCGAGTAATCGTTGCAGTCCTACATGTAAGTAATAATCACTGTAATGAGCAAGGCCACGACTCTTAGTTTTGTGCCTCGGCGTGTTTGCTGTGTGGGCGTCTATCACATGTTGCAGTCGAGTGAAGGACTGTCCCTACAAGGCTCGTTGTCTCTCGCTCTTTCTTTCTTTTTTCTCCATAGGATGATGTGTGTGAATTGCTGCGGCTTGTGCACGGTAGATGTTGCTGTGCACAGATGTTGCGGGGCAGGCAGCGGTGACACAGATCTCACCAGCCAGCCTCTCAGCCAGGCAGACTTGCTTGAGGGGGCGTAAAGCTAAACATCATCAGCTTGTTTTCAGACAAGAGCAAGGAGGAGGGAGAGAAAGGAAGAATGAAAAAAAGAGAGAGAGACTTCCAAGCTGCAGCATGTGGGTGAGGAGGGGGTAGTTATGTCAGGCCTAAATTTGTGTCGCAGTGTACATCTGTCCATGCGAAAAACATCTGTGGTGGTGATTGTGAATCGCATCAATAAAACATGATGTGTGCGTTTCCTTCCATACAGCAGTACAACAGAGCAACATGTGGATGAATTGTTTTTCTTCTGGGAAGGCAGTTGAATGGAATTGTTCTTCCAATGTGATAAAAACAGGATAGATCATTGCATTTCTTTGCACAAGTATTAGACATGTATCCAGATTATATGAGATTTTAATATTTGACATCAGGGATCCAAATGTTCAGAGTTCCACTGACACGAACAGCATATTCAGGGAGTTTGTCTGAGCAGCTTGGTTAATTAAATACTACAGTATAAGGGAGCTGAAGCACACAAAACTATGTCAGTGGATGTAAATATCCCCCACCCCCCTACCCAATAAAATTAATAGATTTTATTTTAGTTTAAGATTATAATGGGGGGAAATTGGGGAAAAATATTTGATAATTTATCTAAAAAATGTTAATTTGGTTAATTTTACCAGGTTAAAATTGCCCAAATGCAATTATAATGAATGAGGCTGAAATCCATTGGACCTAGAATGGTGATGCGGTAAAATAAAAATAAAAAGTCACTATAGTTTTCAAAACACAATTCCAAATGATCACAATTCATGCACATTTATTACAATGCCTTAAGCTATTTGCTTCTTCTGATTGATTCCACTTAAACTCACTCACTTAAACCAATATAAGGAGTAAGTGTGTGTGTGTGTGTGTGTGTGTGTGTGTGTGTGTGTGTGTACGTACATAGCATTACTGCATTAAACAGGCCATTATTGAATCACAAAGTGACAATATCATTAAAATACATTGACCAAGTATCAAACTACGGTTGCATCTTTAGAAGAGAAAAAAGTTTGTCTCAGTTTTATGTTGCATCTGTTTAGTTTAGTCTGCCCAAGTTTGTACCCTTTTAACATTGATCAATTTACTAACCAACCTCTTCCACAGCATCAAAACCAGCAGCTACCTCCACCTCTACATAGATTCCCAACAAAATAATAGATCATGTCCGCAAAACTATTCCTAAATAAATACATTCCAAATACAAAATCCAAACCAGTCCATGTTTATTGTTGTCTATTGAACCAAGCTTATAATATCTTAATGTTTCATAAGAGTATTAACTTCCACAACAACTCTCGATAGCTTCCTGCCACACTTTTTCTCTTGTCATCACCTTTTCTAACCCACTGAGTTGGGCTAAAGAGCTGTCCCAGGGCAGCACTAGCAGTACCTTCAGAGACACAGACCTAACACTCCGTACTACATTGTGAAATCACAGCCACATGTCCACATTTTGGACTAATTGACTCTCTAAACAAGCCGTTTGCCACCCACTAATTCCTTAATGGCTGCTGGTCCCTTTATGGGCCATACCTCTTGATTACAGATCACGTTGCACCATCCCATTCCAACTCACAGTTTGCTAGTTTGTTTGGAAAGAGAAAGTAGTGGATCAAAATATGGACAACAGTAGAAGGCGGCGGACTCCTTCATGCACCAGTGATTGTCCGGTTTAGGGCCCATCCTCCCGCCCACAGCGCAGTCCGTACAGTAGCGTGTGCAGACTAGGGCTAATGGGCCGTGAAATGTTACTCAATGCTCGACACGTTTCCAAGTAAAGTATTTTCAGCGGTTTTACTGCGCGCATGAGTTAGAATTGGTGAAACAATGGGTGGTGTAACAAAAATCATTATATCTTGACTTAGATCTTTAAGAAACCGAAGAAAGATTACCCACAATGCCAGTGCTAGCGGCTATGTGTAATAGGCGCCACAAAAATGTAGAATTTGCTGTTTAAGTGTCCGATTTGTTGTCCTGGTTTATGGTTAATACTATCTCTGTAATTACTGGGCCTATCCGCGTGAAACTGCCTAACCTCGGTAGCTTCGATCTATGGCTGCTTTAAAAATGGATCCCACAGACGACACAAAAAATAGATCTGCAGCCATTGAGTCTCAAACACCAACAGGCTCCAAGTAAGCCAAAAAAGAAATAGTTTTCTGTGTCTGCCACAAATAAAGCTTAACTGGAGTCTGAGGGGTGTAGGGCTAAAACCTTAGTCAATAGTCTTTGATCAGAGCAAAACTGCAGCCTTGGGTACTGCCTTACAACTTGGTTATTTTCAGTGGTTAAATGCTGTTTAAAAAAAAAAAAAAAGTAATAGTAAAATTACACATACAGGTTTTTATTGTTTTGCACATGCAGTTCATAATCTAACAATGCAGTAGGTCTATGTTGTCCTCCTGTTTGTGAGAGTTTATAGTCAGCTTCGATTAAAGCTGAGGCCCTGCACTATTATAGCTGTCAAACAATATTAAAAACCTGCTCATCACAACTGCAGCTACCCCGAAGGCGACATCTTTGAAAGTGTGCAAATGTATTAAATTGACTATGACAACACCAAAATGAACAAGGAACAATATTTGGCTTGTCTGGAGAAGAGACAGGAGCAGAGACAAGGCACCTCTTTTAAATTGTGAATTGCTCAGCCTAATTTGAAAGGCATTTTCTATATTGTCGATTTCAGAACAACAATGACATCTTCTCATGGTATATATGTGTTATCAGAGTCTTTACTTTATTGTGTTGTCAAAAAAATCTATACCCAGATTTGTATTGATAATAAAACTAGTATAAAATCTATACATCTATATACTCATTTGAAAAAGTATTGCAACTGAAACAAAGACACAAATATTCTGACATAAAAAAAAAATCTTGATCTACGGTATATTCAGCACAAATCAAGTTACTTTTGTAAAGCGCAAAATCAAAACAGCAGTTGCCTTGGAGGGCTTTTCAAAATTTCACCTGGGCCAGGGTCTCTCTGGCTCTATAAAATTTGGCTGATACTAATGTCCTCCCTTCAGGAGCCAGGCCAATCGCAGTGAACCCTGATCCTTTGCAAATTTTCTACACAACATTTAATTTTACAACAATAAAAGATGCCTATTTATGACTCTTCTGTCGGTCTCCACCATCTTCTGAGCCATGGGTCATTAAAAAAATGATTGCTTATTGAAAATTGCCCTGTACCGTCCAAAAAATTAAGGGTTTTTTTTCTTTTTAAAATTCTAGATTTAATTTTGTATTAATGTGACATAACACATAATGTGACATATATATATATATATATATATAGGAGATACTGGAGGAGGGGCCATCATGGGAGGACAAGCCCCTACGTGGGATGTACCACCAGAACATAACTGAAGTGGCTGATATCAAGAAATCCTACCAATGGCTAGAGCGGGCCGGTCTGAAGGACAGCACAGAGGCACTCTTCATGGCTGCACAGGAACAGGACCTGAGCACCTGAACAATAGAGGCCCAGATCTACCACACCAGACAAGACCCAAGGTGTAGGTTGAGCAAAGGGGCCCCTGAGACAATCCAGCACATAACTGCAGGGTGCAAGATGCTGGCAGGGAAAGCATACATGGAGCGCCATAACCAAGTGGCTGGCATAGTGTACAGGAACATCTGTGCGGAGTATGGACTGGAAACCCCAAGGTCAAAGTGGGAGACACCTCCAAAGGTGGTAGAGAATGAATGAGCTGGAGAAGGCGTGGAGGGTGAAGGGGCAGTGACCCCCAAACTGGAGGAGTGGCTACAACTGATCCCTGGAAAAACATCAGACATCTCAGTCCAGAAAACAGCAAAGATACTGCGCAGAACCCTCAAGCTCCCAGGCCTCTGGTAGAGGACCCGAGCTTAGAATATGGGATGAGACCACTCGCGGAGAGAAGGGAATTTTTTATTCTATATATATAAATATAAATAAGTACATTACTATAATATAATATAACCTTAACATAGCAATGTAGTGAGACTATTATTGTTCATTGTTCCTTTATGGAAATAAATAAATAAGTATTTTATATTTGAAACATTCATGATAATACTTTGATCTTGAACTAGTCAATTAAATCACTCTTTCTCCATAATACTGTCACTTAAAGAGAAATACAAACCACTTATGTACACATTATAGGACTTCATTGATATTACAGAATTAATTACACTGCTACCAAAGATAATCTTCCCTTTTCATACAAACAGTGTAACATTGTAGGCACAATCTACTTTAACACTTGTGGAATAAGCTACGTTACATTAAACACAATTGTAAGGAGTAAATTTGTTGGCTCAAATAAAATACTCTCTGTTAAGGTTTTAAATTAAACAAAGGGCGATCCCTTGGGTGCTCTCCCAATCTCGCACTCGTCATTAACTCATGCATCTCGGCTAAATCTCATTCCCCGATATTGAATTTGTGCTCCTCATATTTCCAAAGCCAATCGCATGAGCGCCTCAGCCCTGTCCAGCTTTTTAAGTTTAATGTCCTCTATATACATGCAAATGATCAAAGTCTGGCCCGGCTGATGTTATTCCAAGCCTTAACAAATAATTCGCGCCCACCTCCAACCTTCCACTTATACAGTGAATCTCCCTGCGGCCATTGCTGAGAGCCTGAATGCATATTAAGAAGCAAAGATGACGGCTGGTGTCAAAGGAGAACAATTTGTAGATCTATTTTTGCCGTCCTGTAATGCATTCAAGGTCCCCAAATTTCTTCCAGGCTCGGCTAGTGTGGGTGACTTGTGAAATTAGCATGACCCAACATAAGTGCCTTTGTGGCCAACTTGGCTCCAAAGTGGCACTTTAATCAGGGATATTGGGCTCGGGAAGCAAGCAAGCGAAGCCTTTCAACACTACAACTCCCAGACTTCTGGAGACTAACATTTAGGCTAATTGAATAAAGGAGCTAGGATGTTGTGCATTATGGCGTATGTGGTCTTTTGTTTTCATCAATTATACGAATTTGTCCAGAGTTTGAATTTCAGAAGGAAAAATATAGAAGGTTATGGATGCAAATTATGTTTTGAAGGCCAATTTTATAGATTGGTATTTCACCAAGTGCAAATGGTCAGATTAAGTTGCTAAATAATAGGATAAAAAGAGTACAGTGAAAACTACTAAAAAGAAAAACAACTAACCCCTTTCATTTGATGGGATTTGCTAATTAGTCTTTCTATATTTAATCATGTGGACAAACTCTTCACATGTTCTAGTTGAGCTGTGAATGAAACTTATTCTTATACACCTTTTTCTGTGGTCGCTTTTTTCGCCTTTCTGTACAAAATGACTTCACAATTTCAGAATGAACAACAAGGCTACAAGAAACACAGAATACATGACTGGTTACATTTTAGGAAACTGGGGGTTAGAGCTTTTTAAGTAAAATATCTGATCATTTGCACATGAATTGATCAAGAGAAAAGACAGAACTGATTTGCCAGTCATCTTCTTCATCCAGCCTCCACACCACACCACACCACGCACCGCCCCGACAGCATTTGGACACAGATGGCCTTTAAACGGAGCAAGATATCGGCCGATCGAAACAAACACCAAAGCGCAGCCGAACAGCGGGTGGTCTGCAGAGTTGGCGTTTAGACTCTGTTCTCCTCTGATATGTTTCACTCTTGGAAGACAGTTAGAAAGCAAGGTCGGAAACAGACCAATGGATTAGTTATTATAATGTTTTTTAATTTTCCACAGTTTGCACATTTAGAAGTGTGAAAAAGAACTTTACCTCTCGGTAAAACTAAACAAAGCAAAATCATATATTATCAATAATTTCTATGCTTCCTATGACATTGTTAGGTTAATAATAAACAAAATGTATATCAAATCACCTATTTATAAAAGATTAAATATTTAGTTTGACATTGTTAATCGCTATGGCAACGGTCTTAATTTTGCATCATTCTAAAACTTGTGGAAATGTTTTCTTATTCTTATTAAATATGAACTTTGAACATTGTCAACTTGTCTGATGGAGGCTCCACTGCCGTCCTCGTCTCATTGTTTTGCCTGGAATGTTCCACAGTGTGGCATTTAAATTAGCTATCTCTATGGAGTCAGGCAGGTAACACCACCAAGCCAAGGCCTCACAGTGAGATTGTTTTTAAATTATTACTATGATTTTTCACAGGACCTCAGATGATCAAGTGAACCAAAGGTAAACAAAGGACAAGAAGCTGTAAATAAATAGCAACATTAAAAGCAGTTGCTGTTATTGTTTGTTGTGATTGATTGTTATTGTTTATTTTTGTTTTCAATTTTATGGGGCAAATTTTACACAAAAAAATTTTCTCAACAGAAAATACATTTTATTCTAGTCTGTGAATATGAAGTAGTGAATTATCATTCTGTTCTGCACAGGTAGAAACTGTCCCCACTCAAAAATCCTCCAAGAGACAAAGCAAAAGAAGAAAAGAGAAACAAGTGTAAAAATTGCACATTCAGGAAATCCAGATACGTCACTTTGAATAAATCAATATAAAACCCTTACAGTATGTAGAGGTTTGACTTCAACACCACTTTATATAAAGTGCACTACAGCTGGACACTTTTTCCTCCACGCTAGCCTCCTTTATGAAGCCTAAATAGTGCTTTGGACTCAGGCGCCTTCAACAGCGTCGCTCTTCAGTACTCAGCTCCCGCTCTCCAAAATGGGGGGTGTAGCCATCACTGTCTGTTCCGGTAATACACTGAGTAAGGATCAGTTCTTCATACAACCCCACTTCAAAGTCCTCCTCGCAAAACCTCTATAAAAGAACACTCCGTCAAGGAAAAATAAAAAATTAAATATGAAAAAAGGTAAAAGCTTGTTCTTGGCTGTCAGATAATTTGCGTAATATCCCACCTTTTGGCAGGCACCAAGAGATTTGACTATTTCTATAGGTACTATATAGTCAAGAAAGTATATTTATGCACGTTTTAATATTGTACTAGTGTCAGAAATGTTAAGTTCCCTTTATGGTCATTTGCGTTTTAAGCTATAAACGTTATGTTGGTTTTTGGGAGAAAACACACATTTGTTTTAAAAAAATAAAACACACACACAAAAAACAATGAATGTTTTTTCAACTTGCTGTGTTAGCTGAAAAAAGAGTTTATTCAACTGAAAGTGGAAATTTAAGTACTAATAATTCAAAGGGTGTGTATGGATCAAAAATTACTTCCACCGCTAGTAGAAACACAGTTAGTCATATATATTATTTTCAAATATTTTTTCTCCCTTCTTTATTATAATAAGACATAAGAATCACATACAAAAACATTTCACTATGCCAAACGTTAAAAAAAAGCCAGGGTTTCTCAGCCGAGTTGTCTTCGGGTCGATGTCAGCAATGCTGGTTTTCCGCCCAGAAAACTATCACGGGGACGTACAAAGATGTTTAATGTTACTTAGTTCTGCTTTAAGTCAAAAGTGTGGAACATGCCAGGCAAAGAAATCTCCATGAAGAAAACCCTCCACTGGAAAAAATTTAAATCTTAAATCTAAAAAAAAAAAAACATTGACAGAGTCTTTCAAGAAAAGTAAAGACACTTTACAACAAAAGCCATTTAGCAACAGCACATAATTACAACATATTTAAAATACTAGAAAATGTCACCCCTAAAAAGTAACCCCCTAAAACAAACAATTTTGAGAACAGAACTATATTATGTACCATTCATACTCATATTTGACGCGGTGCCACTGCCAGCATTAGGCATATTAATGAATTCTCTCGAAAATGCCTCTCTGAAACCCGATCACAGCTCCTAATTTAAATTAAAACGATAACAACAATTTATTTGGCAGTAATGATGATAGATTGTGCAGTCTTGAATTAATGAGCAGGTTTTCATCCGTACAGTAATTAGCCATAGGGTTTAGGTAATGACAGGGAAATCTAGGCTGTTACATGTGCTCTCAGTGGAGGTGGCAGCTATACACGGACCAAAGGCATTCCCCCAAGGTAATAGAACACACTGAGAAGGAACCTTGAGCTGACGGTTCCTTTGAGGCTGGAACTCTGAAGTCAGACAGAATTTCTGTAATCCTGCCGCAAAGATGGAACTGACCTTTGCGCCGCTAATGGATGTAGTCTTGTATGAGAGAAATAGAGCCATTAAAATATGACATAACCAGACACAAGTGTTCATACGTTACATTCTTTTATAACTTCGTGTACCTTTTAACCTCACTTTTGTTTTGCAAGAGAAGTTTTCTGAGGACTTGGCGGTATTATTGGCTATATTATGCAGTACCAAAAGTGCCGAAAGTTCTGTTATGATTTATGGATGCCTGTTTTGAGTCGTCCTGCATTCTGGTGCTGAATGTTTGGAGGACTGAAACAAAATGACGCAGTTTTCTCTAGTTTTTCTGTAACGATATCCAAATCTGACAGAATTATGTTTATTGCAATATTTTCGAGAGGCTAACACAATTGTAGAATGTTATTTTTTTCACTTTTAAAACAACTTGACTAGCCTTTGGAGTGAATAATTGCCCCAAAGAATTGAGATATTAAAGCATTTAATATCAGTTATTTCTTCCTGTTGTGCACTGAAACAGAGCAAAGGATCAAGCTTGAGCAGGTCCTTCTGTTTTCTATTAGAAACGCATTTCAGCAAAGAGGCTTGTAATTTGATATAATGTGACAGCCCACAATATTATTTTGACCGTATGATACCACCATATTTTGGCTATTGTTTTGGCTGCTACAAATAGGATCAAATACACGGTGACCACATCAAACAGAAAAGTAACATCGAGGATGTGGTGTGTAAATTTTGTAGTTACAAGTAAATACTTGAATCCATAGTATCTTTACCAAAATGTAAAAGTCGTATACAGAAGTAACACAGACATGCCATTCAAAATAAGTCTTCGAAGTCATAGTCCATAGCCAGGAACAGAAACAGAGTAGCAGGATTTGAGACATCCATTTAAAAAATCAATCAAGCTGGAAAAGAATTCTATTAATTGTATTTTGATCTAGATTAAAAAGCATTAGCAGCAGTTGAGAATAAAACCAATTACCTTTTTGAAATGGTGCATGAGTGGCAAATATAATAACATTCACAAATGACTTAATTCTGATTGGAAATCTTTGGAAAAAAACACACTAAATATTAAAATGCAACTTCAAAGAATTGGTAACACTTCATGAAAACTAAACTGTTTATAGCCTTAAGTCTTAAATCACAATGAACAAATGAATAATAATTCATGTTTAATAATACCATAATCTTATAACTCGTAACCCTAATCCCTAGCTACAAAGTATGAATAATTCTAGATAAACGATTTGTTCATTATGAACAAAGTTGTTGTTCATGTTTTATTAAGGCTAATTAAGCTGTATGAAATAATTAATCTCTATAAATTGTAGTTTCATGCGGTAAAAAAGTCTTTTAACCATTGTTTTGTTTGGTTCAAACGAGTGGAGCTAGTTGAGAGAAGCTTAAGATACTAAGGGAATGAAATCCAGTATGTTCTTTTGTTGTTGCATTGTGTTCTATCTTGTAGTACAAACCCCAGAAACGACGGAACATGCTTCAGCTCACAGGGGACAAGCAAACACTGACTGACAGTCCCGATGGCGCTTTCAAAAAACCTTTGGAATTGCCTTTTTAGCAAATGGTAATTAAAACCGCCTGGAAGCTCAAATCCATGATAAATATTTCATCAGGTGGCTGCTGGAGATTGCAATTGTAATAGAAGCAACAATATTCAAATTGCCTTTAGTGAAATTAGTCTATTCCAGGACCCATATCTGCGACAGAGAGGGGGGAAAGGACTCCAGAGCGGTCATAGCAACAGTCACCATGGTAAGTGCAGCTGCCACTTAACGGCAGGTTGTGACATTAAGTAGTCCAAAATGGGAAGATTTTATAATAAAGGACAGTAAATTGGATACAGTAATGCAGAAAATGTCAAATTAACATACAATTATGTCAATTTTGGTTTGAGTATATTTGATCCAACATTAGATTATTTAAAAGGTTTCAAATTAAGTTGAAACACTTCTTAAAATTTAGAATTATGGGTAAAGGATAATATATATATATATATATATATATATATATATATATTATATATATATATATATATATATATATATATATATATATATATATATATATATATATATATATATATATATATATATATATATATATATATAAAGAAATCTGAATTTATGATGGTAGCACAATATAACTTAATATAATAATAACAATAATAATAATGATAATAATAATAATAATAATAATAATAATAATGATAATGATGATAATAATAATAATAAAATATAATAATAATAATAATGATAATAACAATAATAATAATAATAATAATAATAATAATATCATTTCAATAATACCTTGATTTCACTTGATGAAAAAAGTAACCAATTGAGAAGAATTTGCTCAGTTTTGATGGCCAAGAATAAAGGGAGGTTTAATCCCTGTCAAGATTTTTATTTATTTTTTATTCAGTAGTATGTCCAACATTGCCTATAGTTAAAGGATCACTCGGTAACTTTTCTGGTGGAGAGTTCACCATCTCCTTGTCTCCATAGAGATGTGATTGCGCTGCCAAGAATGTTTCACAGTATGGCAGTAAATTCATCTATCTCCATGGAGACAAGCATGTGACATTACCAGGACAAGTTCCAGGTAAGATCTGCGGAGAGTCGAACGCGCTTACAGTCTAAAAACGTAACAGTGCAGCTTTTAGGTACAAATACTGTACAAAAAAGTCACATTAACATAAAAACACAATAGCAAATGCAGCTTACAGTTTGTGTATGCGTGCACTCCAGAATGTTCTTCCACCGTTCTCATCAGTATCCCAACCATCTCTTTCCTTATGCCAGCTCGAAAGTCCACCTACGCGATGAGGGAGGGATGCACGTGAGGACCATGAGGCGCGGCAGACACAACCGTGCATGCATTAACTCTGACTGCAGACGACCAACAGAACGCGCAATGAGTAATGTCCCTGTCACAAGTAACACATACAACACATTAACCTTTCCGCGGTCATTTGGACCTTTAGCCAATGCAAATCGAAGTGTCATGAATATGTCTTCAGAGGTTTTAATGTTGTTTTTTTTGTTTTGCCGTGAGTGCTCAAGGTGATATGACTAAGTAGTAAGGAAGGGAAATAAAAGTAAATACAACAACTAGATACTCTTACTTCACAAATTGACATTGTAAAGTTTTCTTGGTTAAGATTAGGTCCAAAGCAAGTAATTGTGTAAGTAATTATCTTAATGGAGAACTTCTGTAAATATTAAATGTCTTTATAAGTCTCGATGATGGTTAAATGTGTATTTGTGTCTGTGTATCTTCGCCCCCTGCTGTCTCTGGGCAGAAAACCAGCAACATTGCCAACATTGATCCGAAGAGCTCTATCATTTCTATATTTGGCAACATTAAATGTTTTTGAATGTGATTATACTGCCTTATTTTAATAATAAAAATGAAAAAATAAAAAACACTTTTGGATCTGCTCTCTGACAGTGTATTTTCACAAGGGAGCTGAAAGGGCTCTATCGCTAAAATTACTTAGTTCTGCTTCAAATTGTATTTTTTCTGCGACTGTATTCCTGGACAGTCTTTATCGTCCTGTTTTCATGAAACACTGTCTACTTCAAACTAAATTGTGACAAATTACATGAATAATTATTTTCAACTTGAAAGACGACAGTTGGTAAAGTGTTCGTCTAAGTGTTCATAAAATGTATTATACTGGTATATTTTTTGTATACTTTACTATCCAATTTTATTCTATTTAAACTATAAAGTAGAATGGTAATCATTGGATGTGAGAAGAGAACAGCACTGCCTTTTTTTTTTTCTTTTTTTTTTTACAAGGCTCTCATTGGAATTTTGCCTAATTATTTATCAAGTTTGCTGAACATACGATCAAGTATTCCCAGATTTAGATCTCAGGACATTTTAATTTTATGGATTGTTTTATTAAATGTTTTATTGGTATTTTATCTGGATATCCTGTTTAATCTGTATTTTGTAGGTTACTCATTAAAAAGAGAGTTTCTCTCATTGGGTTCTCCCTGTATAAATAAATGAAGAGTCCCAACCAGCAACATATAGCCTAAGGGTCAAATGCAAACAATATGCACCATAACCTACTTTTGAAATCAGCTTTTGGCAGTGTTTGATTTTCTTTTAATATGGATGATAAATTTGATATTTTGACTTGCAAATATTAATAATAATAATACAACAATTTTTAAATAATCTTTTAGACAATGTACTTCACATCTCTAGTTGAAAGGAACAATATTGTGCCTTTTTTTCTTTGTAGAAAACAAGGTTGTGGATGGCAGATACTAAATACATTTCCATTTTCCACATGTTGTGTCCTCTGTGGAGTGATAACTGGCACGGATTTGCATCACTTTTTAATATTCACATCTTCAAATGATCACAGAGCCACCTGATGAGTAAGAGACAGGCATCAGTAGGGCACTGAACAGCTCATTTACAGACGTGTCTGCCTCCGGCAGTCTAAGGCTGCCTGGAATTCTAGCAGTATCAACCAGGCCCAGGTTACATCAGAAAACTTGTACCTGTTTGATGCCATTTTCAAAAAGTTTTTGTAATCTAGTTTAGTAGTACACATTTCAGCATGGACATATATTTCTTGTTTCACAGTTTTGGTTTCTAACAATTTACTTAAAAGGATACTGTACAATATGTTTTGTGGATGAGCTTCATCACATGCTATACAGTTTCATGGAGAAAAATGCTGTTTGCTTTGCTATAAATCTTTAGACCTTCGGGTCAAAAAGCACATTTATTGGCAAAGTCTGCCATTTTCAAGCAATGGTGCAAAACATCCATTGCGACGCATTCGCTGCTTTGTCACTATTAATGAATACATATACCTTTCAGAGTCAGAATACTTTTGATGGAACAATAAGTTTAGTATGTAGAATCTTAAATCTCCATTTGTTTAAAATTAGCCTAACTGAAAACAATCCTGTTCTCTATTGAGGATTGTAAGACATAAGCAGTGTGGAGCAATGGGGTTGTTTAAAACCAGGTGCTCATTGGAAGTGGATTCTGGATGCTTACAAAATAGGTGCACCAACAGAAGCAGAAACATGTACAAATGAAGGTGGGTTTTTTTTTCGTCAAGAGTGCCTCATTGTTTTTCTCACTGGCAACTAATGAAGATTATTGAGCTGCTTCTGTCTGCTCTCCTAAAAGTTAGCTTTAAATCTCACAGGTTGTAACTTACAAACCAACCAACCAACTGTCTATCAGCATTGTCTCATGAACTTTTCAATTTTGTTTAATTTCAGCCTTCACTTTGTCACATTTTACTCCAAACTGCATCTTAAGGCAAATAAATCTGTGGGGTTTATTTTCAGCGGTGTGACATGACAACATAAGGCTGACAGAGCTGCACTTGACTGACTAGCTGGTTGATGCGTTGCTATTGCTGGAGACACGTTCACATTGTCAGGAAACATTAGCGATGATTAAACTGCGGCTAATAAACAGCTAACAGCACGTCTCTGTTTCTTGCATTTCTTCCGTATGCATATTTCAGGCCTATCAACAATGAAGGTTTAATTGTCCAATTTCTAGCTAAGTGCTCTCAGCCAAGTCAAGAGTCAGTCCAACCCGACGCTCTAAAGTCCATCTGGCTCAGAGCATAGTGTCCGCTAGTGTGCAGACAGCTAATTTTCATTCTTTGCAAATTTGTCTCGTACGTTTGTTCATACACGTAAGTTAAGGATTTTGTGTCTTGTACTGTGGAAATGTCTGTCAAGCCACAAGCATTCAAGAAAACAGAATGGATAATGGAATACAAATTGTGCACTTGAACCAGACATTTACAGATTTGAGCTCGCTTTCGCAGCAGTGTCATCCTTGCCATATTAATATTTTCAACAAACATTAATTTTTCATCGAAGCTCTGTTCATTCAAGTTGTGAGTGTTTCACTTTTTTTTTTTATATAGCTTTCAATCTCCTGTGTAATTGCATGTGAGTAAGCATGTGAGCTGTTTTTGAATTCTATGTTTATATGCACACCAAAAATGTGATCATTTATCTGATTTCTGGAGTTATCTGATTTCTGGAGTTATCAGATATTGAAACCTCACATAAACCTAAAACCTATATAATTATAATAAGGTCTAAAATAAAAGCCAAATCTACTTATAAAGTGTCAAAATTGTTTGGCTTATAAACTTATGCACTGTTGATATGAAATTATAGCTTTAACGTATTTCAGAAGAGCTTGTTGTCAATTGAAAATATATGTTTCCTTTTTTAAATGTGCACCAATAAAATGGTGCATTTTGGAAGTATTTGGTCTAGCGCCAATTATATCTTCAATTACATCGTTATTGCAAATTTTTAAATCTATATCGTAATAAATATTTTTGGGCATATCTCCCTGCCCTAACACGTGTGTAACAGCTGTAATAACGGAGTACAGATGGTAAACAGAGATGTAGAAGAAATTAGTATACATTTGGAATGTTTCTGCCATTCCTCACTGTTCTGCCTTGGTTTTAATACTTAAAAAACAAGCAACAAAATTATGTTTTATATAACATCACACACAAATAATAAGTTGTCATTTTACTTTAGTTCTAACATATAACCCCTTGGACATCTCTTCTCCTCCTTGGTTCAGGTAATTATCCATCCAAATCAAATTTGTATAACTCATAGTGTATACTTATTGTGGTAGCATTGTAGAATCATTAAATGCTTTCTTGATTTCAATAGCAGTACGTCCACATGAGTGCTGGTCGGATCACTGAATACTGATTTGTCTCCTCTTGTCTCCTTCAAAATATATCTCCATGATTGGCAGAACCACTCAGTAAACACAAAGATGAACTGAGCACCATTTTGTATCCTGGCATGTACTTCAGCTGACTGACAAATGTAAAATAAGCACAGACCTCTTCTTCAGACTGCTAAGTAAGAATGTGTGAATATCAGTGTGCAGTGCAGCACAGGCAGCTCTTGTGACGATGAGGGGTGATGAAAATGGCAATCAAGACCTTAGGGAAGCCTTGTGGCCTGGATAGAATCACTTATCACTGTAGCGGAATACTGAAATTCATTAATGATTGGAACGTGTCTACCACCGGGATCACAGCGCTTGCATACTAAAATAGTCCATTGAGAGTTGACAATTTTTTACAATTTGTATGAATGGGTTGCAATTCCCACAGATATAAAATAATAAATAAGTGAAGTGATGCTGAGACCTGACAAAATAATTGAATGATATCCCGTTGTTCAAAGTATTGAGTTCCTGCTGGTTTGTTTTTCAGCCAGTCCACCAAAGTAATGTAATTTATTAATGAATTTACAAAATGCCACTATATCATTGGCGTCACGAACAGCAACCATGCTTCACAAGGCGACGTTAACGTAGAAAGTCTTGGTATTGGATCAAAACAAATATCACTGGTATTGCCCATTATTAGTCACAAAGAGGAGGCAGTTTCAAAAAGTCAGATGAAACTTAAAGAAGAAGAATAACCAAATATCAGCTTTTAACCAATATTGTTCCCTCATCAAAAACATACCTAGAGTAGCATTTAGCTACATTCATGCTAGTTTGATAAATCCTGGTTAGAAAGTCCTCTCCCCTTTGACAGTAAAAACACTATTCTGTTCTCTGTTCTGAATCTCCTCAATAACTAACGTTTTTCCATCCATAAATCATCACCATACATGTTCTGTGAATGTCTCCCGTCTAATCACGATCAATGCGACTGCATGCTGAGACCCTGAAGTGGGAGGCCAGCTTGAAATGTGTTGAAAAAATGTTTCTTAAACTGTGAGTGATTCGCCCTGCAGCCAGGAGATGGCACCAAATCTCAGTAAGTCCCAGGGGAAACAGCAGAGATTTTTAAAAAAATTATATAAAAATATGTTTTTTGTTTTAAAACATGAGATGCCGAACTGAAGGTACTCAAGACCATTTTTAAAGGCTAATAACAATTCAAATGATGCATAATGTTTGCCCTTTAAAAGTGTTTTGCCACATAACTACATATCAATTAGCCTCAATAAAGCATGATCATGAATCATTCTGAATAAACTATTTGTAAAAAAAATGATTGAGTGTTTGTGTAGTTATTATACAATGGTACTGGATTTTCTAAGATGACAAAATACTAAAATATTTGTGTGAGTTTGTTTCACATTTGAACATTATTTGAATGGTTACCTCTCACTCCTACTTGAGGATTATATGGTTGTGTAAATTTTTGCCTACTTTATCCACCTCTGCATGAAAACAACAGGAGTCCAAATCAGTTGGCAAAAACATATATGCAGCTATGATATAACATCTGAACACATCTTGCAGTGGCTGCACAAAAGGGAAGACAATATACTGTAAATACATCTAAGAAATGCCAAAACAAAGACGTTAGTGCTAAAAGACCTTTTGTGTGAAGTGGAAGCTCCAAAGACAAAGCTGTCTCTTCAAATACTATCAACAATAGAACATAAATGCACATGGGCGGACAAAGCACTGCTGTTTTTAAATCCAACAGCCACCATAGTGTGTCTAAAGGAGTTCACTTAAATTATTATATTTTCAACGTTTGCAATTAATATAGTTAATCAAATGGTGGTACTTGAGAAACGTAGGCTGCAGTTTTCATATTATAACTATAAGCAACTACTAAACCTGGTAATTGACAGTCATATTATGTATAATGACAGATCCATGAGTAAGTACCATGTAATGGCTATAATATAAATGAGGGTTTGTAAACAGTAAAAACAATCTTAGCTGAAGACAGAATAAATGTTTACTTTTCAATTTACATCACAAACAGAAGCAGTGAATTCAAAATTGAATCAAAGCCAAAAGGAAGATTGGAAACCAAGAGTGCACTATTTATTTATTGTTTTACTCAGTGGGCCCAAATGAACACACATTAGCGGCCCAAGTGCCAAACCTATAATTTTTTTCTAGGTAAAAAATTGGTCTGCAGATATGTTTATGACTAAAATTATCTTAGTTCTCTCTCTAATTATCGGGCTTTTTGGGAAGATAGACACAATCTAATAATTACAATCTTTTCAAATATATTCAAGTCAGTGTCATGAGGAAAAAAAATGTCGTCTTTTCTTTCTAGTTTGTTTGTTACTTAGTGCATGCCAAAAACTGGTTCATCCTGTATTTATTAGAAGTGCATGTTTTATTTTTACTTGTCCAGTCATTTGAATCAATTGAAGCTCAGTTGGCAGCTTAGTCACTAACTCAATGGAAAAATCGAAATGCTTCTCCTGTCTCCTTGCCTTTATGCCACGTTCATACCAATGTCACAATCTTTATTCATATTTTGAATCTTTTGCTCCTCTATCCATCGCTGTAAAGCCACATGCTTTAACTTTTTTTTGGGTACATTGTAAGTCTATTTTTATTTTATACTATAGTAAATTTAAATTTTTTTCCTCCTTGCTTCCTTCCTAAATTGTTTTTCATATATGTTGTTTTTATTATTGTTCAGTGTTTTATGTTGCACCTTAATGCCGAAGCAAGTTCCTATGTTTGTGAATTTTGTTCATTGACAATGGCAATAAACCTTTCTTATTCTGATTTTAAACACCTCATCACGTGTAATTTGTATATCAAGCTCTGATTACTTCCATTTTTATAATTGAATTCATTTACTTTTAATGGCACAGGGCCGACAACTGCAGGGCACCGGCAAAATGACTCACAAAAACAAAGAGCTCCTGTTGCGCGTCTGAGTAATATATGCAGAACTGTTCGAGGAGTTTGCAATGCCGTCAAAGCGAGAAGATTCCTCTAATTTGGGGCTGTGAAATTCAGTTGGAAATCACACAATGTGGCACTGCTGAGAAACTGTCGTTATTAACACCACTGAATTGTCACGTCATGTAAATGTTTCTCTGCGTGGGGAATCTAAACAGTGCTCCAATGGGAAGATTTGGTAGGGACTGTGGATGTTAAGGGTTTTGTAAGTGTATAACATGACTGGCACTACAGCATGACAACATTTAAACATATGCTTCAGGAGAGTTAAACCCTCATTTCAAAATTCGAAGGGGCTGAACATTGCAATTCACTTCATTGTAAACTATAGTCATAAACATAAACAAATACTTGCTACAACAAAACATTGAAGGGGTTATATATCATGCAAATTTGGCATTTATTTTAAAGCTTTAAACCATGTTTTGATGTTATTTCCTCATCAAAAACATACACACAGTTGTATTTTGCCTCATGCATGCTTGTTTCAGTAATCCTACACTAGGTTCTCCCCCTCCTGAGCACTCAGAAAGTACTCCGTTTTAATTCTCCCCATTTACGTTAGAATCCAGAAGTCTCTTGCACAGGTTCCAAGACTCGTTCTGAGCATTTGTGGAGTCAGATTGGTTAACGTGCGTATATTAGTACACCGGTCACATCGCTACATGGTTGCTTTGTTGTTGTTTTTTCATAAGTAAGGGCTATTGTTGTCAACAGAGGGTTAGCACTTGGTCATAAGCCTCTTGCTTTTGTGTTTTCTAAATATATGCATACATTTTGAAATACAAATACCAAGGCGACAAAAAAGCATGCAATAAAGACCAAAATAAAGCATGACAATATTTCCCGTACTACACTACTTTTGATTTCGTTATTTCAGTCTTTGACTGAACCCAAATATGAACTAGTTATAGTAGGTAATCAGGCAGGTTTTTCATCGTGGTATTTCAGCATACATACTAAAACATTTACAAGCATGATCCATATTCCTCCTACATGCAACAAGCAACACATCTCTGCGGCAATGAGAAGACTCCTGTTGAGCAGACATTGGAAACTATAGCCAGGGGTTTCCAAGTTGCTTTGTGGGGGGCCAATTAAAGCTATGGAATGTAACCTTGAATGCAACTTCTGCTGGATACTTCTATATAAGAGTGAAATTATATATTTTTTTCTTTATTTCATTTTTTAAGCTAAGCCAATTCAGCACTGATGAAAAGCTAATAGCACGGCTAAGGGAGTCACTGTAACTACGGTATAATGAGGCTAATTTGAATAAAGTGCTTTTTACAACAAAGTTCCAAAGTGTCGTCTTGAGATAAAACGCTGGGCCAACAGTGAACAATTAAAGGAGAAAGTGGCATTAAATACTTGGGAGACTGAGAATTCTTGCAAGGAGACAGCAAGTTTAAAACACTTGAGAATGTACAGAGAAGGGTTGGGGTGGTTTTAATAGAATTGGCATCAGAAAGTGCTGTGCTTGGAGATCATAAGATTCCGTAAAACTATGATGTTGCACAATAGAGAAAAACAGTATTTACTACATTATCTGATTATACTGATTTTTTGTCCTTAAGGTGTAACATTTGTAAAGGTGTGTAGGTGGTACGTTAAGGGGTGATCCTTATGTCTCTATATGGAAGAAAAAGGCATTTTGAAAAAACTGCCAGTCAATGTTTCCTATAAAGTTATTTAAATTAAATAACACAACATCTAGGTGCAGACGATTTTGTCCTGAAGTGTCCTGACTTTAAAGTTAACTCAACTTGTTGATCCTAACTCCTTGAGTAGTTTAAGTTTGAGTGAATTAAATGGCTTGTACTTGGCCCAACCCTTGACATTTACTTCAGTACATATTAGAATGATGTATTTGTAGAGTGAAGGCCTGTATGTGGTTGCAAATTGAAAGTAAAATTAATTTGTGTGAGCTTCAAACAAAGCCTGCTAATGCTTCACTTCCTATGTAGATTCTCCTGGACAATTTGAGCACAGAAATGGTGGATGCAGAGCATGAATGAATGAAAGAAAATATCACTACAGATATGTTTGTGATTGGTAAAATAGTTAAAAGCTTCATAAAGTACATTTTACAAATTGTATTTAATTGTTTTTGTTTGTTAGTGACACTTGCGTGTGAACACTCAAAAAATGAAATATTGATTCCTTATACATATATTATGTAAGCTTTTTACCTTTTGAATATCTTGTGTTAAAATAAGTCGGACTTTGAATAGATAATCCTAAAATCAAAATTTTGGATTGGATCGGATTGGCTTTGGATGATCACAAATATTAAAAGGGGAAAAGTTGACACAATTTATCAATTTAGAGTCAACCTTTAAATTTGTTTTCAGTGAACCAAGTTTCTATCTGTCATCTGTTGTTCTTCGCCATAGCATTATGTTATTGCAATCAGATGAGTATTATAGCCATCATAGCATTATTTTTGAAGTATCAGTACACTTTGAAAGTACACTTTTGTGCAAACATGTGAACCTGAGCATCTCTTCGTCTCACGCTTCATTTAGCATGTAAAGACCTGGGCAAAAGCGATTCAAAAGCTCAAGCACATATGAATCATGATGGGAAAAACGGAGATTGATACGCAGCGGCTGGCATGTACTGTAAATGGTAATGGCGCCAGTGAAAGGGACAATAGGAGGTAGAATAAAGACAGATAGTGGCAAGTGAGCGATACAGAGGAGGCAGAGGACACAGGAGGATACCGTCGCAGGCGCGCTGAGCCGGAGCGCGGCCCTGCCTCAGCTCTGGAGCTTGTTATTGATGTAGGAGAAAATGTGCGCAGACAGGAAACCATGCTGCCAGCTGTCCCCCCATTAGGACACTTTGGTGGAGCCCGCAATGGTGTCAACAACAAAAAAGGACGTCTCTTAACAACGGATTTCAAAAAGTTGGTTTGAGTTAGTTGGATTTGTGTGTTATTTATAGAGTTGGCTTGTTTTGTGTTTTTCTGAGAGGTTTAGTTTTGTTTTTCTTCAAATTTAATTTATTTGCCAGTGATTGAATAGTTCCTTTTTCTTATTTTGGTTTTCTTCCTTCAATTGCAGCTAGTTAATGGTCCATGGTAGGAAGTATTTAAAAGGTAGTAATTTGGAGACTATTTTATAAATCAAGACATTTCAGAGTCATTTATTCCACATTCAGAAGGAAGTCGAAGTGGTAGATGACTACCTTTGAAATCATTTCTACAAAAAAAAAGTTATTATAGACATTCTAGAGTGGTGTGGTAAATCAAATTAACTCTATTGTGAATTATCAATGCAAGATTCTTTTGGGAATGTAGTATGTGTTTTCTGCAAAGATCACACAATATGCTTTTTTTATCACGACATACAGTATGTAAAAGTGAATGATGATACTAAGTTATGAAGATTGAAAAAAAAGAAGAAACAACAATACAAAAAATAAAAACTTAATGATGACTTTAGGAGTCATTGCAACGTAAAAGTTACATGTACCAGTATTTTTTTCTGGTGGAGGGTCTGTCTCATTTAGATCCTGGTATATTCATTAATTGAGTTACACGCATTTTTATTGCCAAAAAACATACCGTACTTGGCTCGGTGGAGTCACATTTAGTACAAACAACAGTGTTTCTGAACCTCCTCCTACTATTGAAAATAGCAAGTCAGTACATCTTTATTTAGTATTGTATTATTTATTTGAACATCACCATCAACATTGAATTTTTGCTGCAACATTCGTGCAGCATGTATTCCACCACACGCCCCTTTAGTGTCTCTGACAAGGGGAGAGGTGGCCTAATGGATGGATGCATATACTGTAGGAGGTTGTGAAATGGGGAAATCACATAAATATTTTCTGTTCTGGGGTGTGAGGGCAAAACACATCCGACAAATGTAACATAATGGAGCCGTGCCCTGTGACAGAATGAACGATGTCCCCACAGGCTTCTTATGCCGGCCCTAACAACGCCACACTTGGCTGATGCCCAGACACATCGCAGGCGGATTCTGTTGAATACAACAATCAGCTACCATTTATGTTCTTGGCTATGTTATATGACATCACGAAGATAGACCAATATAACAGTTGGCAAATATATCAGGTTTATATATTCTCTTTTTATCGTATTGACTGAAATCTTGTGTATGGGCTGAAATTAAATCAAAACTGCAAAGATAAATATAAAACTTTATTGTAACGCAATTGTAATTTTTATGCTTCTATATGCAGTATTGGTATGTGTACAGTATTGTAGAGTTTCTTGTTATTTCAAATTATATATCATGGGGAAAATGATTAAAAAAATTGGTCATACATATCAGCCCAAAAATATCAGCAGAGGCCATCGGCCATCAGTTGCTCCGCATTCTAATGAAAAAACTCATATTGTACAATCTCTACTGATTTGAAAGTGATTATGACTCTGGAGATGTATTAACTTCAGAAACACAGAGGGGATGATGTAAACTTGGTGAGAGTTTGAGGATTGTAATATAGGATACAGTGCAGGTCAAATGATCTCAAAAAGAAGTATTTTGAAAGAAAATGCTATTTCCAGACAAACAATTGCATCCCTCCATTCTCTATTATAACTGCTTAACTAGAAAGAGTACAATCATGCAGTCCCCGAAGGTGAATGCAGGTTAGAAAGTATCTTCAGCCAATTTGAATACCATACATCAAATAAAGCGTCAAAGGCCTGGCTGGTACGCATAATCACTGCACCTTGGATAGAGAGGGCGCATACATTTGTACCCTGCACCGGCATCTTATGTATTATGCACATTCTAATAAGACTTCTCTTGCCAAGACAATGCAGGTGATGTTTGTGGCCACCATCATTATAATAGGGAGCTGGAGGAAAGAAGGAGGGAGATTTCTACTATGGAAAGAAGAGTGCAGCATATGCAGCCACTAAAGTGGAATTTGGTTGTCAATATAGTGGAAGTATACAGAAGTAATGTTTATTTTAGTATTTTTTGGCTGGATGGAAAAGATGAAAAGAGAAAGAGAGGAATGCTTAACATATCCATCCCAAAAGATGTCCAAACCCACAACAACAACAACACTAGATAATTTGAACATCTCGGGCCACTAAAATCTGCCCGGTAACCAGCATCTGTTGCGACTCCTGTCTTAGTGTGCACTATTGGTCTTTCCTTCAGGCTGTAAGAGCGAGCAGCAAACAGTATAACTGTGAACACGACCACCTCCTCCTCCGCAGTAGCAGCAGCCTGCCTCATCGGCTCTGCACCAAACACTAGAAAGGATCTTGTTTGCATGCATTATTTGTCACTCCACTGTCCTGTGTGGACTGAAATAAATTGTATTAGTAAGAGATGAAGTATATTCAATTCAATTTATTTCTGAAACATCCAAAATCATAACAGCAGTTGCCTCAATGTGTTGCTCCTGACAGAATGCCCGAGTAACATTGAATAACGGTTCAAATGCAGAAGAAAGTTTTTCTGTTTCTTAAAGCAGATTCAGCACACTTTTTTGTGTTAAAAATTTCCGCTGCACACCTCCTACTAAAAATAATAACAAATTAAAGGTTTGTGTAATCCTTCATTCATCCAAAAGTGTTCCATTGTAGAAAAAGATACAGTTGTAGTCATCTGGGCACTGTTTTCAGAAAAACAAGATGTTTCAACTCTCATCCAAGAGCCATCTTTGTTTTTATGTGCAGTCCATGTTTAGATTTTTACAAAGTTGTCTTAACATTTGTTGAAAGTATCTCACCCATTGTCATGTACACACCTAAGGCCATGTGATGTTATGCCCCCCCTCTCGTTACATCTACATGGTTGTGTTGTGGCGTGTCACAGTCTGAGAGTCTCCAGTCTGCCTCTGAGTGCTGAGTTCTTAAGTGCAAACTGTGGTCAGGAGCGGAGGGAGAGTGGGTGGTGACCTCTCCATCTGAACCTCCCGAGTGTACAAGACCCAGACTGCTCCAAGTAACAAGATAAAGAGAGAAGAAGGGAAAGATGCTAACTACTGGCACTGATCTAAAAGTAATTGTTATAATCGCTTTATTCTGCTCAGAGCAGTATAAACTCATGCTTCAGACGAGTGCCTTCAGATTGAAAATTATTTCTGGCTGGCAGTCAAAATCCAGATGACTAAATGTGAAAATTGTTCTACTGTATATATGTCTGTTGTGATAGTTTACTTAATAAAGAAGTCTACTGATTGCTTTATATGTAAGGAAAGGTTGATGTTTAACTATTTTGATTTATTTTACTTAAAGGAGACATATTATGCTGCACCTGAACAAAAGCATAAACAGATCATAATTTACATTTTCTTCATCGTAAACCATAATATTGAGCCACTGCTTCATAGTAGAAACAGATCCATTGACTTTCAGTTCAAAACTGCAGAATTGATAAGCCCTGCCTCTTCATAGTGGCATTTCACCATAGAAAGCATCAGATTGTCATTTACATGTTTTTCATTTTGAAAAGTGGCTACGTGACATTTCAGAAACTTACATGTATCATTTGGAATTTGTTATCAAATAATAATCACAACTAAGTACAGGAATGTGGGCGGGGATAGGGGGTAGGTGCAAAAAGGAATTTTCCGAGCACTCGACCCTCAAATGCAAGACGTTACAGGATTACTCAAACATTCATGATTCATTTAAAATACAACTTTGAGTAAACTATGGACATAACCAGGCTCAAAAGCGCTTTAAAGTTTTGAACAATATTTCCCCTTGAAGTTGGACTTATTCTAGAGTGCTGCTTGATGACCTGGTTTAAATATGCCACAATGCTTTACTTACATTCGTCACACTCACAAATGAGAAGGTCTCTGGTTTAAAAGTCAAATTACCGCCAGGGAGCAATTCAACGGGCAAAGGGTATGTGCAAATATAATATTCTTTAAAACAGATCATTTTTGCAAGAGCTTTTATGTAAGTGGAAATGGATTCATAATACATGTATGAACAGTGTTGTCATTACTTAGAAAAAAATGACGATCCATTAGTGGTGAACAATAGAGTAAACACAAACACATCCAATCTACTTTTCTCCACACAAAATTCTTTTCAAGAAAATGACAGGTGGATCTTACCAATCACAGTAAGGGTGGAACTCTCAGAAGAAGTAAAAATTCCACCATTGCATGATTCCGCCACACTATTTATTAAAAATGAATGAGGGGTGTTATTCCCATACCCATATAATGTGAGGAGAACTTTTACAGTCAAAACATGCATGCCCACTGCACCTCCGGAGTAGCATAAACAAGAATGTTATATGCAACTCAGCAGTCTCATGGCATATTTTATTTACACCTTTCCATCAGCAGAATAAACCCTATAGGTATGCATTTGCGAGAAACATGTTAAACAATGTTTTTGAAAGCTTGCGTGACAGTAAATGAAAATACCTACAAATAGATTTGAACTTGTAGATATTCAACTCCTACTGTATCCTAAGTAATAACACATTGGGAATTAGAGATACTTATTTCTTTTTTTTTTCAAATAAAAGACAGACAGCCACTGAAAAAAATAGAAATAATTTTCACAATGCTAAATAATAAGTCTGAATAAGTTGAAATTGTTTGGATTTTTTGTTATGTTTATTGTTATTCTGCCTTAAATTAGAACTAAAATAATTTGCTTTAGAAGAACTCAGGATACACTGTCCAGGATATTACCCTGCCTAAGGCCCAAAGGCACTGGGATAGGCTCCAGTCACACGCGACCCCTAACGGGAACAAGCGGTAGAAAATGAATGAATGAATGAATGAAAGAACTCAAAAACCTCCAATTACAACAGACAGAATAATGCCTGGTTGTGTCTACAATCCAAAGCAACACAAATAATGGCTTGTTCTCATGGTAAAAAAACAAACAACAAAAAACACTGCAAGCAACCGAGCGTCATAAAATCCATTTCTATACCTGTCGTGCTAAATGCCAGATTATATGTACTGCAAGTATCTGTAATAGAAAAGAGAAATGCATCAGCGGTCCCATGTTGCTCAGAAAAATAGGTTAATGTAGTGTATTTACAGATCCACTGTTTTTAAACAGGAATGAAAAAGCCATTGCAATTTTGATATGCAGCTGAGAGGAAAGGTGCACATGGGCCGTTTTTTACTCTCTTTCATCCTTGCGTTGCACAAGACTGCATTCAGGAGGTCCCAGGAATAAAAATGCAGCGTCAAGCTGGATGGGGGAGAAAAAATATGTATTCTCCAAGCTGTCAGAAGTTTTTCTTTGTTTTGTTTTTTTCTTATCACTTAGCCTCTTCCATTGAGAAAAAGGGAAAAGTTTATATTTCTCACATAAACTGGATAGGATATATTTCTCCCTTGACATTTCCTCTGGAGATGTGCCAAACAGGAACTCTCTGCAGTCGTAGTCTTTATGTCAGTTGACCGATGGTGTTTATCGTTTTTCTTTCTTTATTATTTTTGCCCTTCTTTGGAGATGTTATGGTTTTCTATGGAAAACATATGTAAATATATTTCTCTCTTGACAATTTCTATGAAGATGCCACCAACTGGGATGCCTCGGCTGCATGTTTTTTTGTCACGGTGGAATTTTTTATTTACTTTTAAATTAAAGAAACAAAATAAGTTTACCTTGATCATACATAACACGTTCAATTGGATAAGATCGATTTTATTTCTGCAGCTGTAGTTTTTTAAAATGGGCATTTATTGCCTGTCTCTTCACTGGCTCCCTGTCGAGTTTAGAATCAAATTCAAAATCCTCCTCCTGACTACAAAGCCATAAATGACCTGGCCCCATCCCACCTCAAATATGCTATAGTACCTTATTGTCCAAACAGAGCACTTCGCTCTCAAAATGCTGACTTCTGGTGGTCCCAAGAGTCTCTAAAAGCAAAGTAGGGGGAAGAGCGTTTAGCTACCAAGCTCCTGTGTTATGGATCAGCTCACTGAGCATGTTAAAGAGGCCGACACAGTCTCTTCATTTAAGACCAGGCTTAAAACGTTCCTCTTTCAAATTGCTTATGGTCAGGCCAGTGAGGAACAAAATAAAAACCTACAATTTCACAGCTATGCTGCCCTAGGAGCAACTATACTGGGGGAAGTATGGCAGCTTGAGCGCTATCCTCTGCTTCTTACTACTTTTCTATCAAACAATATTTAATATTTAATTTCACTTGCAATTTGTTCATTGCATATCGATGACATGTGGATCCAGATGCTCCTCAACAAAAGGTCTCTACTCCATTTGAACAGTTCTTCATCTGGTTCTCCTCCTGAGTGGCTCCAGCTCCATTGTCTATCTCGCGTCCGCTTGTCGGTCCGAGGGAGTCAAATCTCTCCTTCACTGTGGAACTCCTTGAGGTTTCTACTTTTCCCCAAAGAGGTTTGGTAGTTTTTCCTGGTTGAGAAGGAGGGTGTAAGGACAAGGGACATTGGGACATTTGTCTAAGGACACGGGATGCTGGGACATCACCAAGTCCCTATGATCATTGTTTAATCTGTTTTTCACTTTCGCCCCTCGAGGCAACTGCTGTTGTGATGTTGGGCGTTACAAATATAAATTTAATTGACTTTCTTTTGGAGAAAAAAAAACAAAACAAAAACACAACAAAACAATTTAAAGTTCACCTTGCTTACACGAGTAAATGTGATTTTTCAGGATCTATTTCTTTCTTGACATTTCCTCTGGAGATTCCACCAACTAACTCTCAGCCACCACAATTTGTTTCTTTTTTTTCCTCTCTTATTTTCTGCTCTTCATTGGAAAACATTCTACATCGGATGGAATCTATTTATCTTTTGACATTTCTCTGGAGATGCCACAAACCAAAAAGCTATGGCCAGCTGTATTTGATTTCCCTTTAAAAAAAAATCTTCCATGAAAAAATAAAAAAAATGAAAAAATAAAACGACAAGCACTACGAGAATACGAAATGCAAATAGACAAATGAGTAATGAGGGGCAGATTCTTTAAGCAGAAAAATAAAGTATTGCTTAAGCCACAACAGTCAGTTACTTTATGCTGTAGTTCTACTCTACATGAATTAATTTGCTTTCATATTTACAATGTAAATAGTGCGCATGGCTCCAGAAGACGGTAGTGCTGTGTTGTAAAAACCTATGCACACAAATAACTAAGTGACTTTATACAAAGTTTAGAAGGGTGAAGTGGCCGAAGTCGAGGGAGCAGATTATTGGTGAAAATCGTCTGCCTCACTTGTGGCTGTGGCTCTGAGCGCGGTCAGTGTCCTGCCCACTGCCCAGGAGCTGAGCTCCGCACGCAGACCCTTAACCAGAAGGACATGGGGGCACTGCACGGGGGAAGTGATTTGTGATGTTTGTGAGGTCTAAAAGGCCCGGATTCTAAAGTTCGATGTCTATTATGGGCTTTTGCGTTAACTTTTAACTCATCCAAGCTATTTTGACTACGAGTTTATTGTCGTTAATTTACGAGTTTATTGTCGTTAATTTACAAATTTATTCTCGTTAATTTGCGAGTTTACTCTCGCTTTTTAAAAAAAATTTGGGTTGGCCCTTATACTCCGTCGTACTCACATAAATTGGATTGGATCTATTTCTCCCTTGACTTTTCCACTGGAGATGCCACCAACCCGCGAACCCCCGACCACCACAGTTCTTTGGGAATTTGACAGGGCTATTGTTGGAAGCATAAAGAAACCCTGCATTGCACTGAAAACCTTTCATTTCACTCATATAATTCCCTTTACTGTCTTCTCTTACATTTTCTTTCTTGGCACCTGTCGGAAAGTAATGACAGCCACTTAAAAGGCAAAAAGGCCAGAGCTCTCATCTTTCAGCTTCACCTTATTAATTTCTAAATCATTCCTGCGGTATCAGATTTAAGGTCTTGGGGGATTGAGGTTTTGCTGTATTCGGTGACAGATGAAGCTGGTGGCACTCCTTCTATTTGAAATGCACTTCTGTGACCCTTTAGTTCAAGACATCAATAGTGCGCAGGGAGTGTGTTGTGGTGCTGCGAAAGGCAAATAGACAAATGAGTAATGAGGGGCGGATTCTTTAAGCAGCAAAATGAAGTATTGCTTTAGCCACAACAGTCTGTTACTTTATGCTGTAGTTCTACTCTATATTAATTAATTTGCTTTCATATTTACAATGTCAGAGAAATATCATTTGCAAAAACAGAATTTGTAAGGTTTATCTGATTCAAAGGAACAATGTCTATACAATTGTGATATACAGTATTAATCAAACGCATTTCCCATTCCTTTGCAATGCACAGAAAACTGCACTCTACTCTAATCCAGCCACGTAATTCTATTGTGTGCTGGAATCTAGGGTCATCTCACAGCAGCTTCCAGTGTCAAGGCTATCAGGACACCACCACACAATGCCTTACACAAACACACACACAGATATGAAAACACACACGCCCCACACTCACGATTAAGACACAGGCTGGCCCTTTAAATCCATCATCTGGGGAGATTACTGCAACATGACACAGCGCTCTTCCAAATCCGTTTAATCGTCCAAATGTACTATTCTCAGTCAGTGGTACTGCCGCTAAGAACAATGAGGACCCCGGGGAGGAAGAGAAGCTGCAAGAGGCATATTTCTTTTAAATATCTGACAAGTGGCTTAGTTTACATGCAAGAGAAGATATAGTCAATTACGCTGTTGTATTAAATGAGGAGGAGATACCGAGGTGCTGTGCTGGTGTTTGATCTCCCATGGGTGCAAAACAAATCCCCACACGGAGAAGGTCAAGGCGAATAATGACGCCGGCGTGTCATCTGGGGAAGCATACAGTCTACTTCAATTAGGTTAAAAAAAGCGCAAATACATATATGCATACTAAAATAAATACATACAATGCCCCAATACTTGCTATGTAAGATAAATGCAATAATGTTACACTAGAAGATAGAATGGCTTATCTTGTTCTTGCACACATAAATAAAGAATGAAGATTGATATATTTGCAGACATTCAGATATGAGCTGCTCAGTGGTGTAAAATAAAGGGTTAGGAAGATGGTGGTGTTATGGCGTAATCAACTATTGGTATTTTTCAGATTAGAATGTGATGACGAAATTTCTTCAGATGAGTGGGGGCAAAAGCCATTTTTTTTTAATTGATTACATTGTACTTTGACATGAAATATCCAAAAGATATATTCACATTCTTGGATTACAGCAAAAAATTATATTAATTTTAGCAGCCGCAATCTGTATTAAATTATAATGTTGTGAAACTGAAACCCAGCAATTGTTAAAGTGATTTAAATCCAGTTTGGACCAGCGTTAGAAAGTTTATTATTTGGTCATTTTCTACCATTTTCTCTGCCTGTTTAATTTCTTTCATATTTTGCACACCCAAATAATATGAGGAATTTAAACTATTGAATTTTCAAATGTTCTCTTGCCTTTTCAAATTCATAAAAAAGAACATTCACACTGAGCAAAATGATTTGACCCAAGCTTCACCTATGTCTCCCAGCTATAACCACACATTAATGCACTTGCTATATGCCAATGCGCCACATTCGCTCCTCTTGAACTTTGCAACCTTTTGAAACTGGCAAAGAGACTTGCATCCAACGACACAACATCTTCCAGAAATGTGAAAAATGTATCCATTCTCCTCAGCTTTAACCAATAAACCACTTAAAACCTGCAGAGACTTTGGGAATGATATTATCTGCTTCTGTGGTGCGTTGACCATATTGTTTTCAGAGCTGGAATATAAAGCAGCTGACCTTTGCCCCCTGGGGATGTGGATGAGCGCTGGACCGTGAACTCTCATACCTTCAACCATAGACCATACACTGGCCTTATTACATCTGGGGAGTGCAGGAGTCAACCCACTCTTAGGGGGCACTGTGCAAAAAAGAAGGGAAAATATGAAGTTTGGATGCAATTTTAGTTGGAGAGAAACAGACAGCAAAGTATTGTGTCTACTTTTCAAAATGTTCAACTATTTTTCGATCAGGGGCTAGTTTTCATTCACAAAATCAAACCTGTTTTTTTCTTCAAGTTGTATAAAGCAATATGTAGGGCATAAAATTCAAAGGGGTACGCAAAAAATTGAGAAAAATACTGTTGTGTCAGATGACACACAAAATCTAATATTTCTGTAGCAGATTGGTACCACTGGTCATATCTATCAATCAAACCTTTATGGTCCATAGACAGGGAAATACGTGTGCAGTGGCAATATAACAGACACTAGACAATATACAGTAATACAACACTGATAGGCAAGTGGAAAACAACTAATTTAAAATACAAAAGGCATCTTAAAAGAAGAGTCTGTAGATCCTAAAGAAATCCTGGGCAACAGTCAGCCATTAATAAGACCATTAGCCACATCTGCCCTGAGGTAGACCAACGGAAGCAAGGCTCACTGAAGAACACACCACATTCAGATAAGGCAAGACTGGTTCTGGCAGGAATCAATCCTCTGATCTTTGGGTAGGTGGAGAGCACTCTAACCACTAAGCCACTGTTGGCCTTTACAACTATGTTAAGTCAAGTTTCAGTTGAGTGTTAAACCATGGTTAGCCCTGGTTTAGGATTGGCCAATTGCTTTATGGATCAGCTGGTAATTGGATGAAATGTAAGAAACCCACTGTTTTCGGCATCCCGTAGAATTTGGTTGTCGTTATTACCAACTGTCTTCTCCTCTTCAAAGCAATCAAATCTTAAAAAAGAAAAAGAAATACATCTTACAGACCAACAATGACTGTAAGTATGATCAGATGATGCCCATATGATCTGCCTCTGCATTTCCATTTCCTCTGCTTTATCTAAAGAGGCGAGCGCAGTCATCCATAATACCAGAGGCGCACTTTACTTTGTCAGTTTTTGTTTTCAAGCCGAGCGTGTTGGAGCGTCCAGCAGAGAGTCAAACTGCCTTGACATATCAACGCGCAAATGAACTGTCAGCTTAGACTGAAGCAGCAGCTTACAGGAGAGCGCTGCAAAGCAGCCAACGCCATAAATACAAACATTCACAACCCTATGTATGGAACGGGTCAAAATACATATCAGAATTTAAGATTGGGAAAAGACAGTATTTATAAAGGCAATTACTAATGAACAAGTCATTGTGAGCTGCCTTAATTATAGGTAGTTTGAAAGAAAGTCCTCCTGCTGGCTTAAACGGTTCTGCAATTTATAATGTGGTACACAGACTCTCTATTATAAGCACCATACTCAGTCATTCAAAATCATAATATTCTATTCAGCTTCATATGCTTTGTGGTATGAATATAATGGGCTCTTATGTACTTCAATGACTGATGTGATGTGGACGATTTTTACATCAAATAAGAACACAATTGTATGCACCTGAAGTAATCTGGGTTTCGAACTGGCGAAGGATTGCAGAGAATGCTCTACCACATAACAAAATATATTCACAAATCAAATTGTAATTTTTCGCCTCTATTCAACATGTCCACCTCAGCCTCTACAAGGCTTCCTCTTCACCAGTACTATATGTTTACATGCACCAAAAATCTGATCACTATCTGATTTCTGGAGTTATTATATTATTGTTGAAATGTCATCCAATCAGTTATATCTGCGGTGAGTAATATTATTTATTTCAGATTGTCCACGCCTGTGCAGTGCAGAAAATTGTGCAAAAACAGCCAACTAATGTGGCAAAGACAAAATCTAATAACAGACACATGTCACCAGGTGTTTGGATTATACGATTTTTCCTGGGCATGTAAACACCTGCAAAAATCTCATTTAATAATCAGATTATTCGAGTTATCTGATTTTTACTAGTCAACACTTATGCATTGAATCACCACTTATCACACCTTGTTAACAGTGTGTTAAGATGTAGATTTATTATTATTATTTTTTTTACAATTTACATTTATCAACCTTAGATACCCCAGTGATGTCAGCCTGCACACAAAAGTTTAGAGCAGGTGAGTTTTCAAATGCAGAGTGTCTTATGTGGGCCCTGTGGTGTTATGGGACAGGGACACTGCACCTGCGCTCTCATCTGCCTCCAGACTCCTCACATTAAGTCTTAACTGCAGGCTCTCCAGCACTGTGGGACCATGCATACAAGCAGGAAAAAGCCAAAAGAGCGTATGTGAATTTGTCCCTTTCTGAGTGCGTTCACTTTTGCACAATTGCCTCAAAAAATGGGACAAAACTGGGACTGGGAGTATTTCCACAATTGCCATTATTGTCAGTTTGGTCCTAATTTAGACTTGATTTTAGTCAAGTTGTAGTCCTGTTTATCCCCGGTCTAGTCTTGATTTAGACCCAGTTTTGTTGTGATCTATGTGCAAGTGTGAACTAATCTCAGACGAAACCAGAACTAGAACATGACCAAACCATATCTACATTAGGACTAAGACTAAGTGTGAACATGACCTTAAATGTCTTAAGGTAAATATTTCATTTTAAATACTTCTAATTTATACCTCTATTAATACTTGTTCGGGTTTGGGCCTGGTTTAATCCCAGTTTTGTCCAAAGCAGATTTGGTTTGGTCCTGTTCTAGTCCTAGGTGTAGGTCCAGGTTTCTTAACAAAGCATAAACAAAGGCATAATTCATCATGAACAAATAGTTTATGACGATTTATTCAGGCTTAGGAAAGTACTGAATTACTTAATTAGTTAATGCCCTGAAGCTACCTCCTATCCCTGACCCTAAATTAAGTTTACTGACCCTAAATAATACAAATCATACCTATATGGTCAATATGAATTAAGTCTTTATCAATAAGACTACTACCTTATTCTCTTCTCACAACCCGTCGACCACGTCTGTTCCTCCCTCTCTCCCTCTCTTCTGGGCAGGACAATAAAGCCAACTCTAAGTGCTGTTTTGGGCACTTAGAAAATGCACGGTGCTTTGGTTCTGAACAGTCAAAGGGAACAGCATCCTTTAATCTCACCGTCAGCAGGTAGACGAGCTGATTTTGACAAACTTCTGAGAGAAAGCGGCATCTCATTATAATTCCTCCAGTCGGCCCACCTTAGCTTTGCATGAGGGGTAATCAAGGTTTTCAGACTTTTGAAAAATGCAGTCCTGAACACCAAGCTTAAACCCAAACTTCAGTTATGGTAGAATTATTTTTGGCCCATAGGCTTTTTAGAAAGGATGGTAGGTGTAGTGTGAAATTTTGAGTAATACTAGAAAGCTGATCTAATCTGTCTTCTCAAGAGGTGAATATGCAATGATTCACAGCTGAAAAGTCAATAACGGTTCACCAATGTTTGAAAGTGATTTGATTTCTGATCCGGAGCCAGGTTTGGGGGCTGGTTGGCTTTTTCATGAGAAACATGTAGAAACAACTGTCGATGACTATCTGTCTTGGTGCAAGGGACAGAAAATAAATCAATTAAAAAATGTTCAAAAGGGGGCACAGCACTACAATTTTGCAGTAATTGCAAATATTGTTTTTCTTCTCATATTTGTGTCGGTTATAGTTTCACATTTAAAGACTACGGAAAAATGAATTAAAAAAAACTAAATTGGATTCAAACTATACTTTTACTGTTTCTCAAATGTCTGTAAATCCAAATGCAGGTGTGAGCCGTGATAATCGCACACTAAAAGCTACATCTGCAGTCCAACTGAGACATACCACTTTACCTGAAGGCATGCACTGAAACACTCTAAATCCCTTACTGGAAAAACGCGGCATGTTCCTTGTATGGCCCGGGGCCTGCCGATCTTTGGTGCCTTAGATTTAAAGTTGTTAACGGCTGAAATTCACACAATAGAAAGAGAAAAACAAATATAGCGCTGTTCTTCTGTAACATTTAGTTCAAAGCGATGCAGCCGTCAACCTTCTCCTATCAAACAGACTGACTCACGGGGTTGCCAATATTGTCCAGGGAAAGCATGCTAACATAGTTTCAAACAAATACTCTATATAAGAACCAATTCTAGTGAAAAAATACAAATGGATTTGAATTGCCATCCTGTCTATTTTAGAATGAGTGCTTTAACACATAAATTAAATAAACAGTATATCCTTGATTTGAGTAAAAAAAATGACCAACTGAAAAAAGGAGTCATAATCTACTTGTTAACTATAATCAATAAACATTTAGTCAACTTGTACTAAATCAATTTAGCTATTTTAATTCAAACTATTTCAATTCATCGTGGCTAGTTTTCCAGCGCTCCTGAATAATGGTTGCTTTAACAATGTAATTCACATCCCACTTTCTGTTTGTCTTTACTCGTAACTGTAAACATGTTTGGTTCACTTGTTTACACTCCATGGGTATAAGCTACTTAGGTTCGTAACATTGCAGGAAACATTGCATATTGATAACAGCACTAAATACAGCCTTACTTTGACGCTTGCAGTGGCTTAATCCTATCTCCTATCTTGCTTCATTGAGATTACTATAACGACGCTTCCTGTTTATTCATGAGGTAAAATGGGGGTTGGCCTGAAGACGGAGAAAGAACATGAGACACAGAACGCTTAAGGAATCGCTAACAACGATGAAGAAATAAACGCAATCTTACCCAATTTTCCTATCAATCAGACCAGCATGTCTGCAGCAGAGGAGTCCATATTACGGCCCAAATGAACATTGACTGCTTTCTAATGGAATTATGCACAGTGTGTCCATGGGTGTGCCAGCGGCTCATCTGCTATTCTTATTCATTATGGTTCAGCTGTGCACAACACTTGATATATATCATCACAATTTATGCTAGTATAATACATACTATTACTACTTTAAAGACTATACTTGTCGATGTCCAGTCTTGAAAGATCTCAGAAGCTAAGCAAGTCAGGGCCTGGTTAATACTTGGATGGAAGACTGCTGTGATGGCAGGTGCCACAGTGGTAGAACAAGCTGTCATTGTGTTCTCAGGTGAGACACTTCACCAATTGCCCAGTATAGATCTGGTGTGTGTGAGTGACTGGTGGTGGTCAGAGGGGCCAATAGAAAAATGTGTTCCTTGCACATCATTTGCGCCTGACTGTTGGATGGAATTCTGGATCCTCCCAGTGTGTTGTAATATTATGTTTTATAACTCAGATCTACTTCGTGTCATTTTCAACTTATTTCCGAACTTTTCATCTCAATTTGGCATTTGACTAGTGTGAAACTATGATCAATAGATATTTATGAATATTTAAGCAAACTCCAGCATATTCCAGCAAACAAGTTGTCCAGCAACAAAGTTGTTAGCAGAAAAAAACATATGCACTTAAACTGCACAAAACATATTTCCTTAATCTGTTTTAATAAACGAATTTCCACGTATGCCTATACTGAACACTTCATCCTACAGCGTCTGTACATTAACATAATATTTAAATCCAGCTCCGTTCAGCCTGTTACATGAACCTTGTGTATTAAACCTCCACCACACAAAGGCATTCCTCTTTTACATAACACTGTCCTGGATGTATGTGACACACATTACCCGAAATATCCCACAAAGCAGATTAAAAATGACCCCTGTCTGCTCCTCTCCTCCCTAGCTCGGCCAGCACTCTGTTCGTGGTGCCTGGTGGCAGGGGCGATATCGTCATTAGTGGCCTGATGACTTGGGCAGGGGATTATGTGTCTGTATCTGTCCGGAAAACCGTGCTTAACTGCAAAAAGTGCTTGCAGATGAGTGGGTTTTTGTGATGCTCGGCACGCCACACCGGAGCAGGGGTAACCGGGGGTAATGTGGGACAGTGGCACACCAGTCCGGCAGAAGGGGAGGATTTGTGCAGGTGAAATGGGCTCGAAAATTGGAGTTGAGTAAGAGGCAGGGACAAGAGGGGTAGAGAGTGAAGAGGAAAGGAAAAGAGTGAGAGAGAGAGAGAGGGTCAGAGGAAGGGAGAGGGGGTTGGGGAAAAGGCTAAACAAGCCGCAAGTGAAGTCTTCCTGAAGTCTTCTGAGGATGTGGAAAAAGCTTAGACAGCAGTAAGTCTCCTTATGTCATCATTATAAAAGACTGTAAATACAAAATATCATAACTGACATTATGAACATAAACCTAATGCATTCAGTATAACAGTGTGCATTTTTAATTCTCAATTAACATTCTTACTACAGCGGTGGAAGTTCAAACCCAGCATTGATCACCACATGCTGTTGTTGTGACCTTTGGTAAGACACTTATGTTTTTTGGTCAAGATAACATGAGCATACATCGGCGCTATTCAACATAAGGCCCAGGGGCCAAATCAGGCCCTCCAAGCGTTTTAATCTGATCCAAAAAACATCTTCCAAATTTGAGTTAACACTAGTTTGGACCTGGTTTGGTCTGGTTTATTCCCTGTTTGATTCTGCTTTAGACCTGTTTTTATTCTGGGTTATTTCTGATTCAGGACTAGTTGGTAGTATCCTTGTCCTAGTTTAATTCTGGTTCAGTACTGGATGGTTTATTTTGCAAAGCAATATTGATAAAGTATATTATTTCTCACAAAACTAATCTATCAGTAGTTATTTTATTGTATTAACTCAATTTATTGAAAAAGTGATATTTTGTGCAACCCAAAATATTGTAGCGGCATGTTGTGCACCGCCAGCCTGAGTCCCTGGCCCTCTGAAAAACCCTCCCTTGAGAAAATAAAGTTGAATTGCCCTGGCAACACGCCTCTCTCACAACGCTCTTATTCATAAAACACTAAGTGGGTGAAATATCTTGCCCAAGGACACAAAAACAGTATGCACTACCACCACACAGCATTCTGGACTCCCATTCATGTACTAACCAGGACTATCCCTGCTGAGCATCCAAGATCCGGCAAGGTCGCACATTGACAAGTTAGTATGGCCAAACCTATGCCTATGAAGGTTAAAGTGAAAGTCTAAGAATTAAAGAAAAATGTCTAATGTATGACAAGTTTATCAAGCTTGTAGGCACATTAGGATTTAATGTATATATATATATACATATATACATATATATATGAAATGTATCCATTGCAGGGGTTGAACGTCAAATACAAATATCATTTTAAAGTAGTGTGGCATGTTAATGTTGAAGATAATGCTCTGTGATTTATTAATCTCAGTCCAATACTTTTGAACAATCAGACGATTCCAAAACACATAATAACGATGGGTTACTTGGCAACCACAATTTCTCCAGCAAAAAAAAATCCCTGTGAATAGTTTGCATTTAAGGTATATTTACAATAAAAATAATAAAACATATCTTAGTATTTCATATTTTGACATTTGACATCAGTGTGACTCCATCCACTGCCATCAAACTGAACTTGAAAACCCCACATCATAACCAGCTCACATGACACACCAAAGGCCAACGGAGAGAAGCTGTTCACGAATGAGCTTGGACTCCAGGGGACAGTGCTTCAGACTGAGTAGCCTCTATTGTGCCGTCTGTACGATCCCTGTGTGGACCTTCATTTGAGTGAGCAGCGCTGGCTTCAGGCCATGCTCCACTCACTCTATGGGACTAATGCTCTTCTGACTGCTGCTGCCCACTGTCACACTGCATATATTAGTTCAGGATGGTATCTAGATTTGAGGAATTTTGAGTAGTTTTGATTAATTACCACTGCTACAACTACTGTAGAAAAAGATTCAGTTGAAGTCATCCGGACTCTGTTTTTAGAAAAACAAAACGTTTTGACGCTCATCCAAGAGTCATTCTCAATCTGCAAATTGAGTCTAGGAACTCAGATTTTCCACCGGGCGGGACCTTCTGATAAAGGGAGTTTTTGGTTTCACTTGAGACTACTCTCTTTGTTTACTAGCAGCCATGTAATGGGCTATCAATATCCTATCGTAACTTGACTTTCGCTCCCTCCTAATTGAGTACCTGATTATCATCAGAATGCCCCGGGGGTCTGCCACTCCATGGCTTAAACACACTATGGAGTGAAACCAAAAACCAATATCCCAGGCAAAGCAATACATTTTAAAATTGTAGTCATATTTGCACAGTTTACTGTTTCTGGAGAGTACCCCACCCTGCTTGTCTCCATAGAGCTTTTATAGCTTTTCCTGGAATGTTTCACACAATGGAAAAAATTATAAATAACTCCATGGAGGCAAGCAGGCGCCACCACCGGGAAAAGTTACAGGTCAGATCTTTGTAGAGGCGAGTGTTCTCACAGTAAGAATGCATGTTTTCAAGACAATGAAAACATGAAATACGTGCTAGATAGATATTGTGGACCATCCCAGACTAAGCGATAACATCTCCATGGAGACAGGCATATCCTTCACAAGAAGAGTTACGCAGTGCACCTTTAATGATAAACTTTTTACAGCAATAGACTTGAAAAATAAAATAAAAATTGCATCGTTTCTATCCATGTGAACGACAAGACCTTGCGGTTGACAAAAACAGCAAACTCTTGAATAGTAACAAAAAGACAATCTTTAATTTTATATGTTTACAAGTTTGAAAGCCTGGCCAGTATCCACCTCTATAAACAGCTTTGATTATTGTGATTACTCCTGGCTCAAACACTGCAAAGAATTACAGTAAATCCTCCATCACACTGACTATCCAGCATATGTCTTTGGGAATTAACATAATGCCACCAATTGTGTCCAAATTTCAGCAGATCTTGCAAATGCAGCATAAATTAGCACACATAGTCATCCTTTAAATCTCCCTAAGCTGACAGTATTACCTTTCTATTCAGGCTGTGTAAATCTTCTCAACTGTTGACAGCAAACAATGCAGGAATGGCATCCAAAAATCCCTGTCTAATCCATATTTTTCTCAGTGATTATTCTGAAAACTGTCTCTTTAACCGCTCCTGCCAGCCAACATGAGAAGCCGGGACAGTTGTCATAAGTTATTGTGGCAGGCAGTCACTAACCATTATGCAACTTTAATGGTGGATTTGATCAAGCTTCAAAAATGGACTGCACACTTTGAAACTTCGGCACATTTCGGAATTTTGTAGTCGGTGGATTTCAACTGATACATACATGGCATGAAATAATGTAACCGTAGTTAAAGAAGTAATTGTTCTAATTGTAGACAGTAATAATACTAGTAAAAGTAGAAATAGTTTAGCTATATCCAGTATATTCCGCAGTATGAGTACAAGTAATAGTCTCAGTAGTGACAAATTACAAACATTCACATTTGTTTAAGCTATATTTTTATTCTGTTTTGTTTCCAGTAACAGTTTGGAAATCGGGTAAGACAGCTTCAATACATATAAAAATGAAGCTACTCTTACATTACATTCAGCCATATGTTTGGGATATTTTATTCCTTTTTCTAAAAATGTAAAAGCCTTAGGGAAAATTACTGTACGCGTGCTAGTTTTCCTCGTGTTCTACTTGGGCCCACCTTGTTTCAAAAGACATATGGTGGGTAAATGTTACAAAGGAAGACAGGCTGTTTTGCACACAAGCCTATTATAATTATCTAACACCACTGCGCCTTGAGAAAAACACATATTAGAAAGGTAAAGCTTAAAATAATATGCATAATATGGTAAACAGTGGAGTGCTTGATCATGAAGGGTACAGTATGCAGGAAGAGGACATTTGCTTTGGGGAAAGGTAAATCTATTTACAGCTGCCACGTCTTGGGGAACAAAAGACAAAAAAAAAGTGAGGGAGAGAGGAGGAAAGTAGCTTAAGGTATACACAGTAAATAGACAAATATCATGCTTTATAATGCAACGCAGTCTTTCAAACGTGTGCACGGCTTTTTGGCGGCTAAAATATGTTGTAATAACTCACAAAAACTTTATATGCAGTGATAGCAGTGGCTCAGTAGTTAAAGCCTTCATCCACTGACTAGAAAGTCAGTGGTTTAATCTCAGCTCCAACTTGTATTTAATTATATTTTCATTAGATGATTATTGTGAGAAGAAACATCCCAATTACACAATTATTCATGATTATTCGACCAAATAACAGTGAAATATTCCATTTGCTTTCATTCACAAGTTTAATGTATTAACATTCCCCACTAGCTTTATGAAGTCACACTTGCTGAATGGAAAAATAATGCTATGAGCACATAAACAGCCTGAATAAAAAGTACTTTAGACGTAACTTTTTTGGAGTCTATATTGAACTAAAATTAGTCATTGTTGCTGCCGACAATTCTCATGATGACTGTGACTTGTTAATAAAACTGTAAAAAATTAAAAAGTTAACCATTTATTGATAAAAAATTAACAATTTCTATGAAAAAAATAAATAAATACTGATAGGTCTTGAGCATTAGCCACGTTTATGCTAATTTCCGCAAACATGTATCTGGTTTTGTTTTCCATTTAAGCGAGCAATTGTCCACCTTGATACTGCATCCTGACACAGCGCAGCTAAAGTAATTGACGGTGCACAGAGAGTCATGGTGAATTTGCATAGTAATTGCAAGCGATTGGGCTATTTGTGTGGATATGCACAGAAATTTGGCATTGTCTAGCAAGGTTAATGAGTCCAGCTAAGCACATGAAGTAGATTTCTGGACAAGTTAATTTGAAACTGGTTGGTATTCTGGCCTGTACCACACACGTTCATTTAAAATCCTTATCAAAAGTCATTATTTATTCATGAATGTAGACCTCTCTATGGGCCTTAAGTGGCACCACCTGCTTTTCTCCATGGACTGGACCCTCCTCCTGAAAAGTTGCATAAAGCGGTGATTCTTCCTTGAAGAATAGAATACATTTAATATGATATGGTTTGCAGGTTACTTTGCACAGAAAGAAATTTGGCCTTGAGGTTAAAAATTTTGGAATAAAGCATCCTTACCATTGATAGCAGAAGAAACAAACACTTGTGAACAATCAATTTATCATTTATACTTTAAAAGAAAAAAAAAGGCCAACGTTCGGGTCTTTTTTACCTTTGTTCCTGTCCCACAAATCAGTTACGTTTAAAACTCCACTTAGACTTCACATCCACTTCCTAGACACCCATTCCTCCTCTGTGAACCTGCAGGGATGCCTGTCTGGCTGCGTGCAATTCGACTATGTCCCCCCGATAAGCCGCGGAACAATCGCGCCTTCTTACCCATCCAATCTTCCGCTATGGGACCATCCACCGCTCTTCTGTGAAGCTCCTTATGTGAAAGAGAGCCTCTCCTAGCGTTTTGGCAGATGTCTTATTCACAATCTATCAGACAGTAATATCCCGGGGCAACTACTGTATATCTGATAACCGGCGGAGCACAACCCTGGCTTCCTCCTCCATTTCCTGAGAGAAGACTTGCGATGCTGTATCGGGGCACTGATAAAACTCGCACACACCTGGATGGGCCGAGGAAAGATTTTCAGTGCAACCAAGCATTGTATAAGATGGTGATTCTGCTTGTAAAATACCGGATGTAACAACTTTGTACTCTCCTCCTGAGGATTGCATTTCAGTTTCCAATCTCCCAGGGAATTGATAGCTTTCTTATCTTGTGGTAAGTGTGGTTCTATCAAGGTCTTTTTTGCATGCCCATGTACTTGAAGTTATGGTGAAGGCTGCATACGTTTCTAGGGCGGTCTCGTATGCGATGTATTTATTTGTTTCTTCTTACATATTCTTACATTTATTCTACAATGGAACACTCCTGGATGAATGAGGGATTACACCGACATTCTTACATCGAGTTTTTTGACATTTTTTGACTACTTTACACCTCAATAACTTAGTCATTAGGTAAATTCTGAATCAGTAGAAAACAGGATGGTTTGTAGAAAACATATTACAATTGATAAACGTCAACTACCCTTACAAAAACACAAAACAAATAATACAAAACACACACAAAAAATGTCAAAGGTGCATCCATCTTGTTGATCTTTTTTAATATTTTTTTCACATTTTATTCACATTTTATACCCACCACTTGCATTGCCATCATCCACCAAGTTGTTTTTTTCTTCCCTTTTCTGACAAGGGCAGAATGCTTCATGTTGAATTCACTGCAGCACATTCAGCACTGTACCATCGATATTAGACAAACTCCACAAAAACATTTCCTCTCCACCTTGCATACTGCATTTTTCTCTGACATCTTAAAAGCTATACCTTTGGCACACAAATGCATTAAACAATTGAAGCTAGATTTCTTCTTCTAGACCTCTTGGGGGACGAGCGACAAAGCACTTGACGTAGTAAAACAGCAAAATGTCAAACGCCAAACTTTGAGAAATCTTAACTGGAGAAGAGAGAAGCGAAAACAAAATCTATTTTCGGACTGGCTCCGACAAAAAGGACTCCTCTGGCTAGACAAATCCATTAGGTCTAAATAAAAAACCCATCGCCGGGGCACCAAAGTTTTATGGGATGTGTAAACCTGGGGCAACCCTGACGACACTCCTTTTGTTTTGTTTATGATTTAACAATCTTTTGGTATCCTCCGGTAAAGCTTTAAAAGAAAAATTGTGCAATAAATTGTATAAGTACCTGGGACCACACTCAAATAAAAGTTCACCTTAAATAAATACATTTAGTTTGATAGCGTTTACAACGGCATACAGTCACTGTTAGGCCATTGCCTTTTATTGTAAGTCATAAAATAAATGGCTGGACAATATACTATCATCAATAACAACAACATATTAACACACTGCAACAGAGAAAGTGAGAGAAGTGTCTTGCCCAAGCAGCTGTATGCATTGCTAATGGTAGGGATCAAACTAGCAAACTTTCATATTTGCTAAAAAAACATATTCACCGACTGTTCTGTCGGTGCTATGTATAATGTATGATGTTATTGTTTATCCACGAGAACTCATAAAACTTAAGTTGCTTGCCCAAGGACACAATGAGAGCATGCACAAGTCAGGACTCAGATCGAACCTTCGAACATTTTGGTTGGTGGGCATAGACCTAACCATTGAGCCACAGCAGACTATGCATTTTAAACGCAGAACTATAACCTCTGGCATTGCACAGACTCAATAATAATATATTTTTCAAAAAGCTGTTGTAAAATGTATGGTGTGAAAAGTATCACGCTAAATTCCAGTAAAAAAAAGACACAATTAACAAGACACTCAAAAGCACTTTGTATTGCATTATTCATTCACACCATATTCAGATAGTAAGCTTGACATCAACATTCATTCTATAATTTGACCTCAAGTAGGGGATTTAATACATAGCCATTTAGTGGGGCCTCTCTCAACGTCACAGAGAACAATTTATTGTTGGCCAGATTTATCATCCATTTTTTTAACATCTGTTCTGCCTTATAGGCATCAGACATTTGAGACCCTCCATATCCTCTAAAAGGTGTCGCACTGACCCAATGATAATGACACCATTCTCTTTCTTTCATCCACTACTGAAAGACTGATGTTTTTGTGTCACATTTTTCTCACAACTTGTCCAATTGTGTGTAAAAGGACAATTGCTAACTAGTGGCTTGTTGGTGTATGTATTTAAATCTTTCTGATTTCTAGCTCTCACAAACCCTTGGGCACATAATTAGTATCCACATGCTTCATTTTGAGTGCTTGGATGGCATGACAGCTTTTCAGACAGTGAGGTGAAACTTGGGTGGATGGCCCAAGTGCAGCCAATCACAGCGCTGCTTTAAGCTCTTAAGGTTAACAAGACATAAAATACTTTATTATTAGATGAAGATACAGAAAGTGTGCAGCAGTTGTGTAACAAAGAGCTGCCTTTACAGTATTCTTTGGGGGGAAACACAAAACTTTTTTTAAAACTATTTTGTTTTTACAATAGTTCATTAAGTGCTTTTCTGAACAACTGTGGCATTGTCTGTAAACATTTCAGTTATCGCTTATGTCTCTGGTTAAGCTTCTTTGCTCTCATTGTAGATGGATGTGACAGACAGGTAACATGACATAAAACTTCAAATTAAAACAATTTAAACTCGGACATGTTAGTGGCATATGAACCCTCTCGGACTCCAAGGACTTGCCTTGCCTATAATGGCATTCAGAGCATGCATGTCTTCACTTTCAGCCCGTCTTTTAAGCATTGAGCGTTTGATCAGCCCTTAATGACACTAAACACAATCTCTCCTAGACAACCCGCCTTATTAACCGAGGAACAGTTGCTTCGGCAAGGCCATCTAACTGCTCTAATTAGCCACTAATACTAAATGCATTAGCACAGGTAAATAGTACAGGGTGAAATACTGGCACGCAGGTTCGGCACAGTCCAAATTGCACCAAGGAGGAGGTGGAGATGAGACGAGTGTAATCAATGAGGATTGTGTGGAGAGCTCACATGAAGGGGTGAAGTGACAAACAAGCTATTTGACCGCCCATGGTCTTCTCAATTCAGGACACAACAGAAATCAGAAATTTCATTGCAATAAAACGTCTAACATAAAACAAACAAACAAACAAACACAAAACATCATGGTTTCATTTGAGCCGATTTTGTGTGCATTAAGTTAAAACCAGGGGTGGAAGAAGTGCTCAATTTTGTTACTTGTTACTAGTACAGGAACAAAATGTACTCTTTTAATATAGTATTGAAGTACAAGTAAGAGGATTTTGCACAGATTTTTTATAACTGTTTAATAATGGTGGTCTTGATTTAAAAAAAAAAAAAAAATCACGATCAAAATTCTCAATGTTTTTTGTAAATATATTTTTTTCTCAAAACCCAGACTTGAACTCAAAACCTTTAGGCAGGATTTTACCATAAATGTGCTAAAATACAATACACAAGAATTTTTTTTTTTTGAATGCAGTAGAGTAGAAAGTACAGATATCTGCTCTCAAATGTAGTGACGTAAAATAAAGTATCCCCTGTAAAATGTAACTTAAGTGAAGTCAAGTAAGTAACCAAAAATTGTACTCAATTACAATAATTTTATTTTTGAATTTTGTTATTTTCCACCACTGTGTAACGCATATTGCAATATATTGTTAGGTGCATTTTGAGCCCCAGCCCTTATGTGGACTATGAATGAGTGAGATTATGAGAATAAGCAAAAATTCAACCAGTAATGTTTAATAACTTTTCAGCAACCGTAAGATATTTTGACTCTCCGTTACCTTTTCTGATATTTCCAGAGTATTGGTCACACTGTTTCTGAATCAAACACAAGAATGTTTTAACCAATCAATCGGCCAGTTATATACAGTACCAAAAAAAGAAAAAAGAAAAAACAATTTCACGAGGCCATGACGCAGTGAGCACTCCAAAACTATCAATTTACAGGAGGGCATTATTGAGCGACCCTTAGACCTTATTCTATACCACGGAGAATTCTGTGGGGATTTTGCAATATATGTCGGCTGGGACTATAATACCCATCCATCCCTCTGCAGCAGAAAAGGAGCAACAGCACTCTCCAACTCCTCTCTGACCAATCCTCAATGCCATTCCCAAGTGCTGAACACTGGGCATCATATAACATATATATAAATAAATTAAGGAGGAGGTTTGGAGTGAGAAAAAAAATCAAATTTGTATTGTGTTGTTTCAAACGTTTCAAATTCCTTGACAAATTCCTTTACTTCATTTGTATACTGCTTATTAACATAGGAACATCACAAGGAAATGGATGACAGAACCCCCCACGACGATCAAGGACTGGACTGACACTATGACAGACATTAGACATATGAAGAATGTTACTTTCAGACTTGATTTGAGAACAGACAAATTTGAAAAACTTTGGCGGCGAGATGGGATGTTTATGTTGGACTTGGTGTGCCGCAACTTTATTTATGTTTAATCACATGGTGCCATTATTATTATTTCTCATTACTTGTATTATTTCTACTTTCTTTTGCTTTTAGGCTGTGTCCCCAGCTGTTGTGTTTTCTTTGTCTGTAAAATGAAAAAACTGTAATAAATAAACACTAAAATGACACGTAAAAATATTACAAGTTTAATTATCTGGGGGAGATTAATTACATTTTATTCATGGGGGGATAATTTATATATTCTTGTATGGTTCCCTGTTGAGATTAGGCATTATTATATAGACCTTTCACATGACATAAGCCACAAACAAGGCGACAGCAGAGGAGGACAGAGCTGATTGGCTTTTGTGTATTGGTGAAAGGACGGCCACCTGGATCCAGAGCACCTTCAATGGGCTTCATTATTGCAGCAGTGCAGAGGCCAGCTGCTGCTGCTGCTGCTGCTGCTGCTGCTGCTGCTGCTGCTGCTGCTGCTGCTGCTGCTGCTGCTGCTGCGCTGCCGCCGGCGCCGCCGCCGCTGCCGCCGCCGCCGCCGCCGCTGCCGCCGCTGCCGCCGCTGCTTAACAATGCAGACATAGAGGAGCGAGTGGCGGAGAGGCAGTTTTAGCTTAGAGCGACTGTCCATGTGCGCAAAACCTTTAACCCTCATGCTTCTGAAGACTTCGAGCAGAAAGCAAGTATCATCGGTGAGCGAGGGATTATAGAGAAGTTTGGGGGGATTTAACGGCATGGGCGTACTTTGGTAAAGTATTTGTCAAGGGAAAACTGTACAAAGTGTTAAGGTTAGCCCAAGTTGATCTACATAAAAATGCGCCCTAAAGATTCGGTCCAAATATGTGGCTTTTAGGATCCATATAGTAAAAGTATTCGGGCATTCATTTGTTTTTGATTAAATACGAGAACTCTAAAAAATAGGCTCAAATTATTCAACAAGAGCTTGAATAAACACATTTTCTTTGATTTTAGTTTCTTGAAAAATGAGACAGTTAGGCTATTACTGTATTTCCTCCTATAAATATTAAACATAACCATCCATATTATTTAGAATTGCACAAACATTTTGCATTCTACCCACAACATATTTGGTGCTGGCTAAAAATAAACCACCAATACACCTACATACTGAAACATTTACATAGACCAAGATAGCTCCAATGATGATCACATTTTCAGTGCCAATTGAACAAGTTTCTCAAGTTAAATTCTATATTTCCCTGCAAATGGAGGACAATTGTCAGTTCCATTGATTCACAGACAGCAGCTCATATTATCTTCCTGTAGCATGTCTGTTTGTGCTGCGAGTGGAGGCGTTCATCAGTGTACACACTCTAAAGCACATATGTATATAAATCCAGACAAGAACAGGCCCCCGCACTTCCTGTACCTACCCCAGTAAGAGCACATGCATTTTTGCCCTATTTCAGTACTTAAGATGGTTTTCAGAGTTTTCTAAATTCACATATTAATTTAACACAACCCTATTCACATCTAAAAGCGCACTATGTGCATATCCCTCATCTCCACATAATATGTTTTTGCTTTGTCCCACAGTAACATCATTCCACTTTCTGTCTTACATCTATTGAAATAACAGTTGCATTACTGTATTTATCTGAAAACACTTCTATTTACTATTTTTTTTAGCACCGTTTTTGATTTTGATATCTCTATCTGAACATAGGCTTGGGCAGTCGATCATCATTTGGAACATTCCTCATTGCATTTCAAATACAGTCTTTGAGCTCTTTCTTAGAACAATTAGTGCAAGTCTCTCATGCAAAAAAACATTACAATGTTTCATTGAATTCACGTTTTTTATTAATATATATATATATATATATATATAACTATAATATAATATATATATATATATATATATATATATATATATATATTAATATATATATAATATAAACTGGCCTGTTGTCACATGATAAAGGACAATTCAAAGCCCCAAACTATGTCCCTTTTCAATATAGAAACTCAAAACATACCACTATAATAACTCGCCCACTCCAACTATGCCCTTGCTACTATGGGAATCCCATCCGACCAGTTACAGTATATATGTCTCATACATTGCATTATATATGTATATTTTTTAAAAAACTTATGTCATAAATGCACTTGTCGTGCCGATCTGCTGGTCATTCAATCCGTTTATGAATAGAGCATTGTTGAATATCTAACATACAGTCAAAAGTGAAAAGACTGTTTTTGAGATAAAAAAAAAATAAAACAGGTACAGTTATTAAGTAAATGTATTAAGTAAGTGTTTTTATTAAGTCCTTGTAAAACCTCCTTTCTAACGGCAACATAGTATGGATAGGCCACATTTTCCACACAGCAATGCACCTGACTGCAAACAACAGACAGCATCATTGGCCCTCTGATTGTGTTTGCTCCTCTTTCCCTCCACCCCCCTCTCTCTCTCTCTCTCTCTCTCTCTTCTCTCTCTCTCTCTTCTCTCTCTCTCTCTCTTCTCTCGCTCTCACCCCCGAGGAGGTGACACGGGCTTGCTATTGTAATTCCACTCTCATTTCCGTCGCCGCCGCACTGAATGTAGGCTTGTCACTCAGGAGGTCCACACAATAGCCCTGTCAATCACCGGGGGAGCCATTACCGCTAAAGTCGCTTAAAAAAAAACGTCCGTGTTTGCTCTTAGCTTGTTAGCATAACTCAGTTTTAACACTCCCTGTCCATCCAGCCGTGTGCTGTGATAAAGCAATCGGCTACTACAGGGACCAGAGGTTGAGAGCAAAGGTCTAATGGAATGAATGTGGCTCATTAGATTACACCGGCTTGGTTAAAAGGCTGTATGAAGAAGTCCAATGCAAAATCCCTGAGCAAACATAAGAGAAAATGGAGTATTAGTAAACGTGACTTGTTTGAAATGCATGTCCTTACACAGGGACGACAAATTGTACATTTCCCATGGATCTGGAGTTGCTCATTTTTGAAGGGTAAAGGAATGTAAATGCTTAAAAGAAAGGCAAAGGTACAGCATACAACGCTGGAATAATAAATTGAGGGGACCCGGTTTCAAGAATGAGATTGGTCAGGCATCGCTATTATGTGCAAGAAAAGGTGAGAAATCACATTTACTTGGGTCTATTTTCACAAATACTGTTTAATTTGTACACATTTTCCAACCATGTGTTGTCATGAATTCCCTCCAGACTGTACATTGCTGGATGAAAGCAGGGATCAGGTGGAAGTGCACTCAGAAGTGAAAATTTCTGTCTGGATATCGGTTGAGCTTTTTGACTTGGACAAAAATATTGTGTAAATAGCCTGCAGGTATTACACACTCAGCAGTATAGGGGCCAGAGGGCAGCAGACCCACATTGTGTTGCTAGTCATTCAGAATCCATTTCTGACAACAAGTCCACTACCATCTTACATTGTTCACATCACTCAAAACCACCGGAAGTGTGTGGTCTCTGAATGTCTTGTGTTCTTTTCTCACTTCACATCAGTGGTACCGGTTATTGCTGATTTAATTGCACTTTTGAATGCAGTTATAATTGATATAATAAAAAAAAAAAAAAAATTGGTGCAAATTTAAGATTTTTTATTAACATTCTCCATGGAGATTGATACATTAAATGCCATACTGTGGAATTGTATTGCCAAAGGAACAAAATGTCTACGAAACAAGGAGAAGGCTCCTCCAGGTCAAATACGAGTCAATCTTATGAACATGCAGAAGTCCCCATTTTTATACATTTTAGTGCAATAAAACCATCCAAAATGAAACATTGTTTTGGTATATTTTTATTCTAAAAATTTTAAAATGTTATTTTCTTCACTTCATTAATGTTACCTATCTATCTATATCTATATATCTATATATCTATCTATCTATTATATCTATCTATCTATATATATATATATATATATATATATATATATATACATATAATCTATATATATATATATATATATGTATATATTACACATATGTGTATATATATATATATATATATGTGCATATATATACATATACACATATATACACACACACACATATATATTATATATATATTATATATATATATGTGTGTGTGTGTGTGTGTGTATATATACACACATATACACACATACACACACACACACACTATCTATGTATATATATCTATCTATCTATCTATATATATATATGCAAGTTTATTGACCTAAAAATATATATTTTATTGCATATCTATTTGGTCAGGATATCTCAAAGCCCTACTCTATTGCCAACACAAACACAAATACATTGCTCAACATAGCCACAGCAAAACAAAAAGCAGTGAGCAAATCTGATTCAAGAGGAGGGATTTGTGAGCGAAGTGCAGTGGGTGACAGGTGCAGTGAGTGGGCAGGAGCATGTTTTGGTCCCACTGTGAGCCTTAACCAGGACCATGCAGTACGTCAAACACATCCATCACACAGAGATTCTCAAGATGACAGGCCCAAGCACTCCCTGTCAACACAAACACGGCGGAGACACAATCGCAGAAACAAAAAAAGTGGCCAGTTGTGGTGATGAAATGGTATTACATGGGGATATTAAATGGTAGATACAGTATGTAAAATTAAATTTGTTAAGCTTTTCACCATGTTATAATGTTGCTCCCTCATCAAAAACATACTGAACCTGGAGTATTTAGCTTCATTCCGGCTTGTTTCATTAATCCAATTTATTATGTCATGTTTCTTGTTCAGAAATCGCTCAGTTGGGATTTTCCCAAAATTGTTGCATAATACATCAGAAACCCAGACATCTCCGGCTCAAGTTTTACTGTAAGTCAATAAATCATCACTATACTCACTCTGAACACTTCCTTACGAAAACATAAATACATTGGCATGACCACCCTGTTACAAAAAAGCTGCTTTAAGGCATGTTGCTGTCAGCAGAGGGAGCTCTAATGCAAATCTCATTGCTTCAAAATGGAACCTTTTTTTGTTTAAAGTCTTGGCTTGTGAATTATTCTAAAACTTAAAATATGTAATACAATTTGACCAAAAGCATGTTTAAAGATCAAAAGAATGCATGATATACCCACTTTAACACTTAGTTTAGCCATGATGTTCTGCAAATTACATACTTGCCTTCACATGCTACTAAACCAAGCATTCATCCAGCAATGAATTTACAAACCCTCCTCTGTACATGTTTAAACCATGTCAATCGCATAATATTTTACTCAATCTCAAAAAAATACCTGACCGTGTGAATGACTTTTGATGGTAAGCAAGGCCGTTGATGCCGTTTGGCAGCCACATTTCCATCAGTTAGACCCAGGGGCGGATGTGTGATTGAGGAAGAAATTAAAAATGCAATGTATCGATTCTTGAGGACCTTGGATGGCACTATATACAATTAAAATGCATTACTAGTAACCATTTCCTCTTCATTATTCACAAGATTCAGCTGTGGGTCATAGATAGATCCTCAAAAGAAAGCATACCTAAATTTTGTATCCATAAATATTTCAACGAACTCATGCATTTGCCATTTTCTAATCCCTCCCAGTGCTACTACTTGTCCCTGCTTTTGCCCTCTGAACTTGCTTCTTCTCCATCTGGATCCTTACAGTTAGAACTTGAACTAGAAAAGTAAAAAACATTCAGCATTTTATTAGCGCCTCTCCACACTCAGCTGTCATCACTCCCTACAGAGATGTTTCCATATAGATACTGGGGGTGTGGAATAAATATCTCCCCCTCTGGAGCTTGCAGATGGGGCTCGGTTGAAGCAAGGAGGCTCCGGCACATAGCGTAGCGGGAGATGAAGTTCCTTGCCTCTAAAATAGATTTGGAGAGTGCATTTCTACTGAGGTAGATATACTGTTTGCATGTGCAGCAGTTGTACTTCTTTCTCCCCGAGCTTGCTCCAAGGCGCTGTTCCATTTGAGCAGTGCATCTTGCGTAATCGTCTCCCAAGCCAGCCTCAAAATTCTTCAATATAGCTTTTGCTCGTTGTGATTATAAGCATTTCAAGTGAGTTTTGGCTAGAAGTTAAGGGGAAGATACTTTATTATCCCTGTAGAAAAATGTGTCTGCAAGATTTGACCCGTTCTTCTGTTCTTCTGGGGCACACTGTCAGTCAGAGGCAGAGGCATTAGAAGTGCAGTAACTAGGAAAACTTCACTGGAAAAAAAGCTGAACATTGTTTGAAAATTAAGAATTTGCTTTATGAACTACAATGTACTTGTTTTCCCTTTAGAGCAAATATTTATGTATATATACGTGTACTGCAATCAAGATCAATCAAGACAAATAAAAACATGTTTTTTACGTTTTATTAACCAATGAATCGGCACAATATTGCTCATTTGCATTTTTTTTTCTGCCACTTGCCAAACCTTCTCAAAGCAGAATAACTGATCTTACGTTTCTATTTCAAATTATTTGGAATTAATTTTTGGCTTAGCTATGTTCCTGAGCTTTATGAGCTTAACTTGTAAAAGATTTTTATTTTGATGGAAAAACCAGGGTAACCGAAAAAGGAGCGCAGAACAGAAAGAACAAAATGCAGGACAAAACAGCAGGAAGAACCTCAGGACTAAAAGCCAGCAACCTTTGACCATGGGGTAGGGATGCTTACAACTCAGCTACTCCTGGGCCTCCAGTGAATTGTTTTTATTGCTCAAACGGCTAGGACAATTATGATTCCTGCATGCGGATGTAGAGCTAGACGAATGTTATAGCAGGGAGAGCGGGACTGAATGGGGCCAAAGCTGGTGATGAAGTCCCAGATTGTTTATACCGTGAAGGAACAAACAAGCTGCTTTCCGCTAAATAACAGGAGAAATAATGTAGAGCAGTATTTGTAGAGGTAATGCCTAGCGCCATGAGGCCTGGATGGTGATGGTGGGCTATGGGTGAGTTCAATGGGAGTTATCCTTCTGAGGAGGAGGTCTGAGAAACAATTAGGATGCTTCTAGACACAGAAGTATAACTCTCGATTCTGGATTTTTAAATGTGGGATTCTACTGCATTATAAACTTCTTGTTTTAAAAAAATAAATATTGTTTACATTAAAAACTTTAACAATGATTGCAATAAGTCAATTAAGGTACCTTAATGGAAAGTGCCACATTATGTGGCACATAATGTGCACAATTCAATCTTTGTCTAGCAGTGTTTTTTGTTTTTTTTAAAGCTTTATTAGACGGGAAAGGTAAGCGTGAAATGGGGGATGAGAGAGAAGGGAGGACATTCTCGGAGTCAGGATTCGAACTTACAACACTGTAGTCGGCCGCACGTGGAGCCTGGCATACGTGTGCTGTGACTTAACCGCTCGACCACCGGGCAGCACCTAGCAGTGTTTTCAATACACTGCCTGTCCAAAAAAATAATAATATTACAGCGCACATTTGCTGTGGCATAGTGTCAATAAGCTTCTACAATATTAAAAGATTAATTTCAATCCAGTGTTGAATTACTTTTCACAAATTGCTCTTGTATTGATAATGAGAGTGACCACTGCACAAATCCTTCTCCAGCTCATCCCAAACACTCTCACTGGGGTTCAGATCTGTAGTAGATTATTTTTTTTAATAGATTTTTTTGCCCATATGCTTTATTACACAGGAGAGGAAAGTGTGAAATGGGGATGAGAAAGAAGGGAGGACATGCAGTAAATGTCGGAGTTAAAACTCACAACAGCACAGATCTGTAGTAGATTCATTTCTGCTTCTCCTCAGATGTTTTCTCTGCTTGATGCCAGTGATTTGACCCTTCTCAAACAGACTGACCATGACTACGGGATTTGTCTTTCCACATGGTTGTTTCAGAAATGAGAACATGAAATAATGCTATGTTTTCAGATTCAAAGACGCTTCACAGTTCAGGAAAGAGAAAACATCAAATTAAGCAATGGGAGGCTGTATAGACAAAAATATGATGCAGTTATGTGAAGGCAGTTATTTTGAAAACATTTTTGAGGTTTTTTTTGTGATTGCTGTTGTCTTTTTTATAAATGTCCATTGTTATTTGAGTCCACTCCATGACAGTTGGTTCATTCTTTACCTTCCATTTCTTTGCAAAAAAAAAGCTTTTATTTCTGTTGCCAAAAGTACATTCCAAAGGTATCCATCCATTGTTTTTATAGCAGGAGTTTTATATCCCAGATATATAGTTTTAAAATCAAATGGGATGTTGTAAATCATATAGTACCTTTAATCTACTAACAGCGCTCAATGCAATCACAGACCTGTTGACAAACGCAAGACTGAGCCCTAAATTGTATCCTCTGCATGCTTTGGTATGGACCCGTTTTCTATAAGCAGAACACTGTCCTATCTCATCGTATTGAACGGAGGTCAGAGAAGCTATTAGGTTGAGTAATTGCAAAACACTTAACCCTTTCAATGCTGAGCCCTATTTTCCTCGCACTTTCTTTGCATTCATGTGCTATGTCCGTTTCAAAAATAGTTTGTCAGTGTCTTCTATTTTTTCTCCTTTATATGTTCTTGAACCCTCTGTCTCCTTTTCTCTCAATCTTCTTTCCTCTATATTGTGCATGAAGCTCTATCTCTCCATCGTCTCTCCTCAGAGCATGGGCTGTACCGGGGGGACCACATATCGATTGAACTGAGTCAGCGATGTCCACTTTAATTCATTAAATCCCTGCTGTCAATGTCCATCGGGCAATTCCAATAATGTAAAGCGATGAGACGCACGCAGCCGCCATATATTGGGGTTATGCATAGGTGTGTCGGACATGCGAGAGTAAATTAAAAACTATAATGGTATGCATATGAAGGGGTAGAAACACTCGCGGCAGAGGGAGGTGATAATTAAAGTCGGAGGATTTTCATCCAATATAGCAATAACGGAATAATACTAATGCACAGGGGCTTCATATGTCACATGAAAAATAATTCAAAGATGTTCAGTAGCTGAGTGATATGAGGTAATAGAAAAAGGAGATTGTTTCTGTGCAAAACAATTCAAAACGAAAATACGGGATATGTGAATATATCAACAAACACTCTTCGCTACCAAAATGTTGCCAAAATATATTTGTGTAGTAATTTGGTTCATGGCATACAGTTTTGGTTTGACCATTTCCAAAGATTCATTTCATTGGCCCTCCACTTCGTATATGTTTCAAAGTGCAGGCCTCGGTGAAAATAGTTTGGACAGCTCTACATTAAAGGACCCATAGGCAACCTGCGCTCTAGCTGTTTAGGGTCCATGAACTATCTTGCTCTTGGACACACTGAGATTGGAACTGCAATTCCATTAACATGCTCTGTTTAGCATAACAAGGTGACCCTTAAACAACATATTGCTGGATTAATTCGTATCCTGCAATTTCAATAAGTCTTCTATCATCAACAACAATAATCATATTTATAACCTAACCTGTCAATCTCTCTTTGAAACGAAAACGCAATCTTGATCAAAGCTAGAAGCCTGAACTTTGAACTGACAATCCCCTCTTACCAACAAAGGCATAAGCATCGCCTGCATGATTAAATATTGATCAATAATTTCATACATTGTACAACTTTAATACCCATTGCTGTACATTAAACAGACAGGATGAGACTAATGGTGTGGCACTGCTCCTTGACATAGTAAATGGCATCATAACAAGTATGAGAAAAACTACAAATAGAGCGCATTAGCTAATCTTTGTGGATTTATCTGGTCGGGTCGTGGCTCCGTTATATCCCGTCATTGCTGGAAAGGCTTGCGCAGTATCACAAGTGCTTTGATATCTTCTCTCACTATGAAAGAGAAATCGCCAGGAAAAAAAATAGGAACGTCTCTTGCTCGGAAGCAATCGCATTACACACTTTGTCAGCCTAAAAGGTCAACATATTTGTTCGGTGTCAGCCACATTTCCGTTCTAGTGCTCCAGTCAAATCATCACAGGGACTAATCACTTTTTACCCCCGTTTTGAGCATATGGGCAGAATGGAGGATTTTGATATATTTCTGTGAAGTTTGTGGTTTTTTTGTTAAAGGTAAACTATTTAACTTTTCTAGTGGAGGGTCTGAAACCTGATTTGTATTCCATGGAGTTCTTGCTTTGTCCCGGAATGTTCTACTATATCTTGCATTTATCCAATTACAGTAGTTTTTGCTTGTATATGGCAGGCTTTTTTCCGATGATGATTTTCTCATTTTGACTTCATTTGGTGTGATAATACCTGTTGTAAATGTAAATGATAGTTTTACACCAATCAAAAAGCAATTTGTGTAGAAAAGATAACAATTCTGTTACAGGAAGTAGAGTAGAGTTCTAAAACATAGTGATGACATAGGGAGACTCAGAGTTCAATCCAAATGTTTGGCACAAGTTATAGGCAAGTTTGTCAAAATAAAGATATTTTTCTTCTTGAAATTATGAATGAATTATTTATTAAAATAATTATAATTATTAATTATAATTTCAGTGACATGTGACTTTAGCCCAGTTCAAAACATGGTTGCTAGGTAACAGTTATATAATTTCTTGTGTGGTGTCATGATTTTCAATTAGGAAGGAGCAAGTTAAACTGATTTTTTGTGTCAAAACACTTTCATATAATTATCTTAACTGTGTTTTATTAAAATGTGTAGTCCAACCTGCCATTGGCACTTTAGAAAAACATTAAAAACATGTATTCTTACTGCAAGTGGGGTTTCCATAAATCTAACATGTAACTTGGCCTGGTGGTGTTTCTTGCTTGTCTCCTTGAAGATATATAAAGCAAGAACATCTAGCATCTGATACACCACCCAAGAATTTAAATAATGCATATTTCCACATAAGATTAATATTATAATATAATATATTATTTGTATGCCGTAGAGAAAGGGATGGTTGTAAATAAATGTATCTGGACTCTCTCAAATGTACAGTTTGATTGACAGCAAAGGCACATGCAGATATATACTAGATATGTGGCTCGTATGTGATATATATATATATGATATACCCTTGACCCAACCAGTGCAGACTGTTGTTGGGCAAAACGCTTCATCCACCTTGCCTGAGTGAGTCTGTTTTGGTGCAAACAGAAGATGAAGTCGATGTAATCCCTAATTCATCCAGGAGTAGTTCATAGTAGAAAAGGTTCCATAGGTCATCATGTGGCCACTGTTTTAGAAATCAAGATGTTTTGACTCCCACTTGAAAGCTGCTCAAACTATTTCCATAAGATAAATAATGACTTTCAGGTGTCCTGATTTCTATAATAGTGAAACTTATTCTACTAGAATACAAAACAACCTTACAAAAAACATGATGCATTAACACTTTTAATAGCTACACTTTTAAATAAACAAATAATTTATTAGGACTGATTCAGCCTTAGTAACTACATTAAAGGTTAATTAAGTAGTCACTAAACATTAATCATTATTCTAAATCTTTGTTCATGTAAAGGCAAATAAAGGTTTATCTCTCAGTTGTTCAGCCAGGACTACCTACTGTAGCTGCAGGTTTTGCCTATTTGGCGTGAATTAAATGAACCGACCAAGAAAATCCTCCAAGCCCTTTGATTTTTCAATTTTACAATGCAAAATCTAACACTTTTTGCTGTGAGAGAAGAGGGCTAACCAATTACCTTTTACCCGTTACCCTTGTGGAAGGCTTCCAACAGTGCACTATACTTTCCATGCTTCTTGGTATTTTATTGCAGCAAAGCCATAGGTCCACTCCTAATGTATATACACTGTACTCCCTGCACTTCAATGTATCTCACCAGATTATCCAATTAGAACATCTTGACGCCGGTGTGACATTACAAGTATTCCCCATGGAGCGGTAAAAGCCACAATGCTAAGTGATTAATCGTTCTGTTGGTGCTCTGCTCCGATGTATTTTAAACTAGTGATAAAGTAATGTATTATTCCCATAAACATTAATTGTCCCTATCTGTGCCTTTCATCTCCTATGTTCTGCTGCATAATTTTTCGTCCTTCCCGGTTGCACTGCCCCCATCGCACTCTCCCTCTCTCTCCCTCTGCCTGACGTGAGGCTGTGAAAGCACCCTTGCATTCATGCACATACTGTATGGACAATAATGGCATTACAATGTGGCCTAGGTTTTCCCCCCTGGTGCAGATCTGTGCCAGCCACTTAATTTACCATTTATGGATTTTGTCACTGTAAGTCACTGGCTGGGTTATATTTAGAAGCGCAAACCTTTATGTCGGGATGAAATGTGTGGAGCTGCTGTTGGATAATGTTTTATGCACTGGCTGCTTCTTGGTAAAATGTTGAGGAGCGGGCATAACAAGCTGTGCGCGATTTGTAGACTCGTCACAAGTTACCATCTGCACATATAGCTGGTAAATTTGATCTTATGAAAACATTATACAAGACATTTTGTTCTAAATATTTGACCCATTGTTTAATCAATGTTTAACCACTAGGAATCAGAGGTCCATATCCAGAGCTTTAATTTATTCATTGACCTTTATTTAACCAGGAAAGTCCCACTGAGATGTAGCATCTCTTTTTCAGGGGAGTCCTGGCCCCAGAGGGGAGGAACCTATTGTATATGTTTTTAGTGATAGGGGAAACTGGAGCACCCAGAGGAAAGCTACACAGATACAGGAAGAACACGCTGGCCACTCTGGAATCCCAGACACTTCTTGCTGTGAGGTGATAGCGCTAACCATGCTGCCCAGTTTGAACTAGGATTTATTTATTTTTCTTTTCTTTTTACTTAATTTTGTTAATATGGATATACTATTATTTTTAAGTCAAATTAGAGTGGCGTTAAAGAGCAGAAAGAAGTGTGAAATGTATAATAATAATTTGGATCAGGAATACGCTAGATGATCATACAGAATTTTCATAATTTTTTAATCATCATAGATTTATAAACTGGCATAAACTGCACTTAAAATAAACAAATAATTATATATTTTTTTCTATTTATTTTTATTTTGTACTCCACAACTAACTAGACAAAACTAATAAAACGCCCCACAAAAATGTATTTATTTTTGAAAAAATGTATTTATTTTTGAAAAAATTTATTTATTTTTGAAAAAAATTATTTATTTTTGTAATATTTAAACATTATTAAAATCTATTATGTAGTCTGGTTCTACTTAAATACTTAAACTCTTTGCTTTTGATCAACATAAAAACATTTTATGGAAAAAAAGCTGACATGGTATATTTAAACATGGTCAACATTTCATTTTCTTTTGTGACAATTACTATTCTGAATTAAAGACATTTGTAACTCATAATATTGCACTTTCTATAGGCACTTTTCACACACTCTGCTCTCGTCTCTACATTGAGCAGAGGGCATATCCACTGTTTGTGTTCAGCAGCCCAGCGGCAGAGGAGGGGCCATGGGGTGAGGATTTGTGAATGTGAGTTGGTCTTCCCCGCGGGAGATGAAGCGCTGGCATTCAGAAAGCCTTATTAAGATGCCAGTGCGGCGCGAGCCGGCAGTGGCAGGGAGCAGGCACATGCAGGCGGCTGTCCTTCATTGGAGTTCTCATCACACACCAATGTAGCAAGCACTCACTCTAAAGTCTATGTGCAGCAGTATTCGGACGCCAGAACAGGAAAGGATTAGGGCTAGGTGATATTGGCAGAAAATAATATCTTAATCATTTTTTTAATGATTTTTTGATAAAAATATTTTAGGATATTTTAAAATGTGCTTGTAAATGTCTTTGTTGAGGTTCAAGTATTGCACAAAACATGAAGGCACCGTTGAAACTTGCACAGAAAATGCACAGAAATATAACTTCTTAGCCTTATCTGTGCAGTATTTTTGTTTTGTTTTAATTATAAACAATATGGGATACTTAATATTCTGATTTTGCATTTATCCCAAAACAGAAATTGTGATATCATTTTTATCACTGTATCTCCCACCTATAAAAAGGATAACATAACACTGTCGCCAAGGGTGTCAAGGGACCCCACACTTGCCCCCCATCCTAAACCTAAGGTGAGTCATAGGTAGAAATCAACTGCTGCGCTCACAGCCCTCTCGCCTCTCCATTTCTGCCTGCTGTGAACACGACTGCTCTGGCAGTCCGTCAAAGTGGCTCTTCTTTTCACCCTCTGTCAGGGGTGAAAGTTAAGGAAGGCGTGCGGTCCACTGCGGTATACCGTTAAAAGATTTGGTGGTCCGCCTTACGCCGGAGATGGCACAGAGACGATGAGCTGCCCCACTTTACGCACAGAAAAGTGGTCCCACTAAAATGATCAAAACATCACTTAAGCCACATTTTACAGTGCGTTAAAATATGTCAGTTTTTTTGTATTTAATCCACTCTGCCCCGAACTTTCATGCTTGAGCTCATTCATTGAGGATTTGACTCCCTTTCTCTCTCCCTGCATCTTTACCCAGCATCGCAGTGACATCCGTGAGCAACGCAGGCCAGACACACACACCTCAGACTAAGTGTGTGAGCGGGAAATGATCTGGGCAAACTTCACAGCACATCCACAAAGTTTAGCGCAGCTTCAGACAGTTTTTGTGTACATTGATATGCAAATGACCTGTGTACGTATTTAACGAGGTGTTAAGTGCTTTATGCACACAGATTCCCCTTCCCAGGTTAAAAGAGGAAATGGAAATAAGAGAAGTGAAAAATAATGGCTCTGACTGACAGAGACTTGAAGACTGTTTCCTTTTTTTGTCTCAGTTACAATAGAGAAAAGAGATGATCAGCTCAACTCGATTAGCTCCAAAGAGATATTTATCTTGATGTTTTGGGCACTGCCCTTCATCAGACGTCTCACCGTGGTGAGAACAAAATAAAGATATATTTAGAGCTAATCTAGTTGTGCGGATAATCTCTTTTCTTTATTGTGACTATGTTTCTGTGATCCTGCATACTCATCTTCAAGATGGATGCGCGTGTCTCCCTCCTCTCACTACCTCGAAGTTACTGCATCCTCGGTCAAGAGTAAACTTTTAAATTAAATAGGCCTACCGTATAATATGATCAAACTATGACAAATCAGAGCTACTTTGTCCATAGAGCTTCCATAGGAAAAAGAAAACTGGTAGAGAATTTGTTTCTAACTGCTTGTGAGTTAGCCTTAATGTTACAGGCATCAGAAAACTGTCTGCTGTTCAGGGGAAAACACCCTAACCATGATTTTCATAGCCTCTCTGCAAAGAGAAGGTACATGACAATATATTGGACTATATGGGCTTATAATAAGCACACAATAAGAAATTCTGAAATGCAGAACGTATATGTCTTTCACAATGTAGCAAACTGGGATCAGTACATTCTCCATACTGTATTGCTGTGGCATGTGGAGTGCATAACTGTACAATTAAAGGGCAGTGTACCTGATTTATTTTTATGTATAATGTAAAATTAGTTCTGCCCCCAAAATGAGACAATTGTCTGCTGTCTGCATCTGTCTTTTCATTTTCTTGGTCTCTGTCCATGTGAAAATGAGGTACAAAAATGTAGGTATTGAGTGTGAAGCAGTATAATAGTTTCTACTTTAAATACATTAATCATATGAAAGTACTTGGAGTTGATAAAAGCCTTCATTTTAGAATAAGTGTATAATTAAATATAAATGCATCATGACTTCTCTTTTCAAACAAGCTCCTCTTAAAAGGCTGTGTTAAACATTTTAGTTAAGAGGCCACATTGGAGCAAAGGTGTTGGTTTCCAAACAGGGTTAGGTTCAAATGTGGCAAAGCCTTGTCAGTTTGCAGAGAATGTGCAGAAAAATGGAGACTGAATTGATGAATGATGTTTGTATTTAAATCTATGAGTTAAAATTATATAACTATTCCCAAAACGCAGAAATGTTCACAATAGTCCTGCTTAAATGTGCAATATGTAACGTTGGAAAGTCCTCCTTCTCCTTGTCTCCATGGAGATGTTATTGCTTTGCCTGTAATGTTCTTGAAACACTTGTAACTGAATACATGCAAGAAATAAGCAGATACATGCAGAAAGGTTTCGTTGTGCACGATTGGCGATTTAGATTTGAGCGGTGTGAAATACTCGGTGTTCTTTCCTGTTGTAGAAAAGGCCTGACCTCTTTGTCTCCACATGCTCTCCGGAGGACAGCCAAAATCACCCATTTGTTTGGGACTAAAATGTTCCAAACTGAAAAGAACATATTGATTGAACCCAGCTGGGAAAAAAGGTCACAATATTTCCCTCAGCAAAAAGGTAATAGAAAACAATATATAGATAAAGAAATACATTTGGATGGATTAACAGACAAAAATATGATATGATTATTATAACAAATCTCATCTTTGTTTACCTTGATGATCTTAGTCACTACATTAACCACAGCGCAGCATCATAATTATTTCTGAACCCGTCTCTTTAAATAAAAAAATATATATTTATATTGTGAAATAAAGCAGACATATAATTACACAGTGGCCTTAATTTACTGAAACCCAACAGATGTAAGTAGTTGTCAGTTCCAATCAGATAATGTGCCTAATGGTCTTTTATTTAAGAAAAAAGGATTCAATGATCACTTGTGTCATTTCCCAAGCTGATGGCAGAGTGGTTAGCGCTGCTGGTTTTCCTGTGAAACTAAATTAGTACGGAATAAGGTTCGCAGTTGCAAATTTGTCCCAAAAAAGGCAAGAGGACCCTTACAACCCTGGGTTGTAATGAATTTTGGGTCATTACAATAAGTAAATGAGTCCATTTTAATCTGGTTTGAGAGAATGGGCAAACCATCTCAGAACCAAGAGCCATCTTGATTCATTCTTGATTATTTTTAACACGGGATCTTGGCAGTTTAGCTGAGACTAAAAACTGTAACGTTTCTAAAAACAATTGTAATTTTCAGGCTATAGAGCGCTCCTGAATAAAGCCGTGCCAACGAATTTACAGAGAAAAAAATAGATTGTACATATACTGTCAATAAGCCGCAGGTGCCCACGTTGTAGCATGAGATATTTACACATAAAGTACAGTAAAGTTGTATTATGAACCGCGGTCCTCTGCGCTTCGGGTCTAATTAGCCTAATTTCTCAGTGAATATGAGTTGGATTGTAATAAAACACACATTTGAAGCTTAACAAACAGAAAACCCATCTGAGCTCTCCCTACTGTTCCCTCTGTCCTTGATTACTCTGTGTGAGCTGATTTACCTGAGTCTGTCTTACATCTGGTGCATCTGCCCTGAGTTTGTGCTTAACGAGGGAGTTTCACGTTGTAACATGAGATAGTTACACAGAAGATTGTCCCACGGTAATAATGCAGGTTTGAATTTTGTTCATTGACAATGGCAATAAACCTTTTCTGGTCCTAATTCTGATTGTATTTTGACCTGCGGGTCAGGTTGGGCCACGTGGGTCTTTGCGTTCAGCCACTTCTCGATTCACTTCCTCATTATCATTTCTCTTGTGAAAATTAGTCTGTTATTTAAACACACAGCGTTTTGAAGCTTAAGATATAGAAAGCACGGCGTGTCCCCTGGACAGTTCTTCCACTGTCGTCTTCTTGTACAGTGTGGCAAATGCTTGCGCTTCCTGCTAGAGTGCCCCCCGGTGGCTTTTAGCTAGTAAAAATCTAAAATTAGATGCACCATTGTATGGCCACAGGGTTCAAAGCGTGGGGAAAAGTAGCTGCTTAAAGTCCGAAAAATATGGCATAATATGACGGATTTGTTGAACGCTGAAAAAAGTTCAAGTAAACCACAAATGTATATGGTTTAGACATAAGTGTGTTTTTATTTATTTAAAGCTTGTGTTTACTTTTCGATAACATCAGTTGAGGGCAGTCATGACTCCGTACCATTTAATTCTCAAAATGCAGATGTTTTAAACATGAATATATAATTACTTGGGTCTATTCACAAGAAAAAAAAAAAAAAGTTCAAATGTAATTTCTGTCAACAAAATGAACATGATTGGTTTATATTCAGTCCATTGGATTCTTAAAAGTGTGTTCACAAAACTAAGGACTAAACCTTGACTATCATAAGTAAAACAGAACTAAAGCTGAACCAAGTCTACAGTACTAAACTAGGCTCAAACAAGACCAGGTTTTTTGACCCAATTACTGATTAAATATAGATTTTTTTTTCATACTTCCCAATGCCGTATAATTATATTACACTTACATTATATCTAAAATATGACCCCAATTTGTTAAAGGACCATAAACTAAACTAAGAGAGCACATTAAGAAACCACTGTATTCACTACATACATATTTACTTTGAGTGCTGCTGGCTTTACACTGTGCATCCTTGAGCAGTTGAGTATAGCTCGATCTACTAAACATGTCATTCACTATCACAGAAGATGCCAGCTTATCCTCTTACAGAGATTTCACCTTCAGAGCCTAATGAACAAGTGCAGAACCAATGAATTTTTATTAGAATGAGGGATCAAAGACGGGGATTCAGAAAGAGGAAATTGAAAGGAAGACTATAAGAGTAGCTCTTCTGTGAAAGGGATAGGGTAAAAGCATGTTCTTTTATTTTTTGATGTACAGAGGGGTACTTTAAAGATTCCGAGATGTGTTGTATTCTAATAGAGAGGAGGAATGCTGAAGTTGGAAAAAACTGAGTAATGGTTTCAACTAAATGTCTTCCGGAAACTTGAAGAAGTGGATATGCAGGCATGCTTTTTATAAGAGCATAAGAAGGGTCTATTTTAAGGCATCATATAGAGGATTTCAAAGGATTCGTATGACAGAAAGGAGCAGGGCATTGTTGAGAACACCACCATTACAAAATGATTGATTAATGCTGCAAAAACATATCGATATAAAACCGGTAGTGGAGAAACAGTCTGAACATAGAGTTTTTTATTATCATTGTGGTATTGAAATGATAATGTTCTTTAGTATCGAAATTGTGTTCAAAATTAAAAATAAAACAAAAAACACATTGCAGCTAAATTATGCAATAGAATAATACTACTAGATTTTCTCTGTCAGTTACACAATTGTACTTTGTTACCTTTTTTATATGTTTCGATAAATGCATTATTATTATGTTGAAGATTTCAATTTATTTTTGAGTTTAATTTGTTTAAAGGCTATTTTATTCAATTTCCCCTGTAATTATTTCAGTTTTTATTAGCAATTATGCTGGACTAAATTTTAAAAGTAACAGTAAATTATATTAAGAAATACAATAAAACATGTTTAGGACAAATAACAAATCATGCATGTGGTTTAATATTGAAATAACATTGAGCACATACACTGCCTGTCCAAAAAAAAAAAAAAAGTCGCCACTTTGGATTCAACTGAGAAATACAGTAGTATCCGTCCCCTCCTCCTGGATTTCTGCAGCGTGGGTGATGATCTTTCAGCTGAAACATGGTGATGCCGTGAGTGGCTTCTCATTTCTGGAAACAACCATATGGAAAGACAAATCCCTTGTTCATGGAAAAGATGTCAGTGTGTTTGAGAAGAGAAAACATCCATGGAGACTGCAGAAACTACAATAATCTACTACAGATCTTGACTCCATTGTGCTGGAGAAGACTTTGGGCAGTGATCACCCAAAATGCCACTGCAAATGCGAACTGTAATCAAAGCTAAAGGCAGTCCAACGACATATTGGAGCATGTGACCCTTTTTTTTTGTGTGGCAAAAAATCTTTCCACTCACACAACAGCCACACTATTCTCACACAATATGCCACAAGCTTTCACGCTCCCCAAATTCTTGCCTGTTGAAAGTCCTTGTTCTAATTAACAACCGGCCTCCATACTAGTACCCAGCAGGCACTTTGCTCGTCCAACAAAATGCTGGCCTTATCTTTTTTTATTATTTTGCCTCCTTTCTTTCCATTTCATCAGTGCACTGGATGTGTTATATGGAGGGACTCCTGCGCCGTAGGTAACAGGCCGGATCAGTAGATTTGCCCTGGCAGGATGGACACTGTCTGAGCAGTGTAAGGCATGGTTTTGTCATGCCTTACACCCCCGTTCATCATTTGAAACTATCACCAAGATGGTCAATTCACTGACTTGCTGCTACTATAGTACCTGCAAACGCAAAATATAAAAAAAGATATGTCATCTTTTAAATGTCTTCTATTCACCTGCTTTTGCTATAAATAAGAAGCTAATTTGAACTAACAAGATTGTATTTCCTAAAAAAAAGAAAAGAAGAATGTGTTCTGTACCTATGATTATAAAAACAGGCAAAAAACATAATAAAAATAATAATAATAAAAAATAATAATAATTAAAATAAATAAATAATTATTAGTGCATGACTAAACACTTCTTTTTCCATGTCCTTGAAGAACAAATAAAATGTTAAAATGCACAGGTAAATCAGAGTACGCTCTTGATCATATTTTTGTCTTGTTCCTCCAGAGAACAGGTCACGCTGCTCTTGTCCCACTCAATACGGCAAAAGCTGCAAATGTGGGGTTGGAGACATTATTTATATATATAGAGAGGGTGCACAGTGGCAGAGTGGTCATGAGCCCCAATGTTTTTATTTGCTTTTACATTCAAACAGGAAAGACAAAAACATCGAAACAGCAAATCAAGTTTGAAGTGGAAAAACCACAATTTGTGTCTTTTTGTGTCACTTCCAAACACAATATTTTTCTTGCTGTTTCTGGCCCCATACAGTTGAAAGCCTCTCCTTTAACACGATCAAAGTGTGGTTTAATGCAATCAGAGGGCAGAGGTGTTCATGTGATTTGGAAGATTCAAATAACAACTCCCTTAAACAAAGTTCTATGCCTAATCCAATTCAGATCGGATAAGGCCAAAGATTCAGTTTTCCTGGTGGTTTTGTAAGAGGCGTGCAGGTGGTGAATGCATCCTTTGTGCTTTGAGGAAGAAAATTGACACATTTGAATTAATATTTTGACATCGATCACAACTGCTTTTACTTCCAGCATTTTCTTAGTTTCTACAGTAAACCAAGCTAGCAAAGATGGCCACCGTTGTAAGAAAATCTATATTTCAGCAGCCATTTTGGCATCCCTACAGACGCATTTACATTTTGGTGCTACATATTTGCATTATTAACATTCACATAGACATCCATAAACAATATATGTAATTGAATTAATAAGCACCGCGGCATGAGATGGCCTCATTGAGAACTGAGATAAAGGCAGAACATTTCAACAAGATGGAAGTGGACATGACTGGAGGGCGGACTTGGGAGGAGTGGTCCGACACTTGGCCGAGACGGATAAATAGAGCTATAGATCTGTAGATCTGTCTATCTATCTGTCTCTATCTATCTGTCTCTATCTATCTATCTATCTATATTATTGGCTGACATAAACGGTCAGGGGACATGACGTAGGAATAAGGACAGTTGTCTTGCTTAACATAAGGCCACGTCCCAATCTTGTTTCCTCGCCTCCTCAATTTCTCAGCTGTCAGTCACACCAGCTGAGATATGATAGCCAATCGGAAACAACATACCTCTCCCCTCTATGGTCCTCTGTCCTTGGTGGGCGGTACTTAAACGTCATGACCCACACCGGGTAAAAAATGTGTTAACATTTTCTGTCTCGAGGGCACAAAAAGCAGTATACATCAGTTTCAGACTTTGATATGCCATTTATTGTATTATATCTTATAAGCATTCAAGGCAACATTTCTTGATGGGCTTTTTTGGCCTGTATGCACAAATATGGCATGTTATTATAGCCTCTAGCTCCATTTTGAATTACTATTATAATACAGGCCTAGACTGACGAACAAAATTATACTCCAAAGCATATATTGTAAATGACAGGCAGGTAAGCAATGCTTTTAAATACCCATTACTTATATCTTGAATACATTTCAGTGCACTGCATTTTGTCAGAGCTAGAAGTTAATTTAAAAAGTGCTCGCACATTTAGATGATGCTGCAGGGAACCATTTACATTTGAACACTAAAAATGGCTTCATCTCCTTTATCACTTAACACTATATGAATTCTACGCTGTTAACTACTCCCTCCCATTCCCAATACATCTTGAAGGTTCTGTCAAAAAATATATCCTTTAGCCCCTCTACTGCATTAAATTTGCCAATGTTTACAACACTATCTGCTACCTGAAATAGAATTCCACGGCGTAGTAATATTCTTTGGCCTGTAATCACATTGGGAGGATATATGTCGTTTCTCACAGCATAAAAAGGCCCGCCAGGAAGGATGCCTTGCCAAGAAAAGAAGAAAGTTTTTAATTTCCAAATGCAATTTGTCCAGCAGTACTATATGCATCTGTGCAGTGACTCTTCAAATGCACTCTGAATTATGCACTGATCAGGTATAGAGTGGATTACATGTATTTTCTCTTCTTGTGATAACTCAGTGAGAGGAATAAATAGTACAATCCAGTACAGGCAAAGAAGGTTATTTTCTATTTGTGATGATTTTTAAATGTGGAAGTCAAATTATGAATCAGTCTATAAAAATCTAACCTGGCTCACGTCAGATTGATCTGTGTCTCACTCTGAATTGAGTTCTTCACATGAATTAGTCTGGGAAGGCTCTCGCCGAAAGCCGTTGGGATGTGAAAAAAATACTTCACACTGATTTGTCGGAATGTCTCAACAACGTAAGAAGCAGAAAAATCACAGAAAAGCACAGTTCTCTTTCTCATCCACAAATGTACAAAGCGCCATTATTTGCATATTCATTTCTACTAAAATAGGCCGAAATACGTCCGTCAGCGCCGCCATGTTTGTTCTGGTTCGGTTGTTAATAAAAAAATAAAAAAATAAAAAGGTTTTCAGTAATTCCTCAACTGGTTCTTACAAAAATGTCTAGATTGGAATGGCCAGAACAACAAATGGTTTTAGAGAGACATCTTCAGATTTTCCAACATGCATGAATGAAATAAAACACTGTTGTTTAAAGACGTACTACTCCAGTTCAATAATAAATGGTTGATATATGTTGAAATAATCCAATCTGCCGGATTGGGAACAGTTTAAATTGGATAGAACTTAAAATAGGCAAGAAATGAATACAAATCTTTGCCTTGAAATGTAACATGGTAAGAACATGCTGGCTTGGGAATCAAACCCAAAACCTCCTCGCTGTGAAATAGCACTGATTCATGTAGTCTGCATGCCCACTCCATGTTGTAGTGAGTTGTCCTCTCATACTCTTGTTTCTTTCTTTCAACTGTTGTGTAAATGGGTAATACTGTGCACAATATCTTCCCTCCCCTAACCATTTGCTGGAGTAATATTTTTTTTAAAGAAAAGTGTTTGGAAAAGAAAAAGAAAAGTTTAGTGATAATGGTCACTAATTACTAACATTTCTATTCAGGCTTTTAAAAGAGTCAGATTACAACAGGGAACTAGTATTTTACAGTCTGGGTCATGCTGCCCTGGTTTGGTAAAATACAAATCCACAAATATGTCTCTTATTGTCAGTAATGACCAAGAGCTGGTTTCTGTGGCAACTTGTTTCAAGAGAGAAGAGACTTCACTAGACAAATGAGGGTTAAGGAAAAAATTGTCGAATGCATGAAAATATATATTTTTTAAATCAAGCTCTCCCGGATGTTTAAAGCGTCTTAAACGCTTCTTGTGTCAATGTAAAGTGAAGATAAAGTGTACATGATATGAGCATTGTCGGTTTCTTGTTCTGGTGATTTTCAAACTTCTGACGAGAACTACCACATGCACGAGTATACAAATTAAAAGAGTAATATTTAAAAAGGTGCTTAATGTTTTATTTTTCCTTTTTCTTAATGGTTGTCTGCTGTTTGCTTGGTTAGAAGATATTGCATTGGCCGGACTGTTAAACATACAGGCGTTTTAATTCCTTCTAAATCCCTTAAAAAAAGACAGTATTGATATGTTTTCTGCTCTGGAACATACATTTTATACTATGGAACATTCTCAGCAAAGCAATAACATCCATGGGGACGGGCGAGCTGCAGACTCTCCACCAAAATGTTACATGGTGCACCTTTAATTGGAGACCTAAAGAGACGTTGAGGATTCACAAGGGTTGCAATAACGGCATTTGCATATTGTTGTTTGTGTTTTTGAATAGAAGACACATCTAATTTAAACTACTCTACCGAGCTTTGGAAATGATGGCCAATTTTTCAAACTCAAATGCTAAAGAAGAAGAACAGGATGTCGAACCAGCCAGACATCTTTATGGAAGGAGGGAATGGAAATCGTGTGGCAGGCCGTTAAATTAGCATCTAAAACTGGAGGCTTTTAATTTGGGCTGTCAGACCCAAATGTCAACAGGGATGAAAACCATGAGGGAAATACATCTTACCTTCGCCTACACTCTACAAAAAAGCACTTTGTCACAGATTGTAACACGTCTGTTTTTCCAGCCCGTGACAAGTTAGAGATTGTTTTCAAGGACGTTTTTGTTGTATACAGTGTATTACAATTGTTGCAAATGTATTTTACTTGTGCACACATTGGAGAATATTTTCTTTTAGCATATATAAGGATATGGTTGTTTGAGACCCTTTGTTCTGGTTTAGAACTGGATTAAGATATATTGCACTTTCAGCAGCAAAACCGCATTCTGTTCAACCGCAAATTGCACTTTCTAGTGATTTTGATTTGATTTGTATTGATTTCCAGCGTCTATGAATGTAGGTACATATTTTCATTGTTTGATGATGCTGAATAATGCAATGCAATAATAATTTGCTGTCCAATTTTCTTTGAAGCACAATTCCTGTTCAAATGATTGCATATGTAAAAAATAAATACATAGAAATAAACAAATCGAATTGCTTCAGTTAAATGAGACTGTGATAAACTGCGCTTGAATGTCCACTGGGATGTCCATATTCATTTACTTTAATTGTCCCCCAGCCGTGTGGAGAAACGAAGTTGTAAAGCCGCCTTTGGGGATACCTGATCAAGGACACTGGCAGAGCAAATTCACATGCCTTTGCACCAAAAGGTTCTCTGCACTGAGGGAAAGATTACCCCTCACCCGAAATGAGGAAAACCATGGCAATTATTCCCATCTGCAATTCCATGGAACTAAATCCGATTAGATAAGAGAAATAAAACAGTTAATTAAGGAAGTTGAGACAGGAAAAAAAACATTTGAGAGAAATTGTATGAAGAAGAATTCATGAACATGTGTAATCAGAACGAAAAAACAACACAATTAAAAAAACAGGAATTTAGTTGGTTGCCTTGACCGTACAAACGTCTTTGATAGATTTTCTAAAATGCAATAGAAAAATGTCTAGTTGTGATGAATAGAGTGTGTAGCCCAAAACATGAAAGTCCGCTGTTCCAAAGTCCGACATTAAAGATTTAAGACTTCTATTAGTTTATCAGTATGTCTCTCTGTCTTTCTATTTCTTATGTCTAAAATGTTTTAGGGCATTCTTTATCAAAACACTGTGGAGGAGACAAATTGTATGTTTTCTTCTAGCCACAAGGTGACACTGTGGGCATTATGCGCCAGTGTCCTACATTTAATCCATATAATCATCTCTTTTTTTTTAGGCTGCGTTCACATTTACACATACAACACTTTAAATCTGCAAATAAACTACTACTAGAGTATGACTAGAAAACTAGAAGGACTCTCGGGACTAAAACAGGATTAAACCTTGACCATACCAGGGCAATTGAACGCAACCCTCAAGGTTCTTGCCAACCTGTAACCAACCAAAGTAATCATATCTTTGTTTCACCAATTAATCATTACAGACGAAAAATCTGCTGCTACACTCCACAGCTCTTGGAATGGGACCAGGGTACACATGGGACCTGGCCTTATAGTTACACACATTTAGTCCAGAATTCAATCACTAGCAGCGACTTTAGATTTCCCCATTCTCCTGGACAGCTTCAAACTTATTTTCCAAAGTTGAAAGATGGAGGCTGTGAAACAGTGTGAGATTGGAAAATGAAGATGGGCAGTGAGACAGAAAGAGAGATACAGAAAAAGAGGTCGAGGAAAAAAAAAAACAAAGAAAGAGGAAGAGTGAGAAGAATTGGGTGAAAGAGAAATACACAGAAAAAAGAGAGAGAGAGAGAGAGCGAGAGAGAGAGGGGAATAAAGAGAAAATAAGGGGGCGTGTTTGAGAGCTGTGAAATGACATGAGAATGGGAAGCAAAGATGGGCAGAGAGACAGAGTGAGAGAGGGAGAAAGAGAGTCGTCTCTTTCTCTCAGGAGTTAAAGAGAGAAAGAGCTGAATAGAGAGGGAGAGAGAGAGGAAGAGAGATGAGGGAGAAAGGGAAACAAAATGAGACTGGGAAGCAAAAATTTACAGAGAGACAGAAGGCGAAAGAGAGGGAGAAAGAACAAAAAAAAGAGCAAAATAAATGGAGGCCGAAGGGAGATAAAGAGAAAAGAAAAGGGGAGTTTTTGGGGCTCGAAAACAAGCAAAGATGAACAGTGTGACAGAAAAAGGGAAAGGGAGAAAGAGAAGGGTGAGGTAAAGACAGATAGCACAATGGAGAGAAAGAAGGGGAGAGAAAAAGAGAGGGGGAGGCAGAGAGGAGAAGGGAGATGAAGAAAAAAAGAAGGGGAGATTTGGGGGCTGGGAAACAAAATGAGACTGTGAAGCGAAAAATTGACAGATGAGACAGAAGGAGAAAGAAGGAGGGAGGAAGAGAGAGAAAAAAAAGGGACAGAGCAAAATAGAGAGAAAGAGGAAAAAAGAAAGAAGAAGCTAGAACGAGCAAGCAAGTGAAGAATAGATGCAATGAGAGAGATAGAAAGAGGAAAGAAAGGGTGAGAAGGGAGAAGAAAAGAGAGAGAGGGAGAGAAAGTTAGGGAGGGCAAGGAGGCGAGCAGTGGCCAGGAGGGGCAGTTATAACTCAGGCTGGCTCTCTGGGGTGAGGTCCCTAAATTACAGCACGATGTGGACAGCTTGTCAATGGCGCGGGCCGAGCCAGAGCCCCGGCTGCAGGGGGGAGCGAACAGCCACCGCCGCCCTCCTGCTCGGCCCGACCATGAATCACTCCATCTATCAGTCCCTCTATGACTCAGCCGTCCATCAATCTGCTCGACGATCGATTTGCAGGCATTTTTGGTCAGTGGTAGTCTCCTGTCGTAGCTGGGAAAGTATATCGGTAAGTGCTTGAGCTTAGAATCCTTATTTTGACACGTCTGCTTTTAAAGATGTTTTTATTTGACGGCAGAGTGGGCAGTGTGAAATGTCTAGTCTAGTTTAGATACAGTTCTTGATATGCATTTATTACATGGTTCAGTGTATTTTAAGCAGTTGGTGTAATCCCTCATTCCAAGGTAGACAAGGATGGATGATTGTAATATTATTTCAAGAAGCAGCAGCAAAAATATAAATAAAATATATAGAGAATAAATATGCTTTTTTTTTCCTTTTTTTTCGCCAACGATATAGTGGAGTATTAAAAAAACCATCAGTCTCAACAACAAAACCTGATGAATAATCTGAACTGTATTCACGTCTCAATGGTGCACAATGTAACATTTCAGGTAGAGCGACACGTTTGTCTCCAAGGAAACGTTGCCTGGAATGTTTTCACTATGACATTGAACTTATCTATCTCCATGGATTAAAAAAAAACATGTTACAAATCAGATTAGTGGAAAAGTGAACCCATCCGCGGTAAGAATGCACGTTTTTCAAGTGATTTCTTTTTTTCCTGACAGGCCAAATCAATATCATCTCCGTGGACCTCCCACTAGGAAAAAAATGGCTTGTACGCCTTTAAGTTATCTTGAAATTCTTCTTGCAATACACTGTTTCCTGTGCAACTATTACTATTACACACCAAATGACTATGAATAAAATGCATAAAGTAAGTGCTCTGAATGTACTGAAGAAGAAAATGACACAGTCCTCCTCCACGCTAGACACTTTCCTTTTCCCTCCTTATGCATCTGGTCAATAGTTAGAATGACAAGTGTCTAACCTAATAGTTGACTACGACATTTCCATGATTCATCAAGCGTTCACCTTAGCGATCCATCTTGAGCTGCATAGTTAATTCAAGCATATTTATTTGTTTTAAAGATTACCAGCAATCTAGAAGGATGGGCAGATTAAAGATATTGTCTTTGCGCAAGATCAATTTCAAATCTTCAACAGTCTCCGTATGGCCATGAGGCATCCAATCAATAGGATGACCTCGGTGAAGACATTTCATATCAACTGTAAATTAAAATTGATATTTGCTTTGGACGAGATATTGTGTCAGCATTACTCCAGGGAACATTATGAAAGTACTGAATTAATGTTTTTTGTCTCCTGGTAGAAGTTTCAGAAGTCAAGAGAATAAAGTTGTCTAAGAAAGAAAACGGATCGTTCTATAGCAAAATAATGTGTATATTATATATTTTTATTTTTCCCAGAAGGTTAAAGTGTGACTCTAAAATGGGAGACAAGCTCAGAATAAAGCAGATGTAAACAAGGTTCTGAGAAAAAAAAAAATGACATTAGTAACAGTAATAGATATTTCTTCCTATGGCAAGGGCCGCGGTTACACTTAATTCCAGATTCATTTACTACAGTGAGATCAATGTGCATTTTATTATGCTCTCTTCTGAGATGCATACAACAAAACACTTAACTGAATACTAATAGCCTAAATAGAGTTTTTGAAGGAAGCATCTGTTGCCAACACAGTCTTATAAAGGTAAACTGTATTGAAAGTTTTTGAAAAATAACCCAATTTGTCAGACAATACCTGTTCTCCTGCGGTGCATTTGGTTCCTTGCTTTCAGGGCAACTAAAGTGCACTCTGTCAGTCGACATTACCACCTATAGAAACCGAGTGACAAGCAGCCACATTAGTCAGAGTACTGCTGTAGTCGTCGATACATATAAAGCATGGTGAAATTATGCATGTCAATCTATTATAATACAATCAAACGGCTTATATCTTTTTATAGAGAATTGTTGTTGTTTTTTTTTTTGCTTTGAGGGAATTGTCAAATTATGAAGACTTAAAAAAATTTAATGTAAGTGAGAAGCCTTGTTTACCAATCAAATTTGAGGCCGGTGGAAAGGGCTGCGTAATTGGAACATACAATTTAATCCATGAGTGATTCTGCTGGCTGTGCTCAGAAAGACCCCGGGGCCTTTGCAGTTTTGCTGTTGGTATACACCTCTGTTTGTTCAATAATTCGGGCAGCCAAATGCTTTATTTAGTGGACCCCTTAAGCTCCGACTGATTTTCATTTCTGCAGTTGGAGTTTAGGGACGATCTCTTAACTTATGAGCTTGTCATTCATAAGTAAAGAGATGGCGAAATGTAGCAGCTTCACAGCCTCGGCGTTCACATGTTCAGCCGGGAAAAAGGCACACTGTGACTCTTGGATATTTCATACATTTCTAGGAAAAAAAATCTTCGGTGAGATTTGTTTTTTTCAATTTTTGTTTTAGAAAGAATACAAAGTTATATTTATCCATTTAAAAGCACTGATCAAATCATACTCAAAAATATAAATATCAAAATACTTGTGTCATGAATGGATGAAAATATTTATTTATTGAAGTAAAAAAAATAATACTATTACACAAAATACAATTACTTCACAATAGCTTCTCAAGTAAAAACCCCATTATGTGAGTTTGCCATTTCTTACCATGATGTGACCAAAAAAGACACTCAATTATCCTGGTGCTGCCCCCCCACGCAGGAAGCAGCAAGCTCCATCAATGTCAATCAATGTAGATCTGCTGTCATTCACAAAGGCCATCAATGGTTGGAGAAAAAAACGTTCTGAATCCTATAACACCCCTGCTGTGGCTGGTGTGGCCGGGGGATGTAGGATCAGAATAGCTGGTCGGAGGTCTATTGGGTCAAACCTTGCCACTCAATACCACTACCTCCATGTGCGCTCATTTGCAGTCTGGTTGCGTTTCTTCCTGGGTTGCGTTTCTTCCATTCTCTACAGCCTTATCGCAGGCTCTCTCTACCCCGGAATGTCAGCCATATACAGATCAGCTCCAGAAAATGCAGGAGAACAGAGGTTGGGAGAGAAGAAATGCCTAAAGCGCACTGGAGATATATATATATATATATATATATATATATATATATATATATATATATATATATATAGATAATTATATATAATATATATATTAATATAATAATATAATACTAGTCGGGAGGTTTGCACTTTACGTTTAAACCTGAGCGATGATAGACAATTGGAGACCATATACTCTACACTTGATAAATGTTAGAATCTTTAGCTTGAAAATGTTTCAGTAGGGCTTGAGAATCAGTCCATATTTGCATTCTGATCATTTCATCTCGCAAATTGCCATACTTTGAACTTGCAGCTTATGATTTCAGCATCATTTTTCATTTGCCTCACTCTTCAGGTCTTAATTATTTGTACTCATTTCCCTTACATATATCCAATCCTATCAATCCCAACTTTAACTATAGCACATTTTTACAAACAGAACACACGTATAATTTCAAACTGTAAAATATTAAACATTACAGGGCCTGTATCTGATTTACACTCATTTAGTAGTATTTAGTTAATAAATAAATACATTATACATTTTATTATAAAAGCAGCTAATTGATATGGGACATGACAAATGTTTTAATAAGCATTTTTGGATGACATGAACCAGTTTTTTATTATATAAAATGTACATTTAGTTATTATGTGTTTTTATTCGAAATAAAAGTGATGAAAAAGCATGGGAGGAAAAAGTCTTTTGGTCTTGTGGTGCAATATCAGTGCAACAGAATGACGTGCGCGGAATAACGGTTCAAACTAAAAACATGGTCCTGAACCATTTCCAATGTATGTATCTTTTGTATCATCCATGTCCACCTCTAGACCCCTTCAGTGCTGTTGATTTTCAGAGTCTGCTTATGACTGATACGGTTGTTAAAATTTCCCCACGCTAAAATTCAATCAATCAACAGTGTCAAAACTTTACATGACCTTAAAACAGCATTCCACTATCCACATCCAAAATGAATAGAGCCACTCACACCTGTCCACATACAGACAGATTTAAATTCTTAAAGAAACCTCTCTCTAGAGAATGAAAGCTTGTTTTTACTAACCCAGCAGGACAGGTTGGAAAGACTCAAAGACGTCAAAGAGTTTTTCTTTTACATTGTGTTACTTTGAGGATAGTTCTTTTGTGCGAGTTAACATACTGAGAAGAATACAGCCTGATCCTTAGCATAGGTGCAAATTAGCCCTGGCCTTGTCAGAGCAGACAGCCGGACATGGAAAGGCTAAGAAAGCTTTAATGGAATAAGATCTTTTTCAATTGGGAAGAATGGGTACGTGTTTAAATTCGATGAGGTGTTTCAAATGAAACTGGGTAGGAGCACGTGGCTAAACTAGTTTCCATTTAGTTTAGGTTCCAAATTTCCAGCATTTATTTTCAGATTTTGAATAAAAGGTGAAGACTGAAATGCTCCAATCATGAGAACAGTATTAAGATAATTTAATATTTTTCAGCAATGTCTTTTAACCACATTGCTCCTCAAAAATTGTGGTGGGATGTTTTTCTGTTTTCAAAAAGGAAACCTATTACAATTTAAGATAAAAGGACACATGTTAAATGATTTGGTTATGCTTTAAAATTGGTAAACTATATATGACGCATTAAGAAGCGCTAGTTATTATTAACATTTGTAGATGCTTATAATACCTCATAAAGGTCAATGAGCCATTAACCAAAAATGTCTACATGTTTGCAAAGAGCAACTGTTTTCAATAACCAATTGATAAAATTACAAGTACATATATAAATGCATTATAAATAGTTTTACTACCTTAATCTAAAGCGTTACCAACAATCTGTGTAATTCAAATTGCCTTTTAGAACAATTATTGGATAATTTTTTCCAGCTGCTTTCTTAATTTCTGTAAATGGCCAACAATATATTGCTGTATCTATCTCGTCACACTCAGGATAAAGGTTCCAGAGGCCCAAAAATGTCATTCTGTATATTTCCACAAATTTAATCAACAGAGCCAAGTTAGCAGAGGGCACTTTTAAATTAAAAGAAGTAAAAACAAGTTGGACCAATCATTCCATAAGCATTGAAAACTTACTTTGACAGCTTCCTTCTGGACTGGTCAGGTCTAAGGGGCAGCATATCCCATTAGGATTAAATTACACAGAGGTGGCAGACCACGGCGCGCTTTTGAATAACTTCACCACTATCTGTGTCTGAGCACTAATGATGGGCTGTAATGGATTCTGGTGTCCATCATATTCAGGGTCATCATACATTATATGTATTACCTTCTAACAGTGTTTCGTAATTCTTGTAAGTCATATTTAGAGAGTATTTAGAGATAAGATTGAATTGAACTTTGCATGGGCGCATTTACTTGAAGCTGATTGCATTATCGTCTAATAATCCTAATTCTGAAAATCAAAAATATACAGTTTGTGAAAAAAAAATATATATATCTGATATTTTAAAAAAACTAGAAGGAAAAAAGTTTTGTTTTGTTCATTTAAAAAAAAGAAAAAAAGGATGGAGTAAAGGAATTATCTTCCCTCTTAAAAATCTCTCACACAAAATAAAATAGTTGAAAGTAAAAATGTATCATTAAAAATGACTGTAATGTAATCATTGACTAAAGTGTGTCTGTTCCATGGTGTATTTGTGCTTTTCAATTCCCGTTCAAGCATGTACTGTTGTTGTGTCCCTGGGCAAAACATTTCATGCTCAACTTGCTAATGGTTTTATTGTGTCATAAATAAACCTGTAATAATAAAAATTCTAGAGTCATAATAACAAATGGGTGTCAAATTTCTTGTCTTGATTGCACTTTAAGTTTTGGCCATTATTTCATACTTTTACATGGTATTCAACATTTGACCCATTGATCATCAAGTCCACAGCCATTTTTTTTAGAACTCCAATCCTACTCAAACTATTTCGCTATATTTTGTACACGCCTAAACCGCATTTGTTCCATTTGACGTTTTGAATTATGAAATGTGCTTTGCCATTAAAGCACTGCGACAAAGCAGGATTTCAGACACAAACTAGAGAGATTGGGAATATGTGATGAAAGTTCGAAATGAGTTGCAGGAATCAGCAACTCCTCAAAGCTTTGGCGAGCTCATTCCCCATAGAGGAGGAGGTCTGCCTCAGTTACATTCCTGTACTCCACTGGGGAATGAAACACCAGGCGGACAGACGCGTGGAGTGCCAAGCTGTGATTCTCTCAGCGGGTTACAAAACACCACCACATGAGGAGGAGGCATTCAAACTTAAATGTAGCGCTGACAAAAGATGAGCTCTTTTTTTAATTAATCATAGAAAATAGATTTAAAATTTTATGAGGAATAATAGCAGCATGTTCAGTTGTAAACAGAGTAGAAATGCTCAGTTTGAAGTAGTGTGGGGTATAGTTTGTTATATTTTATAAGACTTTCTGGCCTTTCAAGGTAGAAATTCATTACAGATCAGGTTACAGTGAAGGTTCACTTTTTTTTTTGGCACACTTTATTATGCAGGTAACCGAAACATCCAAGGGAAAGAGGTGGTACTCAGTTAAGGAAATTTTACTTACTATGGTCACGATACTTTACTTCTACTTGAGTATGTTTTAGTTTGAAACAACAATACATGGCCTAATGTTTTGGTTACGCTCCCCTTTCCCGCTAATGTGAACATCATTAGATTATTTGAACGTCTGTACTTTTTACACCTTAAACCTCAGATCAATTTTGTGTCTATTCTTTGGAAAAAAACAGAATCGGTGTATTATTTAAGCCGTCATCAAGCGAGCCTTTTTTTCCCAAAACGCCAGACTGAAATGAGCCCCATTTCAAACTGAAGTTGTTCTTGAACCCTTTGGAGCACAAAAAATTCACTGGACTTTTGTGAAGCTGACCCTCTATAGTTTTGGCCCCTGATTTCTGATTTACTCTGAAGTGTGAACAAGTCCTGCACAAAGGAATATCAGATTTTAAATTCCGCTCGATTTTCTTTGATAAATATAACAAGCAGTAAAGCTGGTCTGGAGGGATGGTCTGATTGACACTAGTTTAGGCGATTGTTGGGTTTTAACAATTCTTTTGAAAACTGACGCTAATTTGACCAAAATTACTTGCAATAAAGTTTTTAATTTTGAATTAAAAAAAAAGAAGTTTGTTTTATATATATTTTTTTTATTTGTTGTGTTGGGGAACAACCTGAACTTGATTCCTCCCAGATTGTTTGAGTTGACTGAAAAAAGTGGGTTACAGCTTTCTTCTTATATTGACTGTGTCCAGCAGCTTGATAGTTTCCTTTATATCAGATGTGGAAAGGAATAAATTAAGGAGAAGTCGGAGGTGGGCCCACCTCATCGTATTTTGTCAGGCCGATTTGATACCACTGAAAACATAAATACTCAGTAGAAAGACATTAAGATAACACTGCGGGCCACCTACATGGAGCACACACTGGTCTCACACTTTCATACAGTTGCGTTTTCAAGCAAGACACGTCTTCCACACCAAAGGCTGCTATCCACCGTCTATCTGCAAATTGAGTCGCGTCCGCCTGTCCGTCCGAGGGAGTCGGATCTCTCCTTCACTCTGGAACTTCTCCAGGTTTCTACTTTTTCCCAAAGAGGTTTGGTAGTTTTTCCTTGCCAAGAAGGAGGGTCTAAGGACAGGGGAGCTTGGGACATCTGTCTAAGGACACGGGATGCTGTGACATTACCAAGTCCCTATGAACATTGTTTATTCTGTTTTTATTCTGTTTTTTCCAATGCAGCCCCTCGAGGCAACTACTGTTGTGATTTTGGGCGTTACAAAATTAAACTGAATTGAATTGAATTGATGGCTGGAATTACCTGACAAACCACCAAAGGCCATAGTTGCTATGATGATCACATAATCTTATACCCACTTAATAACTATTATTCTTTTGCTGAAATGCATAATATATCCCCTAGTGTATTAAATAGCAATAAAGGTAAGTTGGGATGTCTGACAGCACTTTTATTTATGCGAAGGAATTCAAAATGTTTGCCAATGTGGGTATAGAGTATGACAACACAACCTGATTTGTCGCGGGAGCCCAAAGCCAAGCCAAAATCCCTTTTCTACAATAATGAATCCTCAGCCTCTCATTGATTTATTGTATGCAGAAGTTCCAGCTCGGGGCATGTTGCTCAAAATGGCAGGTGACTAGGGGGTGGTCGAGTGCGCCTGGTACACCGGCACAAATATACCAAGGGGCTCATTATATGCACATCAGGGCTGGGGCTGTCGCTGAACACCGCGGATGCTAGCCTCCAGAGGGAAAAGGGTCCGCTAGCTCACCTCACACCTTGCTAATGGCCATCTGTGGTCATTACAGCCCACCAGTGAGTCACAGCCGGGTTCCTCTGCTTTCTCTGCCACACAAACTCGCACTACGGCTGTTGTTGTTATTGATGTTTATTGTCTCACAGCACAACGCAACGCACCAGCCCAACGGCGAGTCATGCGAGGCAATGTGTGTCTGTCAGCAAGATGGTTGGGATTTACGGAGCAAAGGTAAAAAATGTGGCGGGTAATGGAAAGCCTACTTCACGCAGTTTTAGAGCCTGGCGAAGTATACGCCAAAGTGTCCACTAGTACTTCAACTAAAGTAAACTCAGTAATATGAGCAAAGATAATGCTTGTTGAAGGAATATGGACAATACATGAATTAATTTCGACGGCAGGCTTGGATAGTATGTTATAAATGTGTGTGGTCATCTTCCTGTTGTTCTTTTACACCTTTTAATTATTATTTTAAAGGATTATGTAACATATCTGGTGGAGGGTCCATCTCCTAATTATTTCCATGGAGATATTTTGGCTAGAATGGGCAAGTTACAGGTCAGATCTGTGGAGAGGTGAGCCCACTCAAAGTAAGAATGCATGTCTTTGGTATTTACAGCAATATAAACTCTCATAATAAAAATTATGCAAGATAGATATGTTTAATACAATATTGTGCAATATTCCAGGCCAAACAATAACATACTGCATCTGTGGAGACAAGCAGGTAGCGTAGTAAAAGTACGCTATCTCTAGGAATGTATTCTTTTAACTCCTAAAACTTAATGTCAGTGCGCTTCAAACCTTGCAATGTGGAGTTTGGCACATCAAAGCATTCATTGGGCATTTTAAGTGGAGGTAATATGGCTTTTTTGAACCAAAACTTGCACTGCACCCCTTTCATTCCAATCAACATCTCCTCCTCTATTTCGTGCAAGGCTTCTTCAATCTTTCCACATTCTATTCACAGTATGTCAAGCTATGTCTGGCTGCGGCTGTGAATTGAATGACTCTGGGTAAACCTGCACTATAGGAGTTTTCCATCAGGCTAGAGAACATTGGGGACGTTTCATCACAGAAGTCATTGCTCATGTGAGGGCCAGTGCAGTGGACAGAGTTGTAACTGCGCCCTGGTCACCATATATCTAGTGTGTAGGGATGTATGGGGAGTGTGTATACTGAGATTGCTGGAGTGAGTACTTGGTCTTATTTCATTTTGTCTCTGAGCACATAAGGCCTGTTTGCAGAGGGGATTGGTCGGCTGAAGAGGAGCTTGATTTCCGCTGGTCTATGTAGACAAAAGTGCTTCTATGTAAACTGTAAAGTGTCACTCCAGTTCTTTGACTAGAAAATAAATACATGTTTTGTGCCACTCAGGTGGTCAAGTTGATTTCACATGCCTGCCATGTTCGAATGTTTGAATCCTCCTCCGACAATCTACTGCATGTCCTTACACGGTCTCATCCTCATTTCATGCTGTTCTGTCCTGTCAAATAAAGCCTATGTGCCAAAAAAAAAGGGAAAACAAATCCGGAGGGGGGGAATACATTGTTTTTGGTTGTGGATTTTGGCTTTGAATTTAAAAAAGCAGTCAGAAAACCTAAAGGGGACTATAGTTTGAGTTTCCTGAAATAATCAACAAAATGGCATAAAACTTTAGGTTTATGTGTATTATAACCATAAGCCAAATGTGTCCCTTTAAAGGCTAAAGAGAAATCGATGAAGTAAGTAACCCTTTGCCTTTCTGTACTTTTACTTTTTTAATTGTTACTGGTGACGGGCCACCTGATTGCTTGGAGATATTTTGCCCAGAATGTTCCACAGTAAGGCATTTGCACTAGCTCTCCAGTATCTCTCTTGGAAACAAGTAAGTGACTCCAACAAACCAAGTATTATTTGACAATAAAATAATTTACACCTACAGCAATACGATTTTCCAAAGACAAGTGAGTGATGGACGTTCCTCCCTAAAAATGACATAGTGCACATTTAAATAAAGATTATTCCTTGTCTTATACCGTTAGCGAGCTCAAAAATGATTTGGGCAGTATATCTAAGTTAGACTTTTGGAATATTTATTTGTGGGTATTGCAAAACAAATATTTTGCACTGACCAGAGATAGTAACAAGCTCATTTTCATCTGTCGTCCCTGGGCAGAGGTAAAGTGACAGTAGGTTCACAGTGTGCAGGCTATCCATAAAATGGCCAATGCAACATTTAAAATATAATTAAAAAAACAGACTAACACCAACAACCAATCACTAGCAGAGGAAGCACCTAATCAGCAATCCAAATACAAATGTGCGCATTTAAATACAGATGAATCAATGACTCCACACCTAATTATCTTCAAGCCATTTCTTAACGTTGAATTTAAAATATCTCAGTGGACTAAACCAACACCCCCAATGATAGATCCAATTCTACAATCAATCAAGCGCTCTCCATTCACCATCTAGACTCTGCAAGACTCAACTGACACAACTCACACTGCTATCACGGCCATTATGTTTTGATATTGCAGAGACAACTTCCTGTGGCCAGATTTCTGCCCCCTCTTTGTCTTCCTAATGTGATCCTGACAGCAACACTGGCTGCTACAACTGCCCCCAGACAAAACCCCAGCAGGAGAAAGCAAGAAGCTCCCAGCATCAAGTAGAATGGTGGGTGTTGATTTATCAGCCTGCAGAGAAGAGGCGGATAGTAGCATCTCACAATATGTCAATGTGGCCCTCTGTGTGAGCTCGTATGCATTTCAGGATTTTTTCACCATTTTCTTTTAGATAGATAATGGATGATTTGGTGACCCCATGCACATGCATTATTTTACTTGAAGGTCAACTGCAAATGGCTTCTTCACTGCTGGGCAAACCACACACTTCCTTTTCTCAGAATATGTTTTTTAAAACTAAAAACTTTCACTGCAGAATATATTATTTTTTTTAATCAAAAAAACTTAACTTATTCAACTTATTTTGGGGCATGCTTTTTGGTTGGGCCTACCACCTACTAAAACATTACCAAATCATGAAAAAAAGGAAATGTGGCAAATAGTTTAGTATGTTTAGGACACTCACATGGCAGTACCTCAAAGGTACCACACGGTTTGAAAAACGTACTTATTCAGCTGCTGTTTTTAGCCTTATTCAAACAGCTTTACCCTCAGGTGTTTTCAATCCACTGAATTCAAGGTGGTTTTCCTGACCCATAGGCCTTATGTTTTTATAAATGTATAAGAAAAATCAAGTTTGTAGTTGTTAATTTTTCCACCAAGAGCTGGTTGGTGTATGGTCTCAAGCCTCAGCAGGTATAAACATAGTACAATGCAGCCGTCATGGTTCGAGGGGGTGGGTTCAGTAATTACACCACCCATCAGCCCTGTGAGTGAGGGGGAATACCAATGAGGGAGGAGGACAAGGCAGCCCTGACAGCACGAACCTCAGGCATATGTGCATCGTGGACCAAGAACCAAGGGAGAAGATGACAGCCTTCACAAGCATAGGCATACAACAACAGCTATCCCATCCAAACACAATTACATTACTCAGCTGAGGATGGTGGTCAGGACACAGGAGATCCCCACAAGGCAAAATGTGTGTCCGATTAAATTTGACTGAGAAGACTATATTGTTATATCTCATTTACTATGAACAGATTTCTCATTTCAGTTTCCAAATTGACAATTGTGGCGTGTAGCCCGTTTTTTTTTTTAGTCAGTAGAGTTAGAGGGATGTTGTGTGCAGGATGACGGTGAGGACACATGCTGTCATTAATTTCAGTCAGGATTTCCCAGTATTCCGGGAGAGTGGAAAAAGAGGATACATTCATGGAAAAGATGCTTGAAAAGTAACAAGATTTTAATTTGTTTTCAAACCTAATTATCGTGCCTTGTTTGTGCTTTGTGGTTAACCATTGAAGCCACAGCCCAAATGGTGCGTATTCTTTTTTGGCCAGTAGGCATTAGTAGAGACGACTGAGCATGAGCATGAAAATAGGATGAGCAAGAAGGTAGGACATGCAGTAAATTGTCGAAGCTGGGATTCGAACTCACAACACCGGCTGCACGTGGAGCCCAAATACCTCATGTTAGACATCTGCGGCTTATAGACAGGTGCGTATGCCTATATATGATCATTTCTTTGTAAATTGAGTTACTTTTGTACTTCTAAGGGTAGAGCTTTGTGAAATTTTCCACTGCATGCATTTTTTTTTCTTAATCCCATACAATTTCAACATCCTGTCAACGGATATTTTTTTCTGTATTTAATCATATTTGTCAAGCATTTGATAAAAAGGAACTATCAAGCGGGACATGTAAAACAAACGGGAAAGCTATCACCCTTTTATTTCCAGTCAAATCAACAATTCTGTGAAGAATTAGGATGACTTTGTACACCAAGCCTACAAAATAAATAAATAAGCCTGAAATTTTAGTGACACTGGCTTCAGATGTAAAAGGGGAATTGTCAAGACCCAACAAATGCTCAATGAAACGAAACCAAAACTGCAGAGTGTCAGATTCGCAAAGAGCCCCAGCTATTTGTTTTTGCTCCAAAGGGTTCAGAATCAGCTTCACTTTTAATTGGGGGTCATTTTAGTCAGGCGTTTCAACAAAATCTGTCGGAGTAATTATGAATTGTCGACTGCATGCATGTTTTTTGGATGTCACATTTTGGTAAATTACTTCTGTTTTGCTTCCAGTTGAAATGTGAAACAACAATCCAACGCATTAAGCTGAATCATCTTGTGTACATTTTGTCCCGACTCTTTGTTCCCATTCCAATCTCTAACCCCACCCAACTGTTTGCTCACACCATAGCAGGGGGTATTATCTTTTCCCTTTTTTCCTCATTTCAACAGCAGCGGCAGCCACAGAACACCCATGCTATATAGACCCATTTCTGACAGGCGTTTCAAAACCAGACCTGAGGGAGGAGAAGACAAGCTCAAGTTCTCTGGGACAGGCCATTATGTGGAGCAGATTCCTTAACCTTTCTGGGCAGTGTGGTGAGAAAGCATCCCAGGAGGAGATTGTGAAAAAGACAGAGATTTTCGCAATGCTCGAAGTGGGAAATCTGCATGCATTCTTGACAGCAGCTCTTCTATTATTGGTAAAATGGGGAAAGCAAGTTTGTATTGTGTCTTGTTCTATCAACTGGGAAACAGTCTTGGTTTGGCCCCACTGGCTATGGACAGTTCTGCCGAGCTCCTAGACATAAACTGCGCTGTATTCACATGCACTTTCTTCATTTCCAGTCCTTCTGTAGCGGAGTAGCGCTGTATGGTGCTATCACTAGCACCATATAGGCCAAATGTCATGCTGCTGTACTTGCAAAAAGCAGTGGTGCAAATAAGACCAATGTACATTATTTACATTTATATCTTATCTATTTATTTTTGCAACCAATCAAGTACTATCAGTAGGACCATTGTTTAGCCCCTTTCCAAGATGTCTTTGGGGACCCTTACATTGTCTAAAATCACTTCCATGCCAAATAATTACTACATGGCTGGTTACAGTAGTGCAATAAAAGGCCAAATAAAATATACCTAATTATTTGAAAAATTTTCAGAAAGACTTTCCACATACCTTTTTGAGATATTATGGCGGCGATTCTCCAACAAGCCCAAGCTTAGTCTGTGTTTATGCTTTTGGGTTTAATTGTGTTCTCCCACTGTGAAAAATGGTGCAAAAGGTGCTCCAAGGATTATTTACTGTGGTTGTTGTCAACAGTTCATTTAGAAAGAAGGAACAATGTATGTACAAGTTTAGCGAAGACTTCCCCTTTAACTTGTTTTGTATAATTTGATCTCATATTGCATGTATAAATATGTATTGGTTAATTTTATTGAATGTTTTATTTGTGTTTTAGTATCCTGTGTTTGTTTATTTATTTTGTGTTGCGTTTTAACAGGGTACCCATGAAAAAGAGACATTTTCTCATTGGGTTTTCACTCTATAAATAAAATAAAATGAAATAAAAATGAATGAAAAGTCACCTCCACTGTAACCAAGACAAGAGAGAAGGCAGACCTGAAGAGTTCACCTTTCTACCCCCGTTTTCCCCTCCCAGATAACATAACACACATATTAAATATTATTTATACAATTTCTACAGTTAAATGGTTATCTTTTCATAGTCCAACAGATGTGATAAAACAATAACTAGGAGAGAGGAGACGGCAGTGCGCAGGTAAATGAGTGTTGGGCAGAACTAACGCTTCTATGTGTGCACACTTAGTCACGACAAAGCACGCAGGAGAGACTTTGAAAAACGTATTTGAAGTGCATTTGAGAATGAAAGGATTTAGGCGCGGCGCACAGCAGACAGTGAAACGGGCGCATGCTTCTTCACATGCTCTCCCCGGGACAGCGCACTTAGGGACGGACCCGCTGTCACAGATATGTTTGATAGTATGGTTGGAATTACTGTTATTCTTGTTATTCTTTACTTGTAATTTACTACATGCTACTGTACATGAACTTGAACATTTTTATGAAGAAAAAGAACATTAATAACTTCATGTTTTGTTTTTTTTTACAATCAATTCAATTTTCTGTAAGGTCCAAAATCACAACAGCAGTTTGCTTGATGGGAGGCGATAAACCAGTCACTGATCAATAATGCTTTGGTAATGTAGTCCAAAGTGAGTTTATGAAGTCATATTTTACAAAATAAAACATATTTTGGGCATTTTTATGTGGTGTGTACATAAAGAAAAAAGTATAAAAATTAACCCAAGATATGGTTAAAGATACATAGTGTCTTTTTTTTTACACAACTCCACCTTTCCACTTAAACGACCTTAAGAAGGGCTTCCATAAAGGCTGCTTCATTGCCACATCCTCGCTTCCTAATTTTGTTTCCTCTCCCGTTCCTCTCTTCTGTCTCCTTCAGCGTGAATGAAGACACTGACAGGCAGAAGGGCCAACGGGGATCGACAGTGCTCCTCAGGTCGAAAGCTAATTGGGAGAGACTGGGCAAGTATTTGGTGCGGCTGAATATACCACAACATGATAAGAAAATCGATGCACCCTAACAGCTTTTTTTTTTTTTTTGCATCAGCCAAGGGACAATACTGCCTTCTCTTCGTTGGTTGTCATTAGCAATTTTGTCTCAAACCATGACCCAACGACAATGACTGAAACTGAAGTGGCGTTCACACTCCCATTACTGGTTTGTCCATTATCTTCTTTTTTTTCTATTTCTCTTTTTTTCTTCTTTTTTTCCGCATACTGTCATGACGTAGACCTGGTTTGGGCATGTCCTAGTCCTGCTTTAGTCCTGGTCAAGTCCTTGGTTCAATCCTTCTGTAATAAAAACTTCTAACCCTAAAAATTAATCTCAGAACTACCGTGGATGAAGGTTATATTTTGGTGCGTTCCATGATCCAGTTCAAATCTTCAGTCACGACCACGTTTCCACAGATCAGCTCCAGTGCCAATGGTCTTGTGAAAAGCAGAGGGGGAGGTGATATCTACAGACTCCTTCATGTATTTGTCATGACACCCAAGTGTCCATGCTCATTCCACATTACTGCAAAAGAGCGCAGGATTGCCACATAGCCTTCATGGAAAATAATATGTTGAGAATGTTTTTTATTCGAATGAACTGGTCATACATGAAACATGAACTCCATTTCAGGAATGCGGTATACGAGCTAAGTAGTGGTTAACTCACTAGACATCTTATCTACTTAACTCTAATGGCTACAGTACATACATATTTAAAGAGAAGGAAACGTGCAATAAATCTGATAAAATAACATGAAAAGGCAGGGCATTTTTTTTATAGCAAGTAGGTGCAGCTGAAGGGACATAATATGTTCTTTTTCTGGCTAGTTCAGATATGTCTGGCATCACGTTAGTCTGTGTCTTCCTGTGGCTCAGAGAATGTACACAAGCAGAGCTGCTTTAAAGTCTAAGTCTATCCATTGCCTAGCACCAAAGTACCTCTCTGAAATGGTGCCAGAGTCAGGACTAAACATAGACCTCAGGGACCAGGCTCCTGCTGGTGCTAAAAGTCAGGACCAAACATGAAGAATCTGCGTTTCAGTTTTATGCAACAAAAATCTGGAAAAGGTCTTCCTAAAGTTGTGCTGAAAAGCAGTTCTGTTTAGCTCTGCATACGACGCAAAGGATTTCAGCCTGGACGGGCGTACCCATAGACTTTCCACTGTAGATAATGCCATACTGTGGAACATTACAAGCAATGACACTTCTATGAAAAGAATCAGAAAAGTTGCATAGTGCACCTTTAATTGTGGCGAATGGGATACATCAAATCCTTCTCAAAAACATTTGTCTGTGGAGAAATGGTAGTCTTGCCACAACAAAGTAGAATAACAGCAGCAGTAGAATAGCAAAATAAATTGATAAGATGATAAATAAATATAGGCCTATTAATGGTACATCATCCCTAATACAGTCAAGGCTCTGTTCAGTTCTGCAATTCTAAGCTTTACTTGGGAACACACGCACTGATACAGATATCCACTCTGGTCATTGTGCTATTTGAAAACTGAAAACCGGTTCTAATTGACTGTTTTAAAACCATGGAAGCTGCTTTTCTTTAGTGACAGTTGGACAGGGACTCACACCTAATGAGTCAGCCCACACACAACACACTTATTGACTGGTCAATAATGACTGGACATTAGCCCACACGGCGGGGCCCTGCCATCTGTAATCATCCTCATTCACAAAACACAAAGAAGACAGAGTGGGATTAAAACATGCCCCAAAAACCTGTCACTTTAGCTCCATGGCTCATGCCTAGAGGATGTGGACCGGTCAGTTTATGCCTATTACGGTTTTTTGATGAATGTAAATCATAAATTGGGAAACATAAATAAAAAGTAATGACACTACAATCATTTATAAAAATGTACTGGCAAAACATACACGATTGTTCACAATTATTTTTGTATTTACTGTATATCCAATTAGTCCTAACTGACTGTACATTTTTGTATTGTTCAATTGTGCATGGATGAAAACATGTCCCCAATTCTCCAAAAATGTGTCTCCACATGAGGGACGCCATTTTGAGGACCTTTGACCATTACATTTAGTCTGGGGTTGTTATGCTATGGCATCACTATTGCAAGATAGCTTGCACTATTGCACTATAGCTTGCAATAGATAAAACCGTTTTGTCTTCAAAATGGCTTATTCAGGCAAAATGTGGGTCAGTTACTTTTGCACTATGAAATATTCCATCATTTCAAAACTTCACACCACCGTCTCAAACATTATTTATCGACCTTTTAAAGCTTTATCAATCCCAATCTGCTGATCTTGCATCATGTAACAATCTGTGTATGCTGATAGTAACTAATTCACACGATCCATTACAGTAATCTATAAATGTAATAAAATGCAATTGTATTTCAGACGCAGTATCAATTCACATCATTATGACAGTGGCTTAAGCAAATAATGATTGTTATTAAACCCATTGTAATAAATGACTCTTTTTAGTATATATGTTTTGTACAAGCATTGCCTCTGCTGCAATGTCAATAAAACAATGAAATCCCATTTGCCATATTACACAAGACTTCATCCTCTTTCCTCGCTGACATTCCAGTATGTTAATTTCAGATGGAAATAATTTTAAAAAGTTACAGATCCAGTAACCTTCATGAGTGGTGATGAAATCGACTGTATAATACAAGTAAACATGTCTGAAAAGCGAGATGCAACTTGACAAGTATATTAAGGATGGTTTTAGGAAGGCAATTTGTAGTGTCTTGGTTAAAGTTTTGGCACCAAATAGTTGATACTGTTTGTTGGACTTAATGCATAACTTCTCAAGTTAAGATAAATATTTTTCTTATCAAACTATATGTCAAAATGGTCACAAACAAACAAATGTGTGACCTACTGTGTGAAACACTAATAAATGAACACATGGTAATAAAGAAAGTACTGTAATATTATTTTGTGGTATCAAACTTGTATCAAGCCTATTCCTTAGTATCAAAATCGAGTTTGAAATGTTATTATGACTATTATGTTATTATGAAAATTAAAACACTATGTCAAAGTGTGAAAAAATCCATTTCAAAATATGTCAAAACTGTATTTTGCATGGTCTTTCCCTGTTTGTTTTTCCTTTACTTTCTCCAGTTCCTCTCGTAACAATCTGTAACAGGAGCAGTCAAGGTTAATCCTACACCTAACACTCTTGTTTTTTTTATTCCAAAACCCTTGTTACGGCTGCTAACCGGTTGCTCCCTCAGCAACTAAGCATTCAATGGGAGTCAAACTATATCTTGTATTAGATAACAAATAGACCAATTGCCAAAGTTTGATACTATTTATACGAGCACGCAATCTCACTGTGCACATTTTACCATCATTGCAGTAAACTGAATGAAATATAGCCATTCTCCAAGCAGTGGAGCCAGTGCATTTTATGAAAGATTTTATTCAAGAACATGTGCATCTTTTTGTAGGTAGTATTTTCTGTAGTAGGAGTAGTTGTAGGGGAAGCATCTACAATCGAGCGGCTTGCACTCTCCCCTACAGCAAGAAGGTCGTGGGTTCCAGTCGCGCGCCGCCTGGGCCTTTCTGTGTGGGGTTTGCATGGAGAACTCCATGGCTGGCTGAATTTCCTCCGGACACTCCAGTTTCTCGCATCAAGCCACATGCATCATAGTTCAAAATCTCCATGTCCCAGCACCTAAGTACATCTCTGATATGTTAGTGCCATATGAACCAATTCTGAGGACCTCAGGGGCCGGCCTCGTGCTGGTGCCCAGAATCAGTACCAACCATGGAGAATCTGTGTCTCAGTTTTACTCTACTCAGGCCTCTACTCTCACCATGTTCAAATCTTGGCTAAATGCAGTTCTGTTTAGCTGTGCATAGGGCTGAAAGAATTTTATCTGCAAACGTATTGTGAATTTAATGGATATTATTTTATTCTGTAAAGCGCTTTGAATTACTTTGTGTACAAATTGATGTACTACTAATAAACTTGCTAAAGGCTAAAAAAAAAAGAATGAAAAGAAGTATAGTCATTCTACTCAAATTAACCTGCTTGAGTTGCGGTCAAATGAACTCATGCTGTATCTCAAAATTGTATCTACACAAGCCAGTGTGCCACATAGAGTCTGAACATGCTCTCTGCCTCTCCTCTCCCCCCAAGCTCCCCCCTACCGCTTCCAAAATGAGATATGGTGAAACATAAGACCAACATAGTGCCTTTAAAATCAGTAACCTACAGGAGTCTGTCTCTCTCAGCTGGAATTAGATTGGCCCCATCACAATCCTACTGTGCCACGATGGAGTGAAAAAAAAAAAAAAACATAGCCTTTGATTCTTTAGGACTTTTTTACATCAAGTCTTGATTGCGCCAAAATGATCCGACCTCGCCATGGAAGCCTCATCTGTATCTGAACTATTCACACTAGGCTCCAGCCTAGTTCTCCCCCAGCCAGGTAGGGGTGGGCGATATCAACATAAATGAAAATATCAATACTTTATTGAAATATTCCGATAATTATATTCTGACGATAATATGTGTTATGATATTTGTCCTGGTTTCGCCCGTTTGTGTCAAATTTTAGTCCTTGCTTTAGTCCTGGTTTTGTCCCTGGTCTAGTCCTGTTTTAGTCTTGCACATCTTCAAAACAACCTTCATGATGTTATACATTTTCTGATATATTACCCACCTCTACATCTGTGTGCTCCTGACTATGATATTATAAATCAAGATTTGGATCCCTGGCAGCATAGAAGGGTGGGAGATTTTGAAGAGAATACATTATCTTAAACTTGTCTTGGGCTAACATTCAACAATGTAAAAATGCCAATGAGTTGCTTTGCAAAATGATAGCATATTTCTCATTTAAGACCAATGTAATTTAAGGTTGGGTACAATACAAGGACTGTCCTCCCACTAAAAACGACATATTTGGTTGTTAGATCTCAAAATACACAATAGAGTCGTATTTTGCGTGCCAAAACGGCGCCCCTGCAGGTTTTGTCTAAAATACACAACTCAATGACGAGTTGTGGAGATTCCAGTCTTACTGGTAAGACCTGCAGGGGCGCTGCAATTTTCTCACTTCACTGACAGGAAAGGTTGCTTTCACTTTTATTTACCAGCACAATGACAGCGCAAGGATGAAAATGGATAAATTAATTTTGCTGTTGAGATTCTCAATTATTACCATATTCGATCCTGATCTAAATTTCCATTGACTTTCCTGTAAATGTTATTTCTTATTTCAGCTGAAACAGAACCAGAAAATCTAATAAGCACAAACATGTGAAAACCAAAATACACACAAATAATTAAAAAAACTGAATTTTTTTACTTCATTGATTGATGATTGTCTATTGTCCATTGTTTTTTTGCTGTTGTTTACTTTTTCGGAGTAAAGCTGTGAGCAAAGGTACAATGTGCTATGTCACAAAGGACCAGTCTGTTTAACTGGATCCGGACATTTGCCACGAAAGCTGTCCTTTAAATATTGTAAATGCAAGTAGATATTTGAAGCTTTTGTGTCATGCGGAGGTAATCAAAAGTAATGCCCAAGATGAAAAACATCAAAATAATACTTTAATGAACAAAATGGCTAGATTCATCCACAGGTGATACATCTGAAATCTCAGAATGCAATAGTAAAGTGAATTTACAGGCAGCAGGTCAATGACAATGGACCAACACAGGACTAGGGGAAACAGGGGTCTTAAATACGCCAGGAAACATGGGCGGGATGGGCGGGATGGGCAATCAACAGACATGAGGTAAAACTGAAAAGCAAGCACATGTCAGTCATGTCAATATAAGACACAAAGGACATTAACAGGGTAAAAATATAATAATAATAAGCACATTAAGGCATCGAAAATAAGGAAACAAAACAAGGATCTACGACACTCTTTCTCCTCCAGAAAAATGCCACAGTACCATCTTCAACACATCTGTCATTATTATTTGATTATATAAGTCATTATATAAAACCAAGAATTGCATGCATTCAGGGTAGATCGAAAGATTATACAAGTTATAAGTTGTAGGGTTAGTAAATAATGATGTACCGTTAAATAATAGAAACTTTACATTGGAAGTGCCACCAATTTCAGCAGATATGATACAATAAGGAGAGCAGTGTCTTCATAAATTACCCCTGGTTTCCCATTCCCTCTTTAACCATCTCCTTAGCAGAAGCGATAAAGAGAGAGGGAGCGAGAAAGATAGCGGTTGTCACGGAAACGTCTCCTGTTTTGGTGACATTGGCCCGGTACTGACAGGTACTTCCTCTCTCCGCGACAGGTGAAATGAAAAACAGCCAATTCTCATTCTTTACCAGTCAGCTATTATATATGAACCCTGCTCTCCCATTCTATAACTATTCTAAGCACATCCATTTTTTCCATGTTTTATTTGCTGTAAAGTCTATTTCTCCTCCTCCTCCTCCTCCTCCACCTCCTCCTCACTCTCTCAAAAAAACTCCAACTTTTTTTTTTATGTGCACACATCTCCCTCCTGGGTTTTTGGTGTCCCAGAAATTGTCACAAAAAAACAGTGGGAGATTAGCTATGTGGGATCTTTACTACATTTAAAACAGAGCCGAGCAGAGGGTGACAGTTATCTTTTTAGATTCTGACTTTTCCGTGTATAATGATGCTCTATTTGAGAACATTTATAATGGAAAACTGCGGCGGTCAAAAGCTGGAATAAAAAGCATTTTATAAACTTGTGAAATGTTGCACCAAATTGCCAAATGACAATGACAATAAAGCTCTTTCTGATTTTAAGTAGGATATGCATTTTTGTATCAACACAATATATGTAGAGAAAGGTAAACTATGTCCTCAGTGCTTCTAAAAAATAAGAATAAAAAAAGGCAAAAGTACAATTAAGGCTGTCTGTAGGAAATGTGGATGCATTGCTCAGGGATACAAAAACAGTGTGTGTTTGGATGAGACTTGACCTGACAACCATTCAGTTGGTGAATGAACATTCAACTTGCTGTGCCAGTGTTGGCCCATGTATTTAAAATATCTGAATGGTTGAAATGGCCCAAAAATGAAATACTCATTATCACATTATTGGTTATTCAAGGGTTTCAAGGGTTGCCACAGTGACTAGTATATTATTACTATATTATTGTAATAAAAAATGTTTTTTTAAAATTGCATGGCGATGTGCAAAGGTACTTTTACCCAATTGTATGAAGTATCTTCTGATCCCTGATTTATAATAATAATAATAATAATAAATTTTATTCAAAAGCGCCTTTCAGAACACCCAAGGACACTGTACAAGAGAATACATTTTAGATTTAGGTACTCCTACAACTTCCAGACCAAAACTTTGGAGAATTATTTTTCAGACAGGTTAGAAAGAAGTTGAACTATCTTCTATTTGGACAATACCATAACATGCACCATATAGGCATTGTTGCATACACGTTTTAACCTTCTTTGCTATACATTACCCAAATATACCCGAGACTGGCATGCTTTCCGAGGCAAAATGAGATCTCAAAGTGCTTAAAATAACATTTTAGTCCACAGCCTTAATCTATTGTAACCTGACAGGCACAATGTATTATCTCATTACATATTCAGTGGAGTTTATTATCCCTCTGCCTGAAGATCAGATGGAAAATCAGAAAATGTAATTAATGGCAGCAGATGTTTCTACTTTTCCCCAATGAGATTTTGGATAAAACTCCATTCAGTTTCCTTTCCACATAAAATACCTATTATAAAAGTGAAGAGATAAGAGCAGTGTTTGTAAAAGCACAAGGCCCACGGTTGGGATTCCTAAGAAAAAGCAATTGCATGACACAGCAAAAAGGGAGAGAAATAATGAGCAAGTGCAATTTAAAGCACTAAAGCAGTGTATTCAGATAATTGGCTATGAAGGTAATCGTGTGATATATATCATAAATATATAAGTTCTATCTAGAAATCAGGTTTTGTTTGGTAGACTCAATTGCAAAGAACATTTATGCTTTATAAGCAATGCGTTTCATGTTCCTTTTGAAAACTTGTATGAAGTGTTTGTTGCCCTCTGCTGGTGACATTTGGGAGTGTAGCATTAACACATTCGCAGCGTGGCTAATGCGCGGAGTGGAAAGTTGCTTGTACTGCTTTCAACGTAATGTAAAGACGGCATGTGTTCTGTTAAATAACCACTAAAACGTAAGAAAAAAAGCAATGAGAAAAACAAACACGAAAGCAACCACTGCAGTTTTCACGTCGATCACATTTGTTGGAAATGAGCCAAGAACATTATGTGAACGTGTTTTTATTTGTTTTGCAGGTTGTTCTACTAACTTTTTTTAAGAGTTGAGCTTCCACTGTTGAGCTGTGTTTACTACTGACCACATGTTCCCTCTGGTGCAATAGATCCACAAGCTCTGACGACCAAACGAAGGTCAGAAGTTTTCATGTACTGTATATCCATAGAGCAAAAATATGCCTTTAGCTCCAACCACTAAGTCCCTTCTCTCACTCTAATGTTGAACCGTGTACAGAAACTACTGTCTGGTATGTATGGCTGCCTTCCCTGACCACAAAGGCCAGTAAAAATCCAAAGCTCCAAGTGTCCCCTTCCTCCTCTACCGCTCTCTAACCATCATGGCCAGGGAGGTGTTCTCTGCTCAAGTCTCCGCTCCAGCACTTGTGGGGTATTAGCTAACTCCTCTCTCATGAAAGTAGGCCATGCAAATGATGCCACCGCACACGCTTTGGGAACGGAAACGCTACAGCTCTTAAGAATTCGGAATGAACCCGAAAAACGCACACAAATCACACCCGAATGGCCACAAAAATTCACAAGTGTGGGGGGTAAAGAGAGGAGATGTGAAACAAGAAAGAAGGCAGCTAAATAGATTAGTGCTTTGGGAATGGGGGATGCCTGGTGAATCAGTAGGTGGTAGTACACAACCTCGAAAGCCTTCAAATGGCAAGAACGGGAGTAATAAGGGACTCCAAACTCAATAATCTGGGTTACGGTTGGAGGAGAATCTGCTTGGTGCTTTTTCCTCAACATCAAACATATTTTCCAAAGTGCTTGCACTACATACATGAAATAAATGCAATAATGGCTATTAAATACACAATAGATAATTTAAAGAATGTAAAAGAATCACCACATGTTGGCTAGTGTAGTGTCGCATTAGCCATAGATCCATCAATGATCTAACAATTTGTGCAAACAATTACAGCACATTTGTGTTTGTGGTGATGTGCATTTCTACGCCAATACAGGTCTGACTTGGGTACATTTTGGAACAACTAAAACATAAAACAGGGTTGTCAAAAAAAAAAAAAAAAAAAAAATCTTTAAACTACACAAGCTGTAGAAATCTGAAGATAGTGAAGGCGCATTTACTGAAGTTGGATAAAGAAAGTGAACAATGCAGGAGCCCAGTTTTAAGCGCAGACCGGGGGAAGCCTGGTGAGTCAATAGACACCAAGAACAGCCGTGAAAGCCTCTAAAGCTCCAGCCCACGCAGACCGAGCAGTAACTAGGGATTATAGCCAGGAGTTAGGACGTTTCAGACAAACTCACAGACACGTGACAAGCTGAGAGCAACATATCCACCTCGTATTGTATGCTGGCCTCGAGTGTTGGCCTCATGTTTCTGCAAAGTGAGCTCCCAAATCCCAGCTGTTACAGTACACAAGAGGAAGATGCCAAGACGGCCCTGTGTTAAGCAAGGAAAAATAATATGTCGGGTGTATATGTAACGGGTTGAAACATTCATTCATTCTCTACTGCTTGTTCCCATTAGGGGTCGCGGGTGACTGGAGCCTATTCCAGCGACTTTGGGCCTTTGGCGGGATACACCGCAATTACATTGGCCAATGTACTTAACACATGCCTGTCTTTGGATGGAGAGAACCCAGTGTAACACGGGGAGGACATACATACTGATGTGAGACCTCTAATCGCTCCACCACCGTGCAACCTACATTTAAAACATGGCATATTTAATTTAAAATAGGCAACAATGCATTTTAGCTTTGTCAAGCTGTCTTCAGGGTGCATGGATCTGACCAGTTCCTATTTTTGTACACCCACACATCCATGCGCTCCTATACTTTTTATTTTTTATTAAAATATTGTATACAGCTGAAATAATAAAAAAAAATACATAAATAAATAATAAATAATAAAAAAATAAAAATAAAAATAAAAATAAAAATAAAAATAAAAATAAAAATAAAAATAAAAATAAAAATAAAAATAAAAATAAAAATAAAAATAAAAATAATACCAGGGGTGTGAATATTTCTTGAGGGTACTTTATACATAAACTGAATTTTGTTGTTGGTTGTTTTTTCTGATTTATTGATTAACCAACATAAGAAAACATTCAAGAACATTCAACGTTTGTGATATATTGTTTTTACCCCTCTAATTCTTATTCCTTGTGAATTAAATTTGGGAGTAATTGTTCCTACTTCCTATTCCAATGGCCTTTTGTGTAAGAAATGATTCAAGATAATTCCCAATGCTAGAAAAATAACCTGAGGACAAACTGTTTTTTGTTGTTGTTGTTTTTTTTTTTTTTTTTTTTTCAAATATTGATTCCTATTAAAATAATGAATAGAACACAAAACCCACACTAGCCTTTTTATTCATTCTTCTTTTACGAATCCAACCATAATGAGCATAGCCTAATTTCAGAAAATTAAAATTAAAAATAAATGAAACAAAAAAGCACACAGAGGGCAGAAGCAAAATGGTAAACCCAAACACGCACATTCAGACAGACCTTTTTGCACGCAGTGTAGTGTTTTCTACTAAAACTTTTAAAAGCCTAATCAGGAGGCTCCAAATTAGTCTTGCATAAATGACATTTCGGAGGCCATGTTTAATTGTACTGTCCCTGAAAGAAAAAAGGCCCTAGGGCTTTTGTTTATGGACAAACATCTACAGAAACTCTCTTTGAGATATACGTCGAAAAATAGACCTATATTTTCTGGCAGAACACTAATATTTAAGTCACGTCCAGCTGAATCGCAGTGCAAAATATTTATAGATTTGGCGCTTCAAGCATATTGTACAATACAGCCATGAGTGCTTAGCAAGGGGTTATTTGGAATCCAGTATATTTTTTGTAGCTGGCCCTATGTAATCAAGCAACAATAGCCTGAACATTTGTTCTGATTGCACCATTGTTTTTGATAGAAATTATGAGGGGAAAGACATTTTAAAGAAGGGAGAATTTAACGAGCACAAGGGTTTTAAAGATATGTAAATGACTAATAAAAAGAAAGCTTTTGTCTTGTGTTTAGTAAAAGATGAAGGACAATAAAAATAAAATAAAAATAATAATAATAATAAGTACACCCTCGCCTCACAGAAGGGTCTAGGTTTGAGTGTGTTGGCCCAATTTCTGTTGGGTTTACAATTCATGTTCTCCTTTTATCAGTGGGTAAAAGCATGATTTTTAGTTGATCTCTTTTCTGACAACACTGTGTATTGACATTTTCAGTAAATGTAACAGTAAATTCTGTATTGTCTACATTTTAACCAGCATTGTTGCTTACCGGAAATAGTATTTGTCAATATATATCTAGACTTCTTTAGCACGAGGCTCCTTTCTTGTATTGCATCTCTTTTACCTGCTGTTGAAGAGGTATATCTATTTCCACCCATGTTTGTCCTGTAAACTTTAATGCTCTTGTATGGCACCGTGCACCAAATAAAAGGTAGTGTTGTGTAGGCATTATCGTAAGTTCCAGAGCAGGGTCACACCTCGATCCTTCCCTACCTTATTTATACCACAATTTCTACTTCATATTCCTTCTACCTTTCAGGTTTGCAAGGGGATTAAAAGCCTGAGAGCTGATTGCCCCCTCAAAAGTCCATAACCGGCCTTTGAAATCAGCTTGTCTACTACAATCATCCTCTTCATGCATAATAAATGAATATTTTTACCATACTCTGAGGTTGTGCTCCTTGCTACAGAAGGAAAGACCAAATGCGATGGAGAAATGACATCTTATCTTAATATTAAATTCATTCACTCACAAAATTGAAACGCATGATTTTGTATGACGATTGCTGATATATTTTTCCTGGTAGCACACATCGGACCATTGAATCTATGTAAATTCTGACATATGACCTCCTCCTTAGGAAGAACAGGAGCGAGGCCTGACGAGTTAATCATGTGTCTCATTATAAAGCCAGCGTGGTGCAGCCTAGTGTCAACAGATAGTCCAATCAGTATGCACAAGGGCGGCCATTGTGCATTTCTACGGTGACCGGTGACTCGAGCTGCTTGTTATTCTCAGCACAGAGCGAGGGGGCGGTGCTTCTGGTGTCACAAATATTGCCATTACGCGTCAAAATATCACTATATTTATTTAGTTGCAAAATATGCTTGTTATATTCTAGATAATCAATCAAGCTTGCACTAAAATGTCTGGTTCAGGTTGTGCCATTTGCCTTCCGTGGAGATGTTATAGGTAAAACTATTTTTTATATCTATTCAGTTTGCTCTCTGAACATATAAGCTTTCACCTGGAACCAGTATTAAACATTCTACACTTCAAAGATTTAAAAATGTTTTATCATTTCTTTTAATCAACTTACTTCCAGATGTATATGGGTTAGAGTAACTTCAAAGGCTGTTTTGTCGAACTGCATTTTTCCCACCCCATAAAGCAGCACCTGCATACACCACACTTTGATGGATAGTACAGGATCTAATTCCAAACCAAATGTATTCAAGTTTTAACTCCCAAAAAATAAGCCAAATCATGTTTATGTCAATTTTCAGTAAGATGTATTTTGCTCAAATATGTCAACAACATGAAAAAAAAAAAAAAAAATTAAGTAGATTTAAAATATATATATCCTAAATAAGTGCAATTTTGGCAATTTTTACACACTAAGTTGCTTATTTTTATATCAAAACATCGCATATGGAAATGTTCTCTTACATTTATGTAGGTAAACTACAGAAGAAATTTCAAATTAATGTCCTGTTAATTTTTTTTATATCTTTTCTGTTCACTGACAATGTCTTGCCTTAAACTTGTCTTACATTTGTTCAGTTGTTTCTATTGCTCAAAAATACCTCATACCACATTCTCACAGTGAGCGATGTCGCCTCTGTACACATCTAACCTGCACAACATGCTTGTCGTCTCCATGGAGAGATACATTTAATGCCATACTGTGGAACCTTCAATGCAGAAAATGAACTTTAAATTTACCTGGAGCTGCATTCTAACCCACATTTCCTCCCAGCAAAAATGTCTTTCTAACTCTGAAAATAGCTTTTCTCTGCCCAAGGCACATCCTGCTTTAACCGTGCCAATGTTTTGCAGATTACCGTGAGCAATCAGGCACACTGGAGACGAGACGCTAAGGGCACCGTGCCACCGCGACATTCTGACCACCTGTGCCACGTGCAACCACCTCTATATCTCCAAAGACAATACGGTTTGCAGTCAATATCTACCGCCTACAGCTGGGCTTTTGTGCGTGCGGTCCCCTAGTGGCCGGCCTGGGCAACCACACTCTCCGCACACCAGCTTTCGACTTTGCCTAAGCTCACCCTCAGTCTGTTTATCACCTCGGAACATATTGCAAGCGATGGGGCAATCCTGAAAAGATAGCGGATGAGGAAATGTAGTTGCACGGAACGCAAGACGACACCAAAACAGGATAAAAAAAAAAAATAGACGACAAAAATTGCAGGGTACGTAATGGCCAATGGAGACACTAATTTAGCAAGCCTGGATTAATTAGGCATCCAGTGTTCCTACCTCTCTGTGCCAGTACAGGCCCCAAAGCTGTGCTCCCAAATGCAAAGTCAGACTATTGTTCCAGCGGTTTAACAGTGTATTCAGAGGAATGTGTGTGCTGTCGCTATCAATACGCACAGTTACACTAGGATTTAAGAGTACAATGTAAAGCGGGGAAATTGAGGTAAGGACAAATAAACACGCGGGTGGATGGTTTTAGTGGCTGACCTTGTGTGAGTAGAATCACAGCCAGATTTGCTTAGGTTAAACTAGGCTTAAATGTAAAATAAGATTGTGTTTTCTATTGTGTTATTTAAAGGTTCCATACTTTTTAGCTTTTCACTGTCAATTTACTTTTCTGTTAAAAATATACATTGAGTTGTGATTTTCGTTCCATGCATGCATAACCTGTAAATAAAGGCAGGTCACCTAAGTGAAAAATGTTTTGTTCTACACTGTGATGTCATTAGGTGGTATTGCTAAATTCTAAATATACATTTTTATAATCTTGATTTGACTTTAATAACATTTGAAATATTCATCTACATTTGAAAGATAAATTTGTTTTTATATTCAATTATTTTATTCATAGTTCATCCTATGTATATTTCTATTATTGCAGTCAAACAGTTGGTTTTCTTTTACAGATTTGAGTGCTATTTTGATTTTTTCCTTTTTTACGGCATATTTCTGCTGTTCTTGTACTTTACATTGCAGCACTCACATTTCCCAAACGTGGGATAAATACAGGTTGTCAAACTTATCCTTAATTATCTTCCATTGCTGTGGGTGTTTATTTATTTTTTGTTATTTTGAGGAGAACTTTTTTTAATCTTTGTAAATTTCCAGATATCCTCAATGCTGATCCTTTCACTAATGAATTCGAATAATCTAGATCCAATGACTAAATACGCACTACTACATATTCTGAAATAATTAGCAAATCTAGTGTGAAGTGTTAACTGTTGAAAGATAACCCCTGTGATTGCATACATTAGCAGCTGAAGCGTACCTGGACTCCCGTAAATGCATATGGATGAGCTCCGAGAGTCAATATTTGGTTAGTAGTGGTCTTAACAAGGTCTCTCATGTCTCTCATCCTCGGCACGTTCTGTTCTCCCATTTGCAGCTGTTATTCTGGTGAAACGAATCCATTAAAGAACCAGTTTCCTGACCGACACAATAAAGCTCTTTAAACAGATCCCGGGCCAATATGTTCAATGGCTCTTTGCTTGTTCTGCATGATAAATATGGAGCAGAACAACTCAGCACGTGAAAAGGGCTCTTTTTGTCAAGGAGAAAAGCAAAACAAAACGTGTCCATTTTGAAATTCATGAAAGATTGAAGAAGACAGAGTCTGAGGGAGTTTAGCCTCTGCAACACAAGCGCACGAGGTTGCGCCAGCCATCATATTTCAGCTCAAATCTCAGGGATTTGGAGACTTCAAGGCGGTTACACTGAACAACATTGTCATATACCATTGCAAATTTGTTAAAAGTAGCTTAGCAGAATTTTTGGACTATTGATCTAGCGGCTTTGAACGACAACATGGGTTTCAGCTTCCTGTTATATGCAACATTTTGAGGACTTTATTCTCATTCAAAACAATCAGTATTTAGTTTTAAATTGTTGATCACTTTGACAATGATCATATACTACCAGTCTGCCATCCCAACCATCAAATATATTTCACAGGAACATTTTTATTTTGACTATAACATATACATAGATCCTCTGTTTACATTTTGTACATAATTATATGGACAAAATGTAAAAGGATGTTCAAAACTGCAGAGCTGAAAGGACCTTCCTCCTCATAGTGACATGGCATCTTACTGTAGAAAGCAGTTGTTAACTTCAACTTTAACTTACTAACTTAGGAGGCTTGAATTCAGGACAATGCAGGACTACTCAAACATGCATGGATCAATCGAAATACAACTGAGCTAATGATGTGGAAACATATAACATATTTTACATAATATGTCCTCTTCAAATTGTAATAATTGACAACAGAAGTTCAGTGGGATTTCCAATCCATGTGATTTGATCACATATTACCATTGTGTCCTTGGGCACTACAGAGCATGCATTAGTGGTTAAATCCACTGGTTTGTGGAAGACATTGTGTGTGCCAATGGGGGAATACGTCCTTTGAATGGCCATTAGAATTTAGTTTTAGTGCTGTGTAAATGTGTGTATGAATCATATAATGAATATTCTGGTGAAAATCAAACTATTCAGCATTTTTAAGGAAGTCTTTGGCCACCTACAACCATATGGTCTATGTAATTGCAGGTTGGATGAAAGCCAGAAGCACCATAATTTATTACATAACCTTCTGGAACATTCTACAATTTTTTTTTTTTTTCTAGAGCCCCCCTAACTCAGGTACCACCAGGAAAATCGGTTTACTTTAGTAGTATATTGCCAGTTATGTTTTGTTGCAATTATATCCATGTTCAAAATCCTCCAAATGTTCTAAAGAATATCAAATCCACAACAATGAAAATGTTCAATACTATTCAATTTCACCTTCTTTTTAAATCACAGTTAACTTATGGGCAAACTTCTCAAAGCACACAGTTGCATTATTCATTCAGCACATTTGCTCGTGGTGATCTACTTCTCTTACAGCTGAGAGATACATTTAAGTTATAAGATGAGCACTCAACCCCCTACATTTAATTACTCAAGAGGGTTAAAATATACAAAACAAATGCACAAAATCTAATCATCCCACAACAAGTATGTATGCCTTAGCTGCCATTGCTTAAATAAATCTGTTCTGCGCTGCCATCCATCAAGCATTTATCAGAATCTGGCTTGTGGGTGTTGGATTTACACATCAAGTAACACCCTTTGCTGTTGATTCCAATGACACGTCTTGAGTATAATTTAGAGTTGCCTTTAGCTCTCCTTCACCTGCTACACTCGGCCCTGTCCGGGGTGCACGCTGATGGGATGAATATTTATGGCAGGTCTCTGCTTTTTTGACGGGCCACAAGGAAAAAGGACGGTCGGTAAAGCGAAAAACAAGGGGCGGACGCAACGTTTCAAGTCTGACTGACGTGGTATCCTCCATCAACTAATTTATTTTAAGGAGGAGAGACCCAAGAGGCTGTGCTTCAATCTCCACACACAAGTTTATTGTAATGCTAATATATTATGAGGTACCATGCAAACATAACTGATTCGGGCTCTAAATCAAAGGTAGAGCGAGCAGTTTTACGCATGCGTCTGCCGTGTGGGACATGGATAGGATATGTTGATAGTGCAGGCAAAAATATCTGTCAGTGATAGCAATCTAAAATTTGGCTTAGTGAATCTAATGTGAATGAATGAATGATACAATGGAAAGGAATAACACCACAGCAACAACACTCCTATCTTTCAAGGTTGGTGGTTAAAAAAATATATTTAAAAAATATGTATATATTGTATTGCAGTGGACAAATTCCCTTCACTTTGTGGATACAATGCTTACCACGTTGACCTTTCAAAAGCAGGTAGTAATTGATGATTTAATGCCTCCCCAGTTTTTTGGGGCGTTATGTCCTTGGGCAAGACACTTTACCCACATTGCCTCCAATGTAGCCTGCTGGATGAATGGGTTAATGGATGAAAGAGTGGCCGAATTAAGAGCGTCCTAACCTCAACCAGAGCATGCTGTTGTTGTGTCCTTGGACCAAACATTCTACCTACCGTACCTATATATTCGAGCTGCATGAATTGGGGGAAAAATGTAATTGCAATTTTTCTCACAAGTACTGTGATTGCAACTAGAGGCTGTGATAGGCACGTTATAAACAACAACACAGTAATAACTATAGCCATTTATTATATTGTAAAAAATTGAAAATCTGACACAATTTGTTTCTTTATATTTGCAAAGCAATAAACACTGTTCAGATCACAGCGAGCTGGCTACATGACTACGATGGCACTCTCGCTGTCATTCGACTCAACCACCAAATCTGCTCTCATCAAATCCCTGTACCCACCTACCTATTTGTCTCCCCCTGACTGCTCTTATCTTTCAACGGAACTTGTAATTTTCCATTGCTTCTCCCTGCCCTTTCCACTCGGATAACCTCTCTTTGCGACCGACTCGATAAACCTAAGCCACTCTTGTCCCCAAAATATCAGATACAGAGTTACTTCATGCATCGGTATTTTGTATTTGTTATGTCGAAAAAGCAGCCAACCCTGCGAGAGTGAATTAATTCTCTTCAAGCCTGGCTGCCTAATCAGATTGACACCAGCCCAAATACTCCCGCTCCATGCCTCTTGGTTTACTTTCATAATACATGGGGGTTGAAAGTTCTCCACATCATCGACGTGTTAACCCGAATCTGTTTAGCCTAATGCTGATTGCGGCCCTGAACTGGCCCTTCATTTTTGATGGATAAAATCTAACAGTGATTAAAGAGGGAAAATCAGCCTTTCTGCTTAATTCCAGGGCAGTGGATTTAGCGAAGAGAGAATTTAATTATCGCAGGTTGAGTGACCAACTATTATGTTAATATTTCTCTGCTGCAAAAATTTAGATGCACAAAAGTACATTTTTGTATGTCAAAGTGACAATTATGCTGTTTTTGCTGATTCAAATGTGTTTTTTGGAATTATTGGAGCATTTATAAGTAAGTCCTGCTCTAAAGGGAGGAGTTAACCCTTCTTTTGTCTACACGCTCACCTCATCATGGGTCGTTCTAGCCCTATTGTGATCTGTCTGACTCTCCTTCAAAGCTTTGAGTACCGAGTCTAAAGTCTAAAGAATAAAGTCTAAAGAATAAATTGTAGAAAAAGATTCAGTTGTCGTCCTCTGGACTCTCTTTTAGAAAAACAAAACGTAAAGAATAAAGTCTAAAGAATGACGGTAATGTAACACTATGGATACCAACCGCCATAAAACACCACCAAAGAAGAAAAAGAAGAAGAAGTTTTGATTACCTGTCAGTGGTGTGCTGTTGATCGACCAATAAAATCTAAAATTACTGTGTGTCACAACTATATCAAATTCTTCTAAATTATATCCAAATAAACCTGTTTTCCCCTCACTTCTGCTTCTTGGCTGAACTCAGTGTCTTTTAGTGGCCGCTACAGGCCGCTGGGTAATACTGCGTGGGAAGCGTGGGTCTGCTTTTTCCACAGCTGCTCAGTCTATGGCCGTGTTCAGAGGCCCGTTCATGCGCCGCTCTCTAACATGAGCTTTTAGAACCAGAGCAAACAGCTTCTTTTAGAGGTCTGCGCATGCGCTCAGAGGACCACACAGCCTCGAACCACAAACCCATGGATCTATGCTCAAGCCACGCTGAATAAACCTGTGTGGGACTCTTGGATAGTTGCAGGTTTTGCCCAAACTGCACATGTTCAGAGGAGAAGTGAAGCAACAGCAGCACCAAGTTTCAACGAACAGACTTACAACCTATCTTTTAGAGACAAGTCTTAGTAGCTAAGACTCGGTTCATACTTATACTGATTAGTTAGTTAGAAATACAGGAATTAATTTAACAACATAGAGTGCTAATTGTGTAATGAATTGGTCGGTGAAGTGATCTTATTTAATCCATTCAGCACCTGGATCTGGTATGGGAGTTTAGCTGAGTGGGATAGGTGTTTGCCTTCCACGTGGGAGGCTGGGGTTTAAAGCTCACCCTAGCATATTCGATTTTTTCTTTCTTTTCTTTTCACTTTTGTATTTTTCTACTAAATACTGAACACCCCAAGTCTGCTTGCACATCAATAAAAGTCACCGCATGTGATTAGCTTGATCTCTCACTTGACCAAAATGTGATGGTGCTGCTGTAAATAGAGGACAGATTTTACCGTAACCTTCCGTTTCTGTTCAAAGTTTCTTTTTAATGTATATGACTTTTTTTTTTTTCACTCGGCAACCTGTCAAGAGCAGTAGAGATAGCCACAGTGCAATATTTCAGGAGTATCAAGATAGAGGGTTAACCTAGTGTGCATATTTCAGATTATTTTGGACATCTATGGGTAACATAGTACTTATACCCCATGCAAGAGAGTCTAAGGTTTGATTTGGGGACTTTATGGGGAATTTTGTGGTGAGTTTACATGCGCAATCTTCGTATGACTTTACATTCGCTCAGTGGTCACTTGGGTGAATTTAAGGAACTTTATCTACTGCTGAAAGCACTTTTGATCATACATTCAGTCACCCAGTCACATTGAAGGCAAGGTGGAGGCCAGAATTTTGCTCAAAGCCACATCAGTGATACAAGCTGAAATTGAACTGCCACTTTAGATGACCTACTTTTTCTATAAATTCAACAAAGCTCTATTTGAACCAGTTCCTGTTCCAACTCCAAGTTCACAGGGTGGATAAGGCTAAAACTGTGCCAGCAATGAGAAGATATTACTGCCATGCTTATTGCATTGATTGATTGAGTATGCAATTACAAACTGAATAAATAAAACAAAATATCAGAAAATTAAGTATCTGTAAAATGAGAGTGACAATCAACAGAAAAGTCATATTGCACAACACTATCTCTAAAACCTAGAACAATAGCCCTTTGGTACAGGACGCTGGGACACAAAGACAACAAGGAGAGGCTTCACGCCTGCAGGAGCCTGCATACAATACATTACATTTAACATACAAAACATAACACATGAAGACATTAATAGAGGATTGTGACATTCCAAGGTAACTTCAATGTGTCGTGCCACCCAAACGCCTAGGATAGCGTAGCGTCGAGCCTCGGATGCTAAAAACACAACCTACATTATTTGCCTGTTGTTACGAAACCAATTGCCCATTTACCCCCATGTCTGATACCTGGCAACAGTAAACTTAGCGGCCACCTGCAGGCAGAAGACGGCAGGCGCGCATTTCTACACCATGCTTCAATGTCGCTAGGGCAACACCATGTAACCATTCACACATACTGCTTAGGGAAGGCCCAGTAGAATCAGAATCAGAAAAGGTTTGTTGCCCTTGTCATTGAACACAGTTTGCAAACATAGGAACTTTCTGCGTTAAGGTACAACATAAAGCAATAAATAATAAAATAATAATAATAGCAACGTCTATAGTCAAATATGGCATGCATAAGTTAAGAATTTACAAATAAAATAAGGTAAAAAATACACAGATATTTACACAAAAATATACAGATGGTTGGAAATAATGCAGAAAGTGAACAGTGCGTGAATAGTATAGTTTGAAAAATTGTTAAAGTGGCCGGTGTTAAGTGTTCATGAGTCCAACGGCAGAGGGAAAGAAACTATTCTTGTGGCGGGAGGTTCTGGTCCGGATGGACCGTAGCCGTGAGGGGTTCAAATACTCCATGGCCAGGGTGAGAAGAGTTAGCTGTAATCTGACCTGTTCGTCCCAGAGTCCTAGAGACGTACAGATCCTGCAGAGATGGAAGTCTGCAGCCGATCACCTTCTCAGCAGAGCGCAGAGTGTTAGTTATAACACAATGTAGCCACAGAGCATCGGTGGATGTGACTGGTAAAAGATGGATTTGAATGCCTGAGATCAAGCGGCATTTGTTGTAAAATACAATGTTGAATGTTTGAAGGGAATGCATTGCTTGGTGTGCGGGTTGTAGCAAAGTGAATATCCTCGCCATTTCAGACAGTCAACCATTTGGCTTGTGATGAGCGTTATAAAGCGGCACATAGAGCCTCACACAAAATGAAAAACACCTCCATAATGGTCACATTCAGTGGCCCAGCAGCAGCGGGATTCATATGTTAACAGCTGCAAAATGAGGCACATTGTGAGGGAGGATAATGCGCCGCTAGGATTCTCTACTGAGTCCTTTTGCGAATGGGGAATGGGCTATCAAAGTAATGGTATGTGACTATGCAGACATCCATATTTTGTGAGTTTGTAATGCTGTGAGATTATAAGGGATTTTAATTAAGGTAAGCAACAAGTAAAATTAACAAGATGGGCATTTGCAGTTAACAACTGGGAGATAGAGTTCACCAGCAAATAAAGTGGATTTCTGTATCAATTTGCATGTTTCTCCCTGTGTCTTATTGGGTTTCTGGGTTTCAACCCAAAGCATGCATGATAGGTAAAACCCTCCAGCTATGGTAGTCCAAGCCTAGCACAAAGATCACACTTCACTGCAGCGATCGCTGCTCCTGAGGAGATGCCTCAGCGAGATTAAAGAATGCAGAGGACAAATTTCCCTACGGGGACAATAAAGTGTACCTTAACCATAGCCTAATACATTGCCTACTACCACAATCATTGTTGTTGCTACTACAGGTAATACTATGTTTGCACCAGTACTGTATGCCCATTAATCAAAAAATATCAGTGGCAAAATGGTTGACACTAAAAGTACATGTCTAGACTGGCCAACAAACTTACAGTTGAAATAGACATATTATGCATTCTTCCATCTTTAATTGGCTTGTAAACATATTATTTCACATTTTCTAACTGAAAATAATGTTGACATTTAGAAAACACACTTTGAGAACTACACTTTAGTTTCCGGGGCAATATTTAGTGGTGGTAGTACTGCACACCCAGTAATGCAAAAGGTAGAGTGACAAAATGATTGACATCAAATGTAAGTTTCTGACAAATCATTTCAAATGGGGGATTAATGAAGCGGATATATTACAAACATTTTGTGGCTTTAATTGCCTTTTTAAACATGTTTTTTTTTTAGAAACCTTGGCATTAGTTTATATAATTTGCTAAGTTACAACAATAAAACGCCTCAGTTCCAGGTGCCTATTTAGACGTAGGAGCGCCTTCTGTGGTCAGCAGTGGGCATGAACAATGAAAAAAATGAGAGAACATGAATGCTATGCTAACAGAACCAAGTTAGAAAGAACCTCAGAAATGCTCAGAACAAGTTTAATGATGTTTATGGACTTCGGGTTTCTGATCTGTGACACACTGCATGGGGCAAATTCAAATTTGAGGGATTTCTGAGCGGTCAGAGAAAGAGGATCTCTCAAACAAGGTTAATGAAACCAGTATGAATAAAGCAAAATACAACTTCAGAGGTTTATAATAAGGGGACAGCAATAGAAGCTTAAAAATATCTATGTTGCAAGGTGTACTTTGTTGGTTGTGCTAAGGTTTAGGTGAAATTTGGTTTATTTTATGCTTTGTATCTACCAAATAATATATACATTCATTTTACAACAACTAAACTTTTACAACAACCAAAATTAATAATAATATCCATAGTAACTTCAACAGCTATGCAAACAGAATACACCATTTGGATTACATAACGCATCTACATCTGACTCTTATTACATTCATTGTTTTCACACAATTTCCACAGCACACAGTGTCAACAAATCTCACTTGTCGATTCGCCATAGAATGGTTATATTTCTCTCACTTTATGTTGTGGCAGATGGTTCAGCCTTTAGCTTAGGCAGCACTTTCACTGCAGACTATCAGAGTAATCTCAGGTCACCAGTCAGAGGAAGGTCGAGTAAGCAACACCAGTTCTCCAACAGACAGCCAGTGCAAATCTCCCAACGAGAAAGTGCGTACTTTATCATGACGCGCTTGTAAACGTCATGCTCTGGGATATGATCTAAAATGCTCTACAGCCATGCACGGATACACAGTGCTTGATTGTTTTTGTATTCGACAATGTGACTTCAGTAAATATCCAAAAACACCGATTTTGTTTAGATTGTTCATTATTGATGTCTGTTGAGCTGCAAAAAGCGTCTAAATGCATCAGCAAAATTGTGCCTATTCTACCATCATTAGGATCTGAACTCTCGCATGGCATGCTTTATTAATTTATCTTTGTTATTTGGGCTGATTGTGACCAGAGGAGTCATCATTTACATGATGTAGTTTTTAAAAAAAATGATGTGCACATATGAAGAAATTCATGGTATGTTTTAATCATTTTGAACACAATTAAGTAATTGAATTATTATTATTTTTTTTACGCAATTTATTATGTGCCTGAACACAGCACATTTTTTCCTGGTGTGAAAACAACATGAGAAAAAAACAACAACCTTTTGGAATAATGCAGGCACAGGAAGACGTACGCGTTTAACAAGTAAAACAAAACATTCAGAACATTCTAAATTCTTGTTAGTAAATGTGAACACCGAAACTTAGTATCTTGGTCTAAACAACCTAACTAGACAATCTAATGTGGTCCTAGTAGGCTACACATTACTGACCTAGAATGAAGCAAGATTATGGACAAAGTCTAATACCTTGATTTTCAACCAATATGCCACTAGTTTGCCTTAAGGTATTGCCAGATTTGTCCTGAAAAAATAAATCCAAAAAAGAAAGCAAGACAATCACAACAACCAGACACAGTTGCATTGACATTAGGCCTATTTTTTATTTTTTAGTAGGTGACGTGCTGCAGAATGTTTTCAACCAAACTTGACTCAAAAAAGATTGAAAAACAAATCTGATACACTGAAAGTGGGGGTTTTGAGACATGAGCTGGAGGGCCACACCATTATTTTTATGATATAAAGTTAAAACCATGGTATATGGTGTGTATGTATACATATACATACATATATATACACACATACATATATACACACACATATATATACACACATATATATACATACATACATATATATACATATATATACATATACATATATATATACATACATACATACATACATACATACATACATACATATATATGTGTACACACACACACTTCAAACAACATCATTAAACCTTTATTATTACCTATTATGCACTGTTTCCCAGCTGTAACAAGGATTATCCCGTTATCTGGATTCCTTCCCATGTACATTCTGTGATGCCATGGGAAAACTGGTCTGCTAGGTTAGATATGGTTTGATATCAGTGAGACTACAAGGGCATTAAGGTCTGAGGATAAGAAAAAATTCTGCAGAAAATGTTGTTGTTAATGATTTCATACTAGTCCTAGTTATTCACAAGAGGACAAAAGAGACAATTATAGCTATTAAATATCAATAAAAGACAGTAGGTCCAGCTGCTCTGTTAGAATTACACTTCTAATAATGTGTTTTCAGTATTGTTGCATATTTCTTTCATACATAAGTTGTGGATATTGAGTGATTTACCTGCAGGGAAAAAAGGGGGCTGAAGTGCTGAAAAACAATAATTAAAAAATGCAAATGCAATAAAGCACAAGCTGGAGATAATGTGCTAATATGAATATGTATGAGTTTGTATGCAGTTTATAAATAACATTCAGGGCTATAATTTAATGGTTTTCATGCAATCGCAAGTATAATATGTTACCCGAAGATTTATTTACATTTTAAGTATTTTATAAAATTCTGTCGTGGTGCTGACGAAATGTCTCAAAACTTTAAGGCATATCTATGATCTGACGACATATCTGACCTAAACTGCACTCTGAAGACCACCAACTGTCAGAATTTCATGCAAAAAGAATGTTCGTTGAGTAATGCAAAAATTTTGGCCAACTGAAACCTTCGACCGATTAATCAACGAGGCGACTAAACCCACAACTCTATAAAATTCCTCCTGGAGTGATGCATCGCAAAAACTGTTCCAAAGGTAGTCATCTGGGCAACGTATTAAAAATCCAAGATGTTTCAACTTCCAGCTTTTTGACTTGCGTTGCCATGGTGACTATTTTTGAAACTGTTTCTACGATTCCCTATGTGCCATGTATAAATGCATTGATTAAACAATAAATAAATGAATAAATAAATAACACTGTGTCATAACAAGTACACATACTCAAAGCAATTACACATACACAACCCCATCCTCCTCTTATTCCCAGGTGATGCAGATTTATAGACCCTGAACTCTTAAACCTTAAAACCCCATTCATTCTCTGATGGGGTTATTACCACCAAATCAACAGGTGCTTAATAAACCAACCCAAGGACGAGGCCCCATCGTTACAACAGCGCTACCGTAAATACGCTATACACCGACAGGCCTGTTTCGTGCCGTTTTGCCTTTTATGACATCATTACGCACGATCTCTCCCCCATTCTCCTGCTCAGAATTCAAGGATGGTTGCTAGTCTTTAAGCAGCCTGGAAAGTGTTTTGTGGCACAATCAATTGTAAATCTGACCATCGTCAGTTTCGTCAATACAGACCTTTTATTACCTGGCTAATCCAATCGATAACCCAGGACTATCATTTTTTTCAGTGAAAGATGACCTCCACATCAATGACATTTGTTTCAATGAATCTTGGATGTAGGGCAGGTATTACTTGTGTAGCGCGGGGGAATAAGGATCCATCATCGTCCACCGTCCTCTCACTGAAAATGTCTGTCAGGTTTGGAGTTCTATTATGAAATATGAGGCTTTCCTTTGCAAAGATTTTCACAGTGGACTTTTTTTGTGATGGTGCGTGTAGCTACCATCTTGCAAGGACATCCAACAATATTTGACAAGGGTATTAGAAAAGACTTAACAAGAGCAACTGAAAAATATAGTTACACTACTACTACCACTACCACTGAAAATATTAGTCTATAAGCATATTTGTATGACCTCAGTAATGTAACTAGAAAAGTATGTGAAAAGTGTGTGTGTGTGTGTGTGTGTATATATATATATATATATATATATATATATATATATATATATATATACACACACACACACTAAGTTCACCTCTCATCTAAAGGCTCATTTTTTTATGCTGCAAGGCGAAATGTCTTCAACTTAAAAACCAGTCAAGACGAAAACTTCTTGTAACGTTGCATTCTTATTCAAAGAACTGTTCCATTACCATCTATCTTTGTTATATGGTACAAGCTATTTAATCATAGCCAGTATATTTTTTGTCAGTGTTATACTTTTATTACCGTAAATGTTAATACACTCTCTTTGTTAGAAGCATTGTATCTGCTGATGTGTTCTCACTTGTCCATTGTTGTGATGAAGACTCGATTCCTCTTGTTGATTGACTCTTTAAATGTTTTTTGTTTGTTTTTTTTTAACAGAATTCACAATGATCTGTAGAACTCAACTCTCTATATTTCACATTAACAAATAAAACAGTTGAGAAAATTGTAAACACCCTTTTGTCATGAATTTAGAGTATTTCAGAAAACATTTGACTACTTCTCTTGACACACTCTCAGTCAGCCCTGCTTTAATTTCAAATGGACGTTGTGCTTGCCTAAAATACCACCCTTTAAAAAGAAGCTATTCAAATTCACAGGTGGTAGAGTGCCTTTAAAAAGCTCAACTACCATCTCTTTTATAAACCTCAGATTCTAAAGAACCTTACCCTCGAATTTTCTTCTTTCAAGCATGTGCGCCGACTAAAATACATACGAGTGTTCAGTACATGTTTCCATTGAAATTGGCAGCTTCCTTCCTTTCTGCTTTACATTAAAGATACTTTAGCAAATGCTCAAAGCTACATGGAGTGTGGAGGCATGCACATAACAAAAATAAGAGTTCATGCATCATGGAATGCCAAGGTTTGCAATGCTGTTGATACACTTTATTTTATTTTTTTTATGTTAGTTCATGTCTCTGCTTCTTCCCACACATCTTCATAATATGTAATATGAAGGCGGCGGATTCCATCAGTTTTTGACCTGTGAGCCCTAATTGAGCGGGTTATAAAAGGAACAGCAGATTTTTAGAACAGTTATGTTTTGAAACATATTTTGTGTCAGTGTATTTGCAATGATTTGTTGTAGACAAAAAAAGTACCACTGATGTTGCATTGATGGGGCCGAAATGGCACATGGTACTGATAACGTTTGCCTGCAGTTCAGAATAACTCTATATGACACCTAACCCTCATTGCACATTCCAGGAATTGAAACATTCTAATGGTTTGTTATGGTAACCTCTGATTTAAAAAAGTTGCAACTAAATTACCAACATACTTAGGCCTGTCATGATAACACATTTTTATGTATTTCTCCAAAAATGATAAATAATAAACACTATTATGTATTCATGTATGCATGCAAATATGTACTGTATGTGTGTATGCGTGTATTTATTTATTTATTTATTTATTTGGGACAGCACACACGTATTAATGAACCTCTGTAACAGTTGCAGTGTAAATATTCCAGATTATAGCCAAAGATGCTAGTTTCCATCCTTTGCCACTAAGCAGGTAGCGCTGACAACAATTACAAAAGAAGTATGATAAACAAAAGTTTCATTGTGGAAAAAGGTTCAAATGTAGTTTAAATGTAGTAATATGGACAAAACTGTATTTTTTGTATCAGTCACATTATTCAACCCTCTAGAAAAATGTGCAAAACGTACAGACAAAAAATACTGAGCCCCCCCCAAAAAAATTGTTCCGTCTTTCTTTTTTTAAAGGATTTTTTGACCTGTAGGCTTTATGCGACAGGACAGTGCAGCATGAAATGGGAATGAGACTTGGGATTGACATGCAGCAAATTGTCGAGAGCCAGATTCAAACTCACGACACTGCAGCCTGCCCCACACAGCATGTTGACCATGATCGCCACTGATATTATTATGACAGGCCTAATTCGACTTTACTGTTGTAGAGGATAGTTTAACTTTTTTTATAATAAGTAATAACAATAAAAATAATAAGAATACACTGCACAAAAATATAGCAGTAATGGATTGCCAAATAGGAAATAGAAATTATGCTTGATTTTTTAGAATAAAATAAGACTAGATTAGTATGATGAACAGACCTAGAAACAGCTGCTGTTGTGATTTGCAGACTCCCCGTACACTGCGCCACTCTTGAACTCTTTTCAATCAAGCCATTAGAAAACCCACTTGACACATTTCTGATCCAAACCTCCGCATCACACTCCTCCTGGTGCATCCGAATCTTGACGTGACCACTGACAAAAACATGCCAATCTGCCGACTCCAGTCTCAAATGTATTATTTCAGCTCAGAAAATAAAACATGTCTTTAAAAGGGAGTAGATCAGAGAATGGACAGCTGTCTGTGGACAATGGCCTGGGTGGCTCTATGGGTGGAATGCTGCCAATCTATCAGTCTGCCCTGGAAGACTGTCAGATTTCTATGGGCTCCTAACTGCTCCTGCTGTCCAACTATCCAGCGCTCTCTCTCCATTTGGCTCACCCTGCGTGCCCACCTGTCCGTCTGTGAATCAAACTTGGAGGGTGTCGTGGCTGCAGGTCTAATTTTCTAAACAGGAAGCCTTGAAGCAGAGGCAATAAATGCCAGCAACAGCTACAATAAGAAATTGTTCCATATTTGATTCTGCATTTTAAAATGGGTTTGCTGGTTTCAGAATGCATTTCAATGAACGTTAACTCTACTATTTAGCCATTTGAAATCTCCATTGATTTAACATACCATGATACCCTGAGAATGCTTGATCTCGCCTGGTCTTGGAAGCTAGTGAGGGTTGGGCCTGGTTACAATACTAGCTGCAGTGGTTGTAGTGCATATTATTGTTGCGTCCTTGGGCAAGACACTACACTCACCTTTCCTTCAGTGTCCATGCAGACTAGTGCATGAGAGTGTGTTTGTAAGAGCGAGGCATATATACAACATTTACGTATATAATTTGTGTTCCATAACTTGTACGTCCCAAACAAATGTATTTATTCATTTATTTATTTATCTATTTGACAGGGACATAGCACAATAAATATATTGCGCGGACTAGAGATAGCAACAAGCTCACTTTCATCCGTGTTCCCTGGGCAGAAGCAAAGTGACAGCAGGTTCACAGTGTGCAGGCAATCTATAAAATGTCCCAAGCAGCATTTAAAATACAGCTACAAAACTGCAAAAACGGCAAAAACACCAATGAACAATCACCAGCAGAGGGAGCACCTCATCAGCAATCTGAATACAAATTTACAAATATTTACAATTTACAATATTTCTACAGACACCAGTCTTACTAATGACTACAAGCCAGAGTTGCCACACAGATAAAGTAAGGCGTTCCAGGCTGCTTTACAGAAAAGCACGTATGTTAAAATGATGAACTAAAAATGTAATTATTAAACTAACTGAAAATTCTATGAGTTGTGACAGCACAATCCCACTCCTTAAAAAACATTTACGCATTTACCTCATTATTTGGAATATCTAAAAAGGAAATCAAGAATACTGATAATATTGTAACAAAAAAATGCACGAGTCACAATTTAATTCTGATTTAGTCCTTATCGTCTTCAAGAAAAATAAGTCTAAAAACAAAGCAATGTAAAGTCAGATTAGCTCAAATGCTTGCACTGAATGGATTCCACACCAGTGTGTAGAATATTGCAAGCAGAGTCATTTCATCTACATTTTGTAAATAGGTTGATGCATTTTCCAATTGTGTTTGTTTAGAGCAGTTTGGCAAAGCACACCGGAGGAGAGCCAACATAACTAAATCATGCACTGGTGATAATGAGTATTACGAACCACTTTGTACATTAGTATTAACGTTAGTACTACTTTATACTGTATAATGTACTCCAGGGCTACTTTATTCACAAATTGCAGTGAATTAAAGCAACTCTGGATTGGAGGTAGGAGGATGATCCTAGCCAATGGTCAGTTTGGGCAGGAGCGGCTGGCGTTTAGAGAACTCATCCACTAACTGAAAACTCTTTGTGCTCTTAGGCATGTGTTGTGGATTTTCTATTGAAAGACTTAAAGAATAGCTTACTATAACACATGACTTTTCACCATCTTGCATGTGTTTGATTTGTGAGTTATTGGGAGTGGTCGGAGGAACCAATGGCACAGATTGGCAGCGGCAGGCTCCACCAAGTGCAAAGTGAAGGAATATTGCACGTAATTGTAGAGCAACTTTTAGCATCCAAAGTGAAATATTTTACTTCTGTATTTCTCCCATTCTTAGTTGCAGATAAGACACTTTAGGCATAATACATAGATACTCAAAGAGATGTTGGAATTGTGCAAATGCACAACTTCATAATGGTTTCAGATCATTCTAAATGCTCTAAAGGCAAGATACTAATATGTACATTTTCTGATGAGGTTGGAGTGCAATAATAGAATGTGATATTGAGCAGAGTAAATGGTCAGGTTTAACCTTGACTCAACTACAACAACAGCATTTTATCCACTTTTTATGTTCACAACAGCTTATAAACCAAGTCCAGTGACATTCATGCAGCTAGCAGCTGAAACATGTAAAAAAAAGGAAAAATACCGTACATCTCTTACCTTATTGTCTTTAAAAATAACTTTGAAAAGAGTTTTAACCCCAGGCGCCTGCCCCCATTGGAGAGAGAGACATCACATACTGTCTGAGAACAACCAGTCCACTCAACTCATCAATATCTAAGAATCAAGTCGTGTGATATCAGGCTTTCAAAATATTAACTTCTTTGTAATTTAATGAAAAACCCATCTATGACGGTAGAGGGAACACAAACACCTTCATGAGAAATACTGTCATTTTGAGTTAGCTTGTTTTCAATTAGATAAATAGCACCAACACTGTGGGGTTCCTCTAACTCCTCACACCCACACAGAGATTACTCCATCTCTGGCTGTGGTGATGTCAAGGCACAGGTTTGTACATGGAGCAGGAGACAGAGGTGGTATTTAACAACCCAGAATTACTCATATTGCATGAGAAGTTAAGGTTAAGGGTCCAATACAATCCTAAAGGAAAATAGTTAGATATTCAGCAGCAGTGACTCATTGGTTGAGCACAAATTCACCCACAAATCTAAAGTTTGTCAGTTTGATCCCTGTTCCCACTACAAAATATCATTGTAATCTTATGCAAGACACCTCTTCAGCCACATTAAGTCCTCTTTATACTGTTTTTCAAAACAATTAACACAAACCTCTATGCCAAATGACTGAACTGGTGGTATGTGCCTGTGTTTTATCAAATATACGTCTTGCAGTAGTACATCCAGTAATCGTTTTGACAACAACCCTTGATATATATGGCCATTGGCTTGGAAAAGATCTATGGATGCCTTTGATCTGCAAATAGCACCATTTTGTATGTCTTAAATGGGTTTGGCAAATATTGCTCAATATTTGCAAGTTCCACACACACAGCACAGTGAACAAAGCAATGATTTAATGAGAACAAAAACAACTCTTGCTGCCATCAATTCACTTTCTGGTATATGAACAAATTAGTTTCAGAACAATGCGAATCTATGCTTGTAAATATGTGTAGTCATGGTATTGTCTCCCTGGAGTTCAATGTTCACAACTGGCGGGTGGATTAACCGATTAGAGAAATGCATGGTCCGTTTGTGTCAAAAAAAACAACAAAAAAACTGCTGGTCTCACTGCCTTCAAAATTTGCATTCATCCTGACAAATTTCCTTCATCAAAATCGACTTTTCCCCATCAGTTCCAAGCTGCTCCTTTTCTTTCATCATCTTGTTTCCCTGCACCTCTGACCCTATAAGAGCAATAGCCATTTTACTCTTTCTTTTACTTTGCTGATTTACAACAACGGGATTTTATTGAATGGAGTGAGAGGTGACAGAGTCGCAGTCGGCTTTAATGAAATAATAATGTAGTTAATGAGAAAATGGATGCCTCATTGGGTCGGATAATGTCCTTTAACCTTTCTGGCAATCCGCACGGCCATTATGTATTTATTATTACAAACAGTAGCGGCCCTTTATGCAACGTGTTCCCATTTGGGCGTAATTGTCTATCAGGGGATCGCTTGGAATTTGTGGCGATGAATTACCATAACACAAAAGGCTTTCAGAACATTCAAAACTCTACCAATCATTTATCTTTTAGATGAACCATGGAAATCGAGAATAGGGCTGTTATTTAGGTTGATTCAGAACTCTGTAAAACAATTCAACAACATGGCTACATAGCTGAGTAACTTTCAGCCAAATGTAAAATGTGAAATGAACAGGAAAGATGCATTTCTATTATTGTTGGGGGGTCATTAGTAAATGGACTTACAGCAAGTGATATATATTCAATAATACATTTAAATAATAGATTCCAAAATGATATCATCAACATGGTCATCAATAAATATTAGTAAAGGGGCACGATGTTACTTTTCAAATGGAAGGTCTGCCCTTGTCTCCATGAAGATGTTATTGCACTGCTTAGAGTGTTCCAAATGTTGCATTAAACTTATGAATCTATACATTTGTTTTCAGGTGTTTTTATTGCTCAACAATACCTTGAACAACAGGGATTCCCTACACAGATTTAAACTGTAACTTGGTCTCTACGGTGATACATGAATAAAATGCTGCACTGGCAAAGCAATAACGTCTCAGTCATACTGCTTTTCCAGGTATGCAATTTAACCTTCTAACCTTCTACTATTAGCGACCTTAGCCTCGCAATCTCTTACCTGAGAATACGTTTTCTCTTGTAGTCTTGAAAACATGAAAAAAACCAAAAAAAAAACATAACTAGTTTACTAACAGTCCAAACGTACAGTATTCCTAACCTCTCTGTCGTAGCATCCTAATTATTCACCACAATGAGTTTAGTATATGAGGATTACCGGTAGTACTTTTTACAACGTTCATAGTCCAGAGTTTTGGCGTCACACCACCGACAACAACTGCTAACTGTTACTTTCGGGTTTGCAAACAATAAAACCCCCTTACAATTAAATCCAGACAGCGCACATCTGTCTCATTTTCACACTAACAGCCTTTACAGTATATCTGGACAAAGGCAGGAGAAATGTTTTGTTTTTTGTTAATAACATGATAAAAATTTAAATGAAATGGGTACCTGATGTGTACTTTTTATTGATATAATCTTGGTAAAATTTATGAAAAATAAAATATAAATACATATACAAAACTCAGATTGACAATTGACTCGCAGTAAATCACAGGAGTTGATCAATCCAGACTGTAATATTGAAAGCGCCATTAGCCCACCCGGTCAAACTCCTGATTAGTCCAAAGCCATTTTACCCTTTCAGTGATGAGGCTGCCATCTTTAATTAATTCTCGGTAGCGAGCAGACGGAAAAGGCTTTTTATTAAACAATCCATGCGAGTGGCGTTTCCAAATGTCACACGTGTTTACTCGTGCATACAGCGGAACAGAACTTCAGTGAGGAGGAGCATTAGCAGCTTCAGTAGTTTCAGAGAGAAGTGAATGACAGGAAGGGTTTACCAAAAAACAAACGTGGATTTTGTTTTGAGAATTGAATGTACAGTAAAAAAGAGGCCGTAATTATTTTTGTTGCATTTTCTTCGGTTGGTTATACTCAGTTTAATTTGAATACAATTAAGTTACTTTATAGAAAGAATGGGGCAATACTTAAACAGATTTTTTTTTTTTTTTTTTTTAAAGCTGCCAACTTGTGTTCACTATGCTTTAGGATGAGATTGTATAAATAAATATTAGGCTTATGTAGTTAGTTCCAACTAATATTAGGACTAATATTAGTTAAAAAAAACTCCAAACTCCCACCTCAATTGGCCGTTTTCTGTCTGGACGGGCAAATCGGGGGGTTAGACATTTCCCTTCTCTTCCAGGTAGTGTAACTGCTACATTGGTGATCTAAGACCCTCATTAGGCATGGATCAAACAGCCGCCGCAGCAGCAGCAGATCCCTGGGACTGTGCAGCGCTAGAGATTAAAGCTAGAGAGCTGTTCCACGCCATGTCAGCCATGTCTGATTTCTCCTATACATGTTTAATTGTGGGCTAGAAGACAGGGAACGGTCTTACATGCATACTTTATTATATTGAGATTTTTTCCCCTCTTTTCTTGAGTGCAATTAATAGTTTGACACAATGACCTTGGATAGTAGGAAGGAGATGTGGTGGATAAGTAGTGCGGGAGCAAGAAGGGAAAGTGAATATGATCATGGATATACATATATATAGAGTGGAATCTCCCAAAACATATCTTCTTTGTTATCCTAACAGTCCTGTAATGGGCCATAAAAATCCTACTGTTTGCTGGCTACTGCTCCCTCATCACTGATGATTACTGAATTAGCATCTGAATGGCCAGAGATGATCCCACCCCATGATTTCAATATTCTGCTATATATTACAGGTACATTTAACCTTAAACCTCCATTCCTGTTTAAAGGGATTCTTTTTTTATTTTTTATTACAAACATGGCCTCCTTAACTCCTCTTTCAAACCATCTCTTCTCCTGCTTAGAATCTTCACCTCATTGTCTTTGAGGTGTTTGTAGCTTTAAGATGAAGATGCACGGCACACTGAAATCCTAAATTTGCGTGCCTTCTGTGTTGATAGAGACTTGCAGTGCAGTGTACTGCTCTTTACAACTTTCCTCACTGCATTGCATTCAAAAAACAGTGTCCAGATGACTACAACTGAATCTTCTTCTACAATTTGCATCTAAGCTTCCTAAACCACAAGCCCTCGGCTCACTGGACAAGCCCTCAGAGCTTTCAAGCGTACAGAGTTTGTGTGCGGGTGAGTGACTGTTTGATCCTAAAATATTGGGAATTAGGCTTTTTAAAACTGTCGGCAAAAGGCTAATATTTATTAGCATAGCCACGCAATAACATGTAAACAAGAATTAGCCTGCTGCTAACAACCTAGGACGAACAGCTCAGTGCTCAGTCCGGAGTGCTTTCTTTAGTCCACTTGTTCCTCCTGGCGACAGTAATCCATTACTGGCAACAAACAGGGTCTTTGTAACAGGTTACAAAAGAGAAATCCTTTGTTTTGAGACTTTTTGTTAGCACTGCCCCACAGATCAGATGCAGCTTTCATCCTCAAGATGGCAGTAACAACGAGTTGTGTGACATCACCCATGAATAGCATCTCAGACACTCGGACTATCAGCACCGGAGCTCCTCAGGGCTGTGTACTTTCCCCTCTGCTCTTCTCCCTGTACACAAACTGCTGCACCTCCAGCCACGACTCCGTAAAACTCATCAAGTTTGCGGACGATACCACCCTCATCGGGCTCATCTCGGACGGGGATGAGTCTGTCTACAGGAGGGAGGTGGACCGGCTGGTGTCCTGGTGCAGCGGTAACAATCTGGAGTTCAACGCCCAGAAGACAGTGGAGATGATCGTGGACTTCAGGAAAGCCACAGCCCCCAGCCCCCCTCATCATGACAGACTCCCCCATCACCACCGTGGACTCCTTCCGCTTCTTGGGCACCACCATCACCCAGGACCTCAAGTGGGAGCCCTCCATCAGCTCCCTCATCAAGAAGGCCCAGCAGAGGATGTACTTTCTGCGGCAGCTGAGGAAAGCCAAGCTGCCAGTGCAGATGATGGTGCAGTTCTACACGGCCATCATTGAGTCCATCCTCACCTCCTCCATCACCGTGTGGTACGCTGGAGCCACAGCCAGGGACAAACAGAGACTACAGCGCATTGTGCGTTCTGCTGAGAAGGTGATCAGGCTGCAGACTTCCATCTCTGCAGGACCTGTACGTCTCCAGGGCTCTGGGAACGAGCAGGTCGGATCACAGCTGACCCTTCTCACCCTGGACATGGTCTGTTTTGAACCACTCCCCTCAGGCAGGAGGCTACGGTCCATCCGGACCAGAACCTCCCGCCACAAAAATAGTTTATTTCCCTCTGCTGTTGGACTCATGAACACTTCAAAACACCTGTCACTTTAACTGCAATATTCAACCACTCACTGCACTGTCACTTTCTGCACTATAACTTTAAACATAACTGTAAACTTGTGTACATAGAAATGCCTATTTTTATTTTTATTGTATAGTAATTTTAAATTGCTTTCTTAATGCATGCCCTTTTTTTGATTGAATATATGTTGTTTTATTATTGCTCAGTGTTTTATGTTGCACCTTAAGGCCGAGACAAGTTCCTACGTTTTTGAATTTTGTTCATTGACAATGGCAATAAACTCTTTCTGATTCTGATTCTGATTCTGATTTAGATTGATGTTTAATATTTTAGTTACGACTGCAAATACAAACATTGCATCTCCCATCCCTTTGTATTACATGAGATAAAGCAAAGCCATTAGCAAGTTTAGCCTACAAAGGTCGACCCATTCTATATTGCAGGCACATACACATTTTATTCCACTGACATTTGTGCACCAGCATCTTCTGCTCAACAGTTCAGTAGATGTTCTATGTGAAACTCAATAATTTACCATGAAGACAATAATAACAGGAAAGCGCTTTATGCCTCGACAGTAAACCTAGGGAAAGGGCAAGGGATTTCCAGGCATTCCTGATACTCCTATGGGTCGAATTTCTTTAAAGTAACTGAAATTAATGTGAAGTTGTGAAGGTACGGCCGGTGTGTGATTAGTTTGTAAAAGGTCGTGGGCAATATTCGCGCCGTAAAGTTTAGGGTCAAGAGTGTGCACTGCGGTCCTGCTTGCACAGATGAGATTGAAGGCTGAAGAATACATTAAAGCAGAGGAGTAGGAGAGTAGTGTAGGTGACTTTTACAGCAAAGGCTGCGCTTTTAGAAAGTATAGGGAGGGAATGTGTCTATAGTGTGAAAACGGCCAAGATTTAAAGCTCCTGTACCTCATACATAACGTAGTCTTTTTCAAATTACTTTTCAACACCTTAGCTTTGGAATTTCCCATTTTATGAATCAAAATGTGCCAACCTCTTTGTTTCCATGGATATATTATCGCTGGCCTGGAATGTAAATGTCTCAAAAGCAGCAACAAGCCAAGTTACAGGTCAGATCTGTGGCGATGCAAGCTTCCTCACAGTAAGAATAAATGTATTTAGCTACAGTATGCGTGGTAAATTGAATACATACAAAAAAATACAGTGAATACAGTGAAGATACTAGTGAAACCAATATCACCTCCATAGAGAAAAGCAGGCAGCAAAATACCTTGAAACAAATGCAAGGAAAACAATTAAAACCGATTAATCCTTCACCATATCTGAGGTCGCACATACTCAGATAATAAGCAGATAATAAGCAGAGTTTATTAAAAGGGACTAGCGTCAAAAATGAGCTCAAATGAGCACATTTATATTGTTTAATGCGGATTAATATGTATTGTATATTTTTGAATAAATAAATAATGTTGAATTTCATTCTGTGTAATAATTTGGTTTATACTTTATAGTTATTTTTTTTTAATACACATGCATATAATTTGACTTTAACTGAAATGTGGTCTTTTCTCTGTAACTTTCACGCAATAGACTCTAAAGTGAGTAAGTGGACTCAAGGTGGTCCAGGTCAGCAGATGATGACAGGGCAGTTAGACACACTGGGATGAGTTTGAGCGCTGGGATGAGTTATTTTTTTTTGAAAAAAACGATTTCACACTGCGATACAACTTGATTCTGATGTCCAATGGCAAAAAATAGTCATGTTACAAAAAGGCTCATGACTTTCCAAACTGGGACTGCAAGGACATGATTAAAGGGCTAACTGGAAACAGGGGATCAAAGCATATGGGGCGTCCCACCGTGAGCAGGGACACTGAGGTGCAACAGACTCCATCTTGAAGCAGTACGCTATAACAAGCCAGGCCAACTCCTGCTACAACAGGTCAAGTGCAAAATCATTACAACCAAAGAAATGATGTTGGAAATCTCCTCTGTACTCTGCCATCACACCTGGACACTCTTATGTTTTGGAGGGATTTGTGGAGATTTAGACTTTGCTGGAACAATCAGGGGAATGATGCCTCAAGACAAAATAGACAGATCATCTACTTAATGAAGGTTAACTCTTGTTTGACTGACATTATTAAATAACTAAATACATAATTTAAAAAACATCACATGGGATAACTCAATTATTTTCCTTGTGAATTATGATTTTTAATCATTAGGATGTGGTATTTTGGAATTATTTATTTTAAACTAATAATTAAAATAAAGAAAATATGTGTTATTAATTGTAAATGTTTTTAACTGTGCCTCATTTTCAACGACTCCCTTGAAAATTAGATACACATTTCAATGGAACTTTCAGATAAAATAAAATGAAAATAGGTAATTTTTTTATTCCCACAAAGTGGACGGAACACCTAAATAGCAATGAATAACAAGAACAACGTTTCTTCTTTGCACATTTCAAAACAGTTGTATGCCCTTATTGCACTGAAAAAGAGATAGAACTTTCATTTCCATTCCCCTAAAGTTATTCTTTTTTCCTTTAAATATTTTTGTACTGAATAATACATAAATATCTGCATTCACCAAATTACTGTGATATTATTATATCTTACATTTGAGCTAATCCAAAACACTTTCCAGACCTCAGTCACCGTCCAAGCCACGGGCAAGAAGCCGCCGAATGTGTGGCAGCGGGTGATGTTGCATTATGCCTCTGTGATTTATGTGCACGTAGGAGAGAGGAAATGTAGGAACAAGACAGGAGCGCTTTCCAGATGAACTTTGCGAAGCGCTGACTGATAGTTCCCTGCTTCGTCGCTACAGTGTTTGCAGGTGACACGGGGCTCACCGATAAGGCTGGAGTGGAGGCATTTTCAAAGGAGATAGCTTAAGAAACAAAATGGAGTCAGGTCCGGGGATAACTGCTGATACTACAAGAAGGCAATGACATTTTTGTACATGAGCTGTGAAAGCACTTGCACCTTATGTATTATAGATATTGAGTGACTTATTGAGGGATTTTATTATGATTTTTTTCTTAGAATCCCTGTTTCAGCAAATAAGTGATGATAAAGGGTCTATATGAATTTTGAATAATTAACTTGTATCGCAAAAGTAGGTACAGTATATGTCTCAGCTCATTTTCATTCATTTTGATATATGCTTAAGTGCATGTCACTGATGATGTGTTTTTATATGTTCTCTGCATCATGTTGTATCCTTCCGATTTCTGGTCGAGTACAAGGTTTAGTCTCAATTTTGATGTGGTGTTTGAACCACATGAAATTTAGTTTGTCTCCCTATTGTGAGAGCAAAATTCTACCCTTTCCTCCTCCTCGACATTATATTCCTTGTATATATGAAGCTCCTCTGTGTTTTTAAACTAAATCATAAAACATGTTTACATAATCATAATCTTTACAGCACTAACTAATGCTAGTATAATCTTCTTTACTTTAATTTGATATACATTGGTCTCATAAAGCCATTTTACTTATTTATTTTTTCTTAAAGACGTACTAATCAAGACATTTAAATCCGTTAATTTTGGGACCACCCTAATATTTAGCATAATTAGCATTCCTGTCATGGTTATTTGTCCACGTGTTAGCAGTTTCTTTCACATCACATGACATCTATGGACTTTTTTCTGTGCTGCATTTAATTGGGGTCACTGTTTAAAAGCCTTTGCAAATTAGCAGGTTGAGTCTAGCCAAGATAGCAGCTAATTGTCAAGGCTCTAATTATAATATGAAATGTTATGCTTTACGGTGATGCGTGATTTCCATTTTGGACCGATGAAAAGGATGTCACTGTTAGTTATAGCCATAGGAACCCACACAATGGACTTTTTAGGTCAGGAATAAGCCCCTCCCACTCTGTATGATGCTGCATACGTCTATTAATAGGGCTGTCGGAATAGCTGGTGGCATTAGACAAGATGATGGCATGGCATAGCATATAGCATTGCAGTTTTCAAAGCTAAATGTATTTTGTGTCACTATATTGTCTAATTGTAATTAGGACTAAACGGCGTGTTCTGTCATACAACTATGAAATTGGAAAAACAAACACACACAGTCCAAACACAATCATTAAAAGATGTCATCAACATTTAAAAAAACCCCAAATCTAATTGAACTGTAATTACGCTGTAAAATCATAATTATCTCTTATATATAAATCTCTTCTCAAATATATAAGCAGATGCTCATTAAATAAAATGGATGAATGAATAGATGACACCTAATTTTAAAAGCCTCATTTTCATGCAAATCATAATTGCATAATCATTTCTAACAATATTAGCTTGTATAATATGAGTAATACATGTATTTGTTCAAATATTACAGTATATTTCCTTTACCACCTATGTTTGCTGAGACAAATATAGACATCAGGTTTATGTTAATTGAAGTTAATTAAGTTAATATAAAACATATTGCTATACCGCAGTCTTGGCATATGGCATCAAGTTTGAGTATTGTTCTAACTTATATCGTTCTGTTGATACTTACAAATTACACCAAAGGTCATACACTGTATTCCTCAACATTTTAGTCAAACTAAAGCAATATTGTGATCACTCGCAATAAAATATTAAAAATATAAACTAGAAATATATTCTACATTTATGGCAGTGGGCGGCATGCCACAGTGGCAGCAGTTAGTGCTTTTGCTTCACAGCAAGAAGGTTCTGGGTTTGACATTGGGACCTTTGGGAGTTTGCTCATTCTCTCTATGTCTGCGTAGGTTTCTGCCAGGTGCTCGGATTTCTTTTCCCACTAAAAACATGTACAATATCACGCTGGTGTATGAATCTATGAATATGAGTGTTGTGAGAGTGAATGTGGGACAACAGATGTAAATTAGCCCATGGCTACAACGCGGCGTGTTTACAGCATCTGTATCATGTATGTTCATTAACAGGCACTTTCCCGACCCAAAAACCCCCCCAAAAAATACATATGTTTTTATTTATTTGAATAAGAATTGAATTTGTGTTTACTGGAAGCGATGACACTGACATATTGGGGCTTTTCTAATCAGTGCAGGGTAAATGAAAAATATGAAGTAGCTGTTCTTGGATTTAAATAAATCAAGGTACACATACATTTGTAACCAGTGGTCTAGTGTTGTCCATAAGTAAGATGCTATGAAGTCAGAATCCTATCTTCACATGTCTCACTATATCCGATGCACCCGACATATAATTGCACCATTACGGTTTCCCTCGACGGACTATCATTTTTCTACCTGCCAGTGAGCAGCTTCTATATTACTGGCCTATTTGTTTGGCGAGAAAAAGAGGAAGTCCAAAGCCTACGGCAACTTGTACTATTACACGCTATCAGTGTGTCTGCAGACTGCTAGTTTATAGATTGCTTTATGAGCTTGCTAACGGGATTTTTGAGAGACCTAGCAATAAATGCATGGTATTTTTGCTTTATAATTAAAAAAGAAGGCAGGGTGTGTCGCTTTCATTTATCCCAGTGGCTATCGGGATTTAGTGAATGAAGCCGAAATATGCAAAGTCAGAGAGCTCAGGCTGATTTGATTGCAGAGGAGGATCACAAATCATGGCTGCCATGTTGCATCCGTTTACCCTGCCCTCTGCTGTAATGAGAATGCAGGCTATGAGTGCTACCTCTCAACTTGACTGCAGTGGCACGAGTCGATATAGAGAAGGAAACATTTGCATGCAAGTCAACTCTTTAAACTTCAAGAAGTAAACAGCAATTGCGTGACAATTCTTGTAATTTGTAGTAGAATCTATTTGATTTGTTGGTCAAAGAAATTTACATGTTGAACATTTGGGATTTGTACGTAATGTGTAAAAAACTATTTAGCGCATTGAACAGTAAAAATATATGTTGTCTGCATATTTTGCTAACATTGCGGTTTTCAGTCAATTTTTTCCTGCTATACACTTCGCATTAATACAGCGGTAGATGTGTGTATATTTTCCTATCCTTTGGTCTTTTACAGCAGACAATGGTCCATATTTACTGATAATAAACTCTGTGGTGAAAAAATATAAACAAAATAACAAAATAAAAATAGTTACACAATATCAATACACTTATTAAAATATATTGTTTCTTCGTGATAGAATAAGAAATAGTTGCTAGGAAACAAGGTGAGCACTGTGCATTGAGAAATGCATTGCACTGCATATAGTTAAATATAACCTCCATGTGGGAATAGGTAAAAGCAATCTAATGTGCTTTTATCGTAATCCATTAGCTCATTTTATCTGTACGAACGGTTTATACCAATTGAGATTGATGTAAATAAGCAACAACAATACCTTTTCAAAAGGTTCAAATTTAGCCAGTCTACGTTCAAATCCAAGGCCTGATTTCCCAGCACTCTGCAGCGTTTCACCACTACAAATATTGAACGTATAGCACATACAAGACCAGTCTGTACTGTCCCAGGCCAAAAAGGCACCCACTTTATGCCACATCAGAAATATAAAAAAAAATTATTTAAAAAATACATTAAAAATCAGCCCTATTTATTGTATTCCCATCCAATTTTATGGCAAAACAAACAAGTACATCCTAGCAGAGATAGGGGTACTTTAGAGCATACACACTGTCATCAAATGATAGATCTCATAAAACATGGTGTGGCAATAAAATCAACTGTCTCTCCAGCCAAATAAATGTATCCATTCTAGTCAAATCCAAAACGAGATTAAAAACAACAAAAAAACCAACAAAAAAAACACGTCATCTCGGAAAGCAAGCAATTACCTCATGCCGCTTCGATGAGAGCATGGTATGATTTGAAGGGAATGGCGATGGTAAGGTGGATCATACCTCGCATTCTCGTGAGCCCGAAATGGTGTAGGTGCATGGACCGGTTCCATTGACAAGCACGTCCATGGCCTCAGAGTTGGTCGGTTTGTAGTCCACATAGTACTCCTGCAGTGGGGAGCTAAGGGTGCGCTCCGTTTCTCTGGCTTTCTTGCGGCGTTTGCGAGCGGCCGCCGAATGCTCCTGGAGTTGCTTGACGCTGCTGGGGTAACGCTTCCAAGACACGTAAATCACCAACAGGATCATGGCCACGGATAGGAAAAGGGCAACACTCCCAGCTACAATTTTGTGGAATGAGACGGGTTCCAGGTCTTGCTCAGGTGGGAGGGCAACAGGTGGTGTGGCAGATGGGGATGTGGGGCCTTGAAGGGATCCGCCACGTTTGCCAGATCCGGTAGGGATAGCCACAATAACAGGGCGCTTATCGGTTTGAGCAGGGAGGTTGGAGGGGGTAGGCGGGCTGCTCCGTAGTGTGGTGAGAGGAGCTAGTTGACATACGCTGAAAGCTTCGACAGCATCCATGACTTTCTCACCTTGGGCTTTCTTGGGAGAGGCGCATATCATAGTGGTCTCTTTGGCACCACGGAAATTCCTCAGCCAGCCCACCAGAGGACAGATGGCCGGGCTGCAGTCCCAAACATTTCCTGCTAAGCTAATGGTGGTCAAGGATACCCATGCATCAACCACCTCCTGCGAAACGTTGGTAAGCTTGTTGGAATCCAGGTTTAGGGTCTGGAGATTGGGCAGACACTGATAAACCACCGGGTCCAATTCTGTTAAGTCGTTCCCAGACAGATCCATTTTCTGGATGGAGGCCCAGGTCCAGGTCAAGCCCTGGCTCATGGAGCGAATGCGGTTCCACTGGAAATATAGCGCTCTCAGATTGTAGAGTCGGGGGAAATGGGAGAAGTTGATCTTTGAGAACTGGTTATGCTCCAAGTGCAGCTCAGTAAGTTTGACCAAGCCGGAAAAAGCATTGCGAGTGATGCTGCGGAGCCGGTTGTAGCCAAGATCCAAGAACTCCAGATTCCTGCAGTCCTGAAAGAGGCGCATTGGAATGGTTTTCAGTGAGTTTGAGCGTATGTGAAGGCTTAGAAGTTTGCGGAGCCCCTGGAACTGCCCAGGTTGCAAGGCTTGCAGTTTGTTGTACGACAGATCCAGATTGCGCAGATTAGGAACAGGGTGGAATGTCGTGTTGTGGAGAGAGGTGATCTTGTTAGAACTTAATATCAGTTCTTTAAGTCGGCGGACTCCTTGGAAAGCCATTGAGTCTACTGTGGCAATGTAGTTATGATCCAAGTAGAGCCATATCAGGTGGTTAAGTCCAACAAATTGACCGGCCCGGAGACTGGCAAGGCTGTTGTAGCGGAGAGAAAGACCCTCACAGCCTCCGGAAAGGTTCTTCGGCACATCGCGAAAGGCGCTGGATTCGCAGTAGACTATTTTACCATCGCAGCGACAGCTCTTGGGGCATGGGCGCTCACTCAGAGATGGGTTCGCTGCCAGCCAAACCTGCATCAGTAGTTGGACCACTAGCCAGCGACGCCGCAGAGCAGAGCCTGTGCGCAGAAGACAAGCAAAAAGAAGAAAATTGTTATTCAAAGATTTATATAGCAATTGGAGTATATCATTTGTTCTGGTGATAAACAGGGCTTGTGTTCAAAAATACATCTAACCTCATCAAACATTCTTAAATCGAGAAAACACAGAAGACACGGTGAAGGTCAACAGAAGAAAAATGGCATCCTCATATTATCATTCAGGGCTGATATGTTTAAAGTCACTTTCAAAACAAAGCTAAAGGCCTTCTGGGGTTTATCAAAGGTTTACAATTTATTTCACTATCAGACATTTGTGTCATTAACATTTGATAAGTTACTACATTTTTAGCTGTATATGAACCGTATGGCTTGTTGACAAGGGACACATTTAATTGCTATTAACAACAAATAGGACCACAATTTCCAGCATAGTGAATTCAATTTGGCTTAATACACCCAACTATTTGAACTCAATCTATGAATATATGAAGACAAAAGTGCAATTAGGTTTGTCACAGTCCAGTTTCTAGACATCGTAAGCTTAAAAGAAATTGTAAGCTATTCTGATTCTTATCTGTTTACCATGCCTCTCTGCGAGTTATCACAAACTAAGACTCTCACTCACACAACTGGACACGCGTGTTGATTAGGCAGCACTGGACACTTGCAGGCTGAGCCACAGGTACATGTTTATTTATATTTAGTGTATCATGTCTGTTCCTTCTGTAATATTCTGCTCCCTCAACATGGAATAATTTACAAAAGGTCTGGAAACTAAAAAGAAATATTTCAATAGGTCAGTTTAAATGTTAAAATATTTTTTTGAAAGGTCTGGAAATGGAATCTATGATTTGTAGCTCATTTTTTATGCACTTGTCTAAATGTGTGTTGGTGAATAATTTGTATTGTAATCTCAATGGAAAAATAAAATAAAAGTCAATTTATTATTTCAGATGAATACAATTAAATAAATCATAAAAATTATGTGGTCAGTAGGTTTCTGTTACTTTTCATGACCATAATTGGCCTCTAGAGAACTATTAACATATATTTAACATAGGTTGAATCACCTTGATTTATTTATTTATTTTTTCCCACTGTTTGGCGTTGTAATTCTGTAAAGCTTGGAATTCATTAGCATTAGAAGAGCTGCATGAGATGAAAATGTCAGGATCAGGAGAGCTGCAGACTTTAATTATCCTGTGAAAGGTACACTGTGTTGACAGGAGGAATGGGCTACTCTGGTTTGATGTGAGATTGCTGTTTGTACTGGCATTACATGAAGAGGTTCTCTGTGGACACTGACTACAAAGACGAAACTAATTTCTGCATTGTCTAGCATTTATAGAAGCTAACTTAACTGTTAGGTTAAGGACAGCTCAGCGTGAAAGGGGGATGAGAGAGAAGGGAGGACCTGCAGTAAATTGTCGGAGCTGGGATTCGAACTCTCGACATTGCAGCCGGCTGCACTTGAAGCCTGGCATATACATGCACTGCCGCCTTAACCACCCACCCACCGGGCAGCATTGCCATCTTGTTTTCATTGCGATGTTATTGCTTTAGCTAGAATGTTCCACAGTATTCAACCCATTTCTATCTCCACGTAGACAAGCAGGTGACACAATCAGGCTATTACTTATAGGTTAAACATACTAATACTAAAAACAGATTATTACATACTACTGAACATTCCAGGCAATACAATTATCTCCATAAAGACAATTTATTTAGTTTTTAGACTATTAGTCATTTGACTAAGGTCAAACCAAACTTGCACTCATTTATAGTATTTTTTTTAAAATTTAAATTGTTTTTATTAAGACTTGACTATATGTATGGACTGAATATGAATGGTGTGTGTGTGTATATTGGATGCCAATATGGATTGAGTAATAATGTGGCATGTGCTATATGTGGACAGTGCAATGAATGGGCTGTGCAATAATGCGAATCGTGGAATGTGAGGAGTGTGCAATAATAAGGATGATGCAATGGTGTGGACTGCGTTATGTATTTTTTTGTATATATGAAACGTATTTGTTCTGTTGGCCCTTTTGTTACCCCAGCCCTTTGGAACAAGGGTTGGAAATTTCTTTCATGATTCTCTCCTATTATATGAGTTTTAGTGGCAGTGGTATTGTAACAATACAATATAAATATTAGGCCAATAGAAGGTAATTTTTAATAATAATCATAGTTTAAAAAATGTATTTATTATTATTGATACAGTTCAATTGTATTTTAAAACTATACAGGAAAGGTGAAATTTCATCATATCTGTGTACCAGGGCATAATAATATTGTCCATGGGAAAGACACTTCACACACCTTGCCTTTGTATGGATGAATTTGATGCATGAGGTATGGATAGTGGTTGCACTCGAAAACAGAACAACACCATTTTGTTTCTAATAAACAAGCGCAACAATCAAGTCGCAATTTTGGTTAGAAGTGTTGCTTCAGACTTTTTTGTGTAATTCCGAGTTTTGTCTGAAATTATTCCCTGACTCAATATGGCTGAGAGGCATCAGGGAACATATGCCATCCAACATAGCCATTTCGCTTCGTGCCAAGCATCTGTTGATCCCATATGGGTATTGTATGTGCGTGCATCGATTTATGTGTGTCTTTGCAAAAATAATAGGAAAGGGCTAGACACATTTTCTGTTTGTTTTCAGAAGACTCTTTCATCATTCCTTACAGATGGATCGAGTCGAGGGACTGTACAGATAATTCGCTCCGGCTATTGATTATACCGGCACATACATCAATCATCTTTCTTCATCTTGGAGCCAACAATTGCTGGTGCATTCAAGTAAATATTATGGACAAGACAATAGCGATCACAAGATGAAGTGGGCCTGGGCACCGCCGCTAGACTCTTTTTTCAGTTCTAAGGTTTGAGCCAGGATCAACAATAACATCAACAACTTTTGTGGATAGACCACTATTTTGATACTGTGTTTGAACCAGAAAGACCGCTATCAGCCAGCTATCTTTGCCTCTCGAGCAATTACCTATAAAGTCATTAATTAAATGCACTGTCCACTCCTCCTTCCAACGAGGAATTAAAGATGAATCTATATGGTATTAGGGATGTCAAGATGTTAGTTTAAGCGATAATTGCGATTGTAGACTGTAGTCTAAAAATGACACCAAAGCGTAAAGTATTTTTTAATCTGACTGTTTCAGTCACATTTAATGTTATTTTGTCTTTTAGAAAGTTCAATTTTGTAAAACTTGAGGAATAGAAGTGCGTTAGACAATGGGAATGTCTAGTGTCTTTCCATCATTCTCCCCCTTAATTGAACTCCTTCCACCGGGATATGTGCAACAAAGTACATCTATTTTACTACACTAGCAAAATGTTGTCACATTGTATGCAGCTATTTACAAGCCTCTTTCTTTTTAAATTTAGTTGTATGAGAAGCACCTATTCTGCTGCCTTTAAGAAATCCAACTCAACAAGTTAAATTCAAGTTCATAAAACCAATACTGTATTTGTATGGGTTCAATAACCTTCCTCTAGTTTATTTGTATAATGACATATACAACACCCTCTAACCGCTTTGCTCCTTTGTAAATCTGAATGCGTAGGATGTTTCGAGTCAAACCTGTCTTCTTTTCAAAATAAATTCTGCACTTGAATCTTTTCCCGTGAGGCTGTTGAAACAAAACCCCTATTTCTTTTATACCCACGTGCATAATAGGCTGACTTTATTAGAAGCGATGGTGCCTTTCATGACACTGCACTTGAATAGGAGCTTGGAGTGCTGACGCTCTAGTAAGCCATCTCCTTCTTCTACTCTTATTCACAAAAGGATGCAACACAGGGAGCCCTCTACAGCATTCACAATTCACATGTGTGGCTCTTTTACGTTGTGTAAAGGACATCCAGCAGTTACTGATAGCGTGCCAACTCGTTCTGTTCCCCATCGGAGTAAATGTACTAGTTAGGATTAATGAGCACATTTTACACTGATGGGGTCTTCAAAACTATTAGTCGTCATACGTTTTTTATAATGTAAGGCCTGTTTTATGAAAGTTGACACCTTGCTTAGCTGATTTTACCTTCCATACCAGAATGATAAAATCTCCAAAATTGCTATGACAATAATTTGAACGGAAGTGAATGGAGTCATTTTATTAAATTAACAAGGTTATTCTCTTCCACCAGAAATTTTACATTTTTAGAATTGCTATGAAGTGCTCAGGACCTCTTTCACCTATTAATAGACTAAATTAGCCAGCAGTTCCAGCTGATTAAAATCAAACGTTAAATGGGAATAAACTCTAAAACAGAGGATACTACTGGCTAAATTAATAGAGTTTAAGTCCTGCTACAAGTAATGGGGAAGACACTGAACCCATGCATATATTATTACTTTGTCAGGAATGTTTGACAGTATGGCATCAAATATGTAACATCACATTTTATAAGCTTTTAACCATGTCATTAGGGTGCCCCCTCAACATAAGCCTTAATCAGAAGCTTCATTCACACATGCAGACATGTAGACATGTATGAAATGAAGCCTGAACTGAATTTCTTTCAGATTTTTGATCTGGCAAATTCCCATGTTAATTGCCAGTACTAATGCAAGGAAGGTGTATGTATGAATAAAAACCTCCTATGTTAAGTTAAGTTTACATTTTCATTAAATTTAAATGATGTAGCACAGTGAAGAAGGCCCCGTCCCTACACTTGGGCCGCTGTTTTTCTTTATTGCATTCTCAACGCTCTGAAGTGCGGATTGTTACAATTCTCCTCTTTACCTCTGCTGTGCCCTTGTACACTTACACACTTCATGCACTTTCAGAAAATGCACACTTCAGTAAAGTGTGTAGTGCGTAGTGTGAGTATTGGGACAGGGCTAGTGATGGAATGAGAGACAATCACCAAGTTAAGTGTGAGCAGAGCCGACCATGCAATGTTCTGGGATTGACGCACATGTGAATGGGGGTCAGAGCTGAGTGTTGTGAGATGGGGCAAGGGTTTTATCTCAGTTTATCTCACACATGTTTGAGTAATCCTGCACTGTCCTGCATTCAAGGCACAAGTGCAAAGAAAAAGACTGTTTTCCCTTATCCCCGCCCACTGCTCTGTATTTGCGATAACTCCAAAACTTTAGACATACATAGGGTTCAGAAATGTGACAGCCATTTTTTTAAAAAGTCTGCTGCTTATGGTGAAATGCCACTGAAGAGGCTCATAATTTCTGCAATTTTAAACAGGAAGTCAGTGGACCTGTATCTTGTATTCACATATAGATGTTTTTACTGATAAATAAACATGCATTACGCAGGGTCGCCTACACAGATCTGACGTGCAACTTGGTCTGGTGGCATCAGCTGCTTGTCTCCATGGAGATAGCAACATTCCAGGCATAGCAGTAACAATGTACACAAGCAAGTAATGGAGAACCAAAAGAGAACCGTTACTGCAGTAGACTTAACTTTGGAGGAACTAATTATTCAAAATGAGACAAGTATTGCTCTTGTTCTATTGTCTAACTTTGCTCCTCTGAAGTTCAAAGTACGGTCTGCTCTCCAACTTGATGCTATAAAGCATGTTGAGATTTCAAATGACTCATTTTTAAGTAGTGCTTTTATGATGCACAGCTTGTTTTATGCATGTGTCTAATGCTTCTGTCCATTTATGTTTCATGTGTGCATTACTTTGTCTGGACCACAGTGACAGACTATTAAGGTATGAGTTTTTCTGGATGCTTTTGTAAGATGCATGTTTTTTCAAGGCATTATAAAATCACATTTGGACATGTAAACTCCTTCCACTCCTGCCACTGATCCAAGTATTCTTTTTTTGCTATACTCTGTAGCTAAATATTTTATAAAAAATAAATAAATAACAATCCGTATGACTTTTTCACGATTACACATCCCTTCCCCTTTCCATCTCTTACTTTCTGCAGTTGTCCTTTCAAATCTCTCATGGATGGTTAAGTTTAGGCCCAAGTCTAGTGACGTTTAAAAAAAATAAAAATAAATTGTGAAGCCAAAGTTGGATAACACCACAGATATTTCTGCCCCTCCGCCCCGACACTGTGTGGGTAAGTGCGCTTTACTGCTGACCTAAAATAAAACCAAATGTAGCTTAATAAATGTAGCAAATGGACTCGCTAACTGGTGCACTTTAGGCGATCACTAGTGGCTCATTGCTATTTACAACTTGTCAATGAAAAGCAAAGGGGGGAAAAATGCGTCCGCACTAAGCTGGATTTGTTCGGTGGCTGGCACGTAGGGAAGGAGGACAGCCCCGGACGAGCCTAAGCCATTCTATTAGTCTCCAATTATCTGCGAGATGATAGTATGTGCTGCCAAGTTAGCCTCTTTCAACACCGAGAGCAGCATTGTGCGCTGGTGCCACTGCCTTGTATTTGTGGAGCTGATTAGATTCAGTGCCGAGGAGTTGAGCAGATACAGTTGTCATCTTCAGTGGAAACATGTTGGAAATAGAGATGGGTTTTTTTGGTCATAAAGAAGAACTGATAATTCAATGTATGTACTAGGGCTGGGTGATATGGTGCTCAGTAGTTCTGCTCATGCATCTCTCTGATCTGGAAGTAAAATTTCCATTCTCCAAATACTTTTTGGCTATATTTTGGAAACAGGTAACATTTTATTATAAATTCACTTTTGAAAACCTTTATGAAGCTATGACAAGACCTAATTCATAATGATCAAACGATTCAGGCTTACTAATCATTATTTATTATTATACAAGTATCCTAACCCCTAATTAAGTTGTTACTAAGCCTGAATCATTCTTAATAAACAATTTCTTTATTGTTGATTATTAAGTCTTTGCTCATGTTTTATTAAGGCTAATTAAGGTGTGGTTACTATGAAACTTTTTTCTTAGCTCGTGTCCTCCTGGGAGCTTGAGGGTTCAGCGCAGTATCTTTGCTGTTCCTAGTACTGCACTTTTCTGGACTGAGATGTGATGTTTTTCCACTGATCTGTTATAGCCACTCCTCCAGTTTGGGGGTCACTTCCTGAGTGCTCCGATGATCACAGGCACCACTTTCCCCAATACCTTATCCAGCTCCTCTCTGAGCCCCTGATAGCTTCTCCAGTTTCTCGTGTTCCTTTTTCCTGATGTTGCCATAACTTGATATAGCCACGTCAACCACAAAGGCTTTCCTCTGCTGTTTATCCACCACCACAATGTCCACAGACATTAGAAAACAAGAATTATATAGCAGCTAATTGTCTACAGTGTTCTTCAAAGTTGGGCGAATGCCACTTGCACTTGTGCCAAACTTGAATTTAGCCTCCAAGACAATGAATGAAGTAACGTTCTCAGTCAAACCAAGGTTAAAAAGAAGTCACATGGATATAGTTTGTATCAAGATGTAATTTCTGATGAGTGTGTTCTGGATGAGCAATGTGCAGACAGAGATGGGTAGTTTATTGTTTATTGTTTATTTAGATCCCCATTAGCATTGGCAGTACTGTGTCAATACTCAGTTAAATTTAATCAAGTACATTTAGTTTTCAGAATTCTGACACCAGAATAGGCTGATATTCTGTTTGGGCTTCCAACCTGCGATGTTTGAAACCATCTGTTTACCAACAGGTAAATGTGATGAGAGCACTGCACAAGGACAATTGTGTATTATTCGACTATAAATTGTAGTGACTTAATATTTTATTGGGATTTTATGAATGTATATGATATATTTTTTCCTTGCTATACGTTTCTTTCGTTGAGCTGTGCACTGTGTAGACAGTAACTGCGTTTATAATTTCAAATGTACATTGTGGGCAAAGTATCAAAATTAGCCTCACATATTCAGCTCAAGTATTTCAGAGCTGATGGGCCTTTGACTGCACTGAATTATAAAAATTCCTAATTGCAATTTCTAAACCTATAAAAAAATCTTAGTTTTTCTCATACCCTTCAGCCTTAATTTCTAACTCCACAAAATAATAGCCTATAAAAAGAAGAAAAGAAAGAATGTGTTTAACATACTGTCCATTATTTATGAACCCAAAACCTGTCTGCTCTGAAGACACAAAGCGCTCTTCCTCAGGTTGGGTCAACGCTGTTCATTTATCTCTGTCACAGCCACATTTGCATTTTAGATCTTAAGTGTAAGGTCGTTTTTGGAAAGTGAAAATAAATTGGCTATGCTTCACTTCTTCAAAGAACTGTGGGAGAGTTAAGATACCCGGCCCCAAATGAGCACTTATCCAGCTGTATATTTGCATCGAGCGTCTTCCAAATGTGACAGGCATAAAAAAGACAGTTAAGTGTAGGAGCCAGATCTAGAACGTATTGTTTTATTGTTTTGGGTACCTCCGGGGAAAAAATAAAAAACAAACCGAAAATTGTATAAAAATGTAAATAAATCCATCTCCGCAATAACTAATAAAATACTGTTTAATTGCAACTACAAATCTTTGATGGAAACAAGACATTTCTGATATTTTCCACATGTGCATATGCTTCATTTCGATAGATAAACCAACGTTGTTTGCCAAAATCTGGCTATAACTACTTTGATGGTAAAGACTCTTGATGGTAAATGTATTAGTGACGCCGAGTTCGGTCTTGGTGAACAAACAGGGGAAGGAAAAGGGTGATGTTTTGTCAGGTTTATGTAATTTATGTATATTTCTTTATTATTTTCTATATTTTATCACACATTTCACTTTTAAAAGCTTGAATAAATCATTATAATTTCCAGGCAAGGACTAAAACAGTCAATGGAGCTTCCATTTCTTACTTATTTTTACTCTTGCCCACCATCTTTTCATTCCACTATGACCTTTTGTACATAAATGGGGGGGAAAATTAGCCCACATCCCAGAAAAGGTTGAAGAAATTTCCAGTGACAGTAGTTAAGCGAGTGACAAACACTCAAACACTTACCTTCTACTTTCAGAAAAGAAAATCCTATATTAGATTTAAATTACTCTTAAAAGCCCTGTAGAATTTGTTGTTTCTTTTTCCACTCCTGCTATAGCAACATGCTCCCCTTTGGATAATATAGGCTCCACTAGAAGGTCATCTTTTTTGTACGTAAGCTTGAAAAATAGAATATGTCACAGTACAACCAAACTATCAAATCTTTAGGATTGGGAGGCACGACAAATGCATTCTGATCACAAATGTGGATGTATGATAACAAATAATAACATGGATTTTGTAGTGTAAAGATACTAGTAAAGATACTAGAAGTGCATTACATTGCTTTATGTGTTGATACTAGAATGGCTGCTATTGTGTCCTAATCAATAATACAAAATAGTATCAAAACTATACTCCTTTCAACAACAACTACAAAATATTAACAATAACACATTAACAGGATACAATGTGACCTTTCATAAATAAATGACTTGTATTTAGTGTTGAAAATGAAATTGACTAAAAAAGAGCTTTTTATTCTATCATTGTGGTCTCGAAATTAGTATTGATTCAACCCTCAGTACTGAAATCAAGTTTGTATCGTGACAGTACGACAGTATCAGGTCAGAACTGGAATCAAACCATCAACCTTCAAATAATAAAACAGACACTTAACATGTGAGCTACTGGATTCAGTTGTGATGCCACAGATTAAAGTTTACTACATAAATCTACAGCACAGAGTGACACAGGGACTGCTTACACGGCTGCATTACATTGGCAACATTTGACCAAATCACATGAAATATGGATACAGTTAATATGTAATATTTCAGACTCCTAAAAATACACCAATTCTGTTTAGTGCTTCTCTATCTCTCTAAAATTGACTTTACATTTCCATATTTTTTTAATTGACTATGCTTGTGCTTCTCCACCAACAGAAAATTCACCAAATTAAGCTATTTAATCTTTTATTAAAGCCCCACAGCATAACTTTAAAAAGAAAAAATCACTTTGGTAAAAGGATGTCCTTTCCTTTTGGAATTTGGAATTTTCCCTTTTGATGTTTAGTTTCCAACTGCATTTGTTTTACTATCTTTAACACATACACACATGTATGCTTTATCCTTCCTGCCTCCATCTACTTCAACTATCTCCTCCTCCTCCAGGAAGTATTACTGACCAATAAGCCCTCTGAATCACCCCAATGCAAAGTTTTAATTCTTAGACAAACATAACAACCATAACTCTTCTTTACAGCAGTACAATTAACACAGATGAGGATAACTGTAGTTTGCTATTTAAATATAATCATCACTTTTTGACTTCTGGAGCTAAATCCCTATATGGCGCTCTGTTATTACCTCCTCCCCACTGTTCCCTTCCCACCAAGCAGATTTCTTATGATATGGGCCATGAAGCACAAGTGCACGGCATGCTGTTAATGAAGAGCATGGCATTGAGAGCTACAGCGATGGCTAACTGGGACCACGACTCTGTGTAATCATCACATAATTGTGGGCAGCAGCGTGAAGCTATGGGGACAGGGCAGGAGACAGGCACCTGAGCATCTGGAGAAGCTCTGGTGTAGAAGTAATGTGGAAGAGGTTGGAAGAATATAATGTCCCAGAGTGGAGACTGTGTAGAATGTGTCCACTAAAACTATGAAATAAAGAAAAATCTGTTTTTCTGCAGTACAGATATATTTTTAAATGTTAGGGTCAAAATGAGATTGCTGTGTGCTGGCTGAAACTAATAAAGACTTTTATTCTCAGCAAAGCAGGAAGTGCGCTATAAGCATGCTAATGTTTGCTTGCTTAATATGTGCTCTGAATGTTATGAAAAGTGTCAAAAAAGATTCAGTTGTAGTCATCTGGACTCTGTTTTAGAAAAAACAAGTGTATGAAGTGAGTGTTATGAAGTGTATGAAGTGAGTGTTATGAAAAGTGTAATTTGGATGCTCAGAATGTTTTTGTTGAGTGCGTCATTTGCAATAAAAAACTAAATTAGGTTCAGTATCTCTATGAACTGTATCTGACCACAAGTTCAACAGAGGTCACATAAAAACAACTATAAATATACAGATAGGTTATGTACAACCTGTGAACAGTGCTATGATAAAAAGATAAAAAGCAGATTAAACCAACAAGTTGTTGTCAAGACACCCTTGACCGATTAGTCAACTATGGGTGTGGTCTCACTTAAAGATTCGGGGTAATCAAAATTTGAATTAAAACTGTAATTAAACCGACACGACCAGGACTAAATCAGGACTAAACCAGGACTAAACTGGGCTCAAATCAGGACAAAACCAGGACAGCTGTAAATGCAACCAAAAGCATGCAGCCTTATAGTATAGTATTTGTGTCATATAGTGACAAATAAGACAATTAAGATACTTCAGATACATTTGATAAACTATATTGATATATATTATCTATACTAATAGATAGTAACTGAAGTAGTTTTACCACCCATTTAGCTGCTAATCATCTCGCTAATTCCATTTAATCCCTTGAATATTTGTGCCACTCCAGGCCAAAAGTGAATACTGAGTTTGTAACTATAACTTAAGGTGATGAAAACTAGGATTTTTAATTGTTGATTCCCCCCAGAGGCCACTGCTGTTGGGATTTTACAAAAAATAATCTGATTTGATTTGTTGAGAAAATAAAACGTCATGACTATTGACTTGCATCTAAAATTAGGTCTGACAATGGAACTACAACTCTACACCAACCAAAATAGTTTTATTTTCAGGGCAAAAAAGTTGGAAGAAATTATGTTTAAATATTTACAGTTAAAATGTACTCTTGCAATCAATTCCTTCCAGCAACAGAACACACATTTCTGAAACTAGTTAGAATGGACACATTTTCGGCAACTAACTGGAAACATGTCTTATTGCTTACATCTCTTCTTCTCTTTGGAAATATAGGCAGAGCTGACAAAGACACTTTCAATGTTATATCCAGAAATTCGACATGGATAAACAACAATATAACAAATATAACATATCATAGCTCAGCTTGTTAATTAGCCTGGAAGACTTAGAAATAGAAATATAAAAATATTTTTTTCCCCATATTTTTGTTCTCAGATACATGTAACAAATTTGAAAAGTACTTTGAAATGTGAAAACGCTATGATTTTGGAAAGTTAAATTGTGATTGTGTATACCAAGGGGTCTCTTGCTTTTTTTTTTTCTTTTCTAAATAGTACTTACATGTGTATAAAACTATATTCATGGAAAAGTGACAGTTGAGACTCTGAAATGTGCTCTTTTCTTTTATATATTTATTAAGTTACAGGTCAGGTCGGTGGAGAGTCAACCCTCACACTAAAAATAGTTGAATAATAGAAAACGCAGTAATTGATCAAATGTATATTGCCATACTCTGGCACATTCTAGGCAAAGCAAGATTTATTGAGCAGCTCTGGTTTATGGTTAATATCTTTGTAACTACTGGGTCAATCTGTAATGACGAAAAACTGTCCTGAAGTTCAAAGTCCTCCCATATGTTGCCCATATGTTGATTTTTTTTCACATTATGCCATCAAAAGTGGTATTATTCACTCAAAGAACCACAATTCAATACATAGATTACACACAAGGCTAACAGTTATCCGATTCAACATTTCACCATTAGAATAGCATCACCTCTTACACTTTGTCTAAAATGTAAAAAAAAAAAACACCAGAAATCTCACCATAACCTGCTTTTTTCCACAGAGAAAAGATTGCTCTCCTTTCTTATACACCAGTGGTTGGGAGATCAATCTGAAGTTGTATTCATGCTTATATTGCCATCTCAGTCACCTACACCGAACATAAACTCCCGCAGTATGAACGCTGTGTTTTGCTCTGGCTAGTATTGACGCGGTGCAGTAACCCCAGCGTGCTCAATACATCATGGGCCCTACAATTAATGGCACGGCGGAACCAGTGATCTTGGCCATTTGTTTGCTGGTTAAAGATGGCCACTGCTGATTAGGGCTCCCTGGACAATAAGATCCGACAACACATAGCAAGAAAAAGGGCGAGGAGGGCCACAAAAGGACAGGTTGTGTTGGGGTAATTGGATAACTGCTGGAGATGTAAAATCATGAAACTGTAAATTGTAGCATGTTTCAAAAAGGGGTGGGTGATATGGCAAAACAAATTGCATCATGCGTTTCTTGTTTGATTTCAGTTTGATCACAAATCATGTACACTTAGTAGCTTTATGAGTGCGTTTTTATTGGTCGTTATTTGGTCCTAAATTGACCACATTTTTGCCCTGATGTGGGCCTGGTTTGGTCCTGTTCTAGTCCTTGTTTAGTCCTTACCCAGTCCAGGTTTTCTTTTGGGTTTAGTGCTGGTTTAGTTCCAATTTTGAATGTGCAAGTGTAAAATAGGGTTATCAAAAGGTATAGAAAATCAGATACTGATCTATACTAAAACTAGTATCAAAACTAGATACTCATTTACAAATATCGATACTTAAAAAAACTGTAAAATAATGACAAATATTTTGTTGTTTGTTTGTCATAATTGTGGTATCGGAATCAGTATTGAGCTTATTCTAAGGATCGGAATCAAGTTTGAATTTTTAGTGGCTGTGAAACTTAATTGCCTTGAGGAGGTGACCAAAGTGTTTGGCTTCCTTTGAGAGTTCACACTTCATTGCAATTGGTTAGATCCACCTGTCACTCAGAACATGGTTGAGGCTCATGGTTTGAACATAGAGCTGCATTCGAGAGGACATTTTTTATTCAAGATATATCAATTTGACACATATTGTCACAAGAATGAGATCACAATTGGATTTGTATCACCATATTGCACAGCCCTGGTTTCAAATAGCATCCAAGATTCTACATATTTGTATATTAATTGTTAAAATATACATATATAATTGTGGTTGTTTATTGTGGTTGTAGGGCCATTTGTTCTCTTTATTTAACCCATGCTCCAATGCCAGTGGAGTAGTGGCACCTTGGGAACCCTCTCCTCACCTTAAGGCTGGAGAATGAATCTATTAATGTGCCAGTAAAGCAGTAAATGGGTCCCTAATTGAAATTGATGCCAAAATGTGTTTTTTATCAATAGACAGACATTAGACTTTGGTCATAGTCCTCTCCTGCTAACGCATTTTAAGCCAAATCATCTATATGTGGCACCACACTTTGGAAAGTTGACCGGCTTCCTGTGTCACAAAATGTATGAGTGTAAGATGTGACAAAAGACAAGATCCACACTAATTTGAGTAGAAGAGGTACATGGAGGTAGGTCATTTAAAAATGGTAAGAGTATAGTTATTCTGCAATAGGAGAAAAAACTGCACACAAGTCGTGTATGGCATGGTAAGAAAATCGTGGGACGACGCTGCAGGCAGCACTGACTAATGGCACAGTCAAAGCGTTATGGAGACCTCTACCAAAGCGCCCTAATATTACGCATTTGAATGAAAATGAAATTAATTCATGCAGGTGCAACTTGGCGCAGAAAACTTACCCATATCCGCTTTTCGATCAGCCCCAGCCTACAGATTTGTTAACGGCGTCTGGTAGTCCACATGACCCGCTCCTCCACACGCACAGACGACGTCCCGATCCACAACAACAAGCACCGATCTGGACTCCGACGCGCACCTGCCTCCTGGATCCGAAGCGAGGCAAAACTCTCCCGGTGCTCGTGCCTTATCCGTCCGTGCACTTGTGCCAAAACGGAATCGCTGTCATTCATTTAACTCCACAATCAGATGAGAGAAATCCAGTTTTAAGATCAAAACATTTTACAAAAGGCTCCTTCGTGCGTTTTTATCTTTATTCTTCTCTTTTCTCCTCTCTCTCAAGTCACAGCCAAAAAGAGTACCGCATTTGACGCATAAGCTCGTAAAGACAGATCCAGAAAAGCGTGTCGCTGTTACGCGCAGGAAAGGGAGGAAATCCAGGGAGAATCCACTTTGGTTAAATGGAAAAGGCGAAAATTTCCTTCAGAGTTAAGAAAAACCAAGCTGAATCCTCCTCTTCTTAGCGGTCAAGCAAGCCGGGCTCTTGTAGGAGCTCAGTGTGTTCCGCGCACTGAGAGACGAGCGAAGTAACGCCGTGTTATCCACAAGTCTCCGATGCTGCTGTTGAGAGTAGCAACATTCACGCACTAGTAAAACATCACCAAAGAAAATCCAGGGTTTTTTTTTTCTCCACGGACCGTCGCTCGCATTTCCCGCTGTGTCTCTGGAGGTTTTTTGCGGATGACTTGGGAAACGAGACACCGTTGTTAATCTGCCGTGTGTCACAGCAACTTTGTCAGGCAGAATCCTAATGCCCTCTTCTGGCGAGACTGCGACCCAGAGAGATGGAGAGCGGGGCAGAGAGAGAGAGAGTGAGGGAGACGTGGGAGAAAGAAAGGTGCACAGACTGCGCCATCCAACATGTTCGATCACGGTTAGGTGTCGTGCGCTGGTGGCTAAGGAGAAGTGACGTGCGGTTAGAAGGACATGTACAGTGCTCGTGTAGCATGAGGACGCAGGGGACGTGACGGCTCTCACTGCAGGAGCGCTGCCCATCACGTCAGCGCTGAAGTTGTGCCGTGACATGTTGGCTTCCATTATAGGAACACGGTTAGAACCGCACAGTAGGTGTTCAGCAATGTATGAGGAAGTCCTCACTGGTGCAAACAGCATTGTTGCAAACTGCACGATTTGTGGGCATACTACTTGAGTACTTTTTTCTTATAGTATTTGTTTCCCCCCCTACTCTACTATAATTGTCTATCGTTTTAATTACTTGATTTTGGAAATAACCGTCAGGTTATAAAAATGTATTATAGGCTATACTGCAAGTTTTTACTGTGTATACTGTTTGCCCATTATGCAAACTCAGCAAGATTGTATTCTTTATGTATTTATTCAATTGCCACCTTGAATGTCTATTGTGTCTATGCTTGAATTTTTATTTTATTTTTTTAAATAAAGAATCATTTTTGATAAATGTTTATTTTACTTTCATTCCTTTTCAGGTTTTATATATGTATACATGATTCTAAATAAACTTGCATTATTTACTTATCCCTTTAGCTCTGCTGTCTGTAAAAGTGTGGTGAAAAACAATTTGCAAAATTTGCTCTAGTAAAGACTTCAAGGCACTGCTCTCGTGTCTGCCTCTGTCCCGTGACCGACCCAGTAATATAATATTTTGTGTATGTGTATGTATATATATACACACACACACATACATACACACACACACACACACACACACAGCGGCTCTAAGAAACTTTCAACAGTGCTTTTGTAATACAAGTGCTATCCGTGGTGCTGATCCCTACTGCAACCATTCTCCAGCTCACATATGGACGTTTTCCATCCCAACAAAGGAACGCACACAGAGGAGCTCTCCATGGTGCTGAGTGTTAAACTGCTCTCCGTAATCAGCACAGCATTTTAAATGTATCACTAGCGGGTATAATATTTCCTATGTAACTCTTAGATAAGAATGACACCAAAATGTACAGTGTGCTTTGCGTTTGCCCAGTATGTCATACAAGTCATCAATGGCTTTACATTAACAATTATTCTGTATTTATTTGAGGTCTTTTGTGGTACTGTGTGTACTGTGGTTGTATCCCTGGGCAGGAGACAAAAAAATAAAGAAATGAATAAAATAAATATACAGCAAATAACTTTGAGCTTGTTATAGTCAGACCTGCACTTGTGTGTTTCAATCCCAAAATTATAAAAACAGGAAAAGCTAATGACCCTAATTGGATTATAAAGAAACATCTCCCTTAGACTAATTTATTAGACTTTGGCTTAAGGTGTACTATTGTAAGGTTGATTTGTTCTTATTTACAAAAAACACTGGACATGATGGCCAAGTTGTTGATGTTGTCACCTGGAAGGAAGAGCCCAGGCTAGATAACCTCCCTATTGTGAAAAGTAGATGATAGAGCAAACCGGAGCAGACAGAAATACACAAGGGTTGATCTTGCCACCAAATGCATCGCTCCGTATATTGAAAACCACCTCTTCAAATTACCTACTTGAACTTTATAAACACTCTTTTACTATCCACAACGTAAACTTCTGAGCACTTTATTGTTCTTCCACCCCCATTCATTGTTTCGTTCCCAAAGGTTACGATTCTTGCTTTATTTAAACCTGTTCAAATGAGCACCATCTGGATCGGCATTAAAAGTAACGACTTATTTCTCCATATGCATCCTGACTCCCAATGAAGAATTTTTACTACTTCAACTTTTTAAATTGCATCATAACTGGCAGTTTTATACTGCTTGATGCCAGATGAGGTTGAATGGTTATTTTTGTGGTACTTTTTTAAAGCACCAAATGTATGTATTTATATATACAAGCTAGTATGTGTCAGGCTGCCATTGTGTTTGCCTTATAAATATACATTACTATAGTCGAGCCCAACTGAAAAAAGTGAACAGACTCTGTACCATCTGGATCGACATTAAAACCAATGAATACATTTTGCCAGTTGCTACGTGACTTAGTGCAAAAAGTTTAATAGAGCGTTGAAAAAAGTTTGCCAGCATTGTCCCACTTTAGTTGGTGATTCTGAGTTTGGATACATTTTTAGGGACATTAACAAGGAATAGTGGATGGTGTTTCTTCCATGTGCAATGGTCTGTGTGCAATGGTCTGGCTTTAGTCAACTGTGCTGTGTTGTTGGCATTTATCCAACTTAGGGACCAATAAATGTGAAAGATGTATTTATATAAAAATAGGAATAATTACATGATCACAACTGCTAACAGTGCACACTCTTAACACCCACCCAGACATCAGTAGCTCACTTGGTACAGTGCCCGTCTTCTGATTCGAAGGTCGGCGATCTAAATCCCCTTGTCAACATGTTTGTACAGCAGTTAGACTCACTGGGCCACACGTTGGTAGTTTGTTAACTAGCTGCATCCAGTGAATATTGTTGTCATGTACTTAGGCAAGACACTTAACCTGCCCAGTGTCTGCCTACACTGGTGTGTGAATATGTGAGTTGATCTAAAGTGCTTTGAGTGCCCTGAAGGTAGAACATCCCTATACAAATGTGACCATTTACTGTCGCTGTATTTGCAGTTTATGTAAAAACATTACATTAAGGCATTAAATTGGGCCCATAATCAGGCCAAACCAGGACAAGTCTGAATGCACCATAAGTGTACAGGTGTCATTGAAATGTTACAGAAAAACAATAACATTCTTCTCTAACTCCTAACCCCAATTTAGCTATAAGTGACAGTGTTAAAGGAGACATGTTGTGCAAAGTCACTTTAGTGTTTCCTCATCATTAGTTTACCTAAAGTTGTATTTTGGTTTATTCATGCATGTTTCACAAGCCCCTTATTCTCACCCACATAATTAGGCACAATCATAAAAAAAAAAAAAAAATCAAGACTCCAAGTGACACATGTAGGGGTTTAAAATGTCACATAGCCACTTTAAAAAAAAACAAACCAACTGTAAAACACCACAATGAAGAGGCTACTTATATAAAACTTATATAATTTTGAACAGGAAGTCATGAGATATGTTTGTTTTATTAGACCAATATTGCAGTTTACAACAAACTAAATATTAAATGATGATCTACTTATGTTATGGTTCAATACTATACTAAAAATTTCATTTTCATATTCATGTTTTCAAATCTTCCTCTGAGTTTATATTCTCTCTATGTAAACCACACGAGGTGCTTATAAATGTGACAATTGTCTCAATCAAGTTTTAATATAAGGATCTCGCTTCAGACGTGAAGATTGAGTCTTTTGAGTGCATATGGAAATCTTGCCTATCTAGTACCTTTTAGACAATTATACTTGCTAAATGTCAGCCAACAACAGAGTAAATAAACAACGCTTGCGGCAGAAAAGCAATTACAAACTGTTGAATATTTCTTGACAATATTTGACAATCTGCGTATATTACGACAAGCTCCTCAAGAGTTCCTCGTCACAGCCACTCCTGCTGAAGCTCTGATACTCCAACTCGCCCGCCGCTGGAGCCGCACACTGTAATTTGGCTGAGGACTTTTCCTTCTGGATCTGGTTCAACAAGCAGGGCCCATTCTGCTGACGGCGCTGAAACAATTAATACCCTGTGAAGTTATGGAGAAAGAGGCAGTGCCAAGCCACTCACTTCAACCTCCCACTGCCTCCACTTATACAGCTGATGTGTCCAGTCTAAATTTTTTATTTACTTTCAATTATGTGTTATTTATTTATTTATTTGTGAATTAATGTGAAGTTATTATTATAGTTATTATAATTATAAAGAATTATTATTAATTATTATTATTATAACTCATATTATTTTTAATATAAATGGTTAGGAGAAATAATATTAATATGGATGTGCTCCATGCAAGACATAAAATATATAATAATGTAATGTTTGAAATTTAAAATCCAACCTAATTCTAATAAAAAGGAAAACCAAACTCACAAAATCAAAGTTAAGTATTTAGTATTTTCTGCCTGTGCCTCTCAAGCCACTCAACTGCACGGTCTCCCCTCTTCCTTTTTTGAACAGCAAAACAAATCAAGCAACAACCCCACCACTGCAGCAGAATTACGCACCTCTTCACCCTCTCCATTTCTTACTCTGCATTAATGTCCAGGCCAGGATATAATTTCGCTTCCTGACAATATACCCTTAAAATTATTATTATGAGATGAGTGTGGTGATTATTATTGATTTCTGGGACCACTAATTTGTGCTTTTACTTGAGAAATATTATTATGAAGTCACAGCATTCTTACTTGCCTCTGCGACAGCAAAAACTGCGGCACGCCTGGCCGGCCGATACCTGTCAACAGCCTCAGGAGTCCGACTAGCCAAAGAGGCCTGATAGGCCTCCTTCTGCCGCCTGACGGAATCGATTACTTTCAGTGTCCACCACCGGGTTCTGGGGTTGCCACCGCGACAGGCACCTGAGACCTTGCAACCACAGCTCCGAGCCATGGCATACACAATAGAGGTCGAGAACATGGTCCACTCGGAATCAATGTCCCCAGCCTCCCCCGGGATCTGGGAGAAGCTCTCCCGGAGGTGTGAGGTGAAGACCCTGCCAACAGAGGGCTCCGCAAGACGTTCCCAACAGGCCCTCACTATGCGCTTCAGCCTGCCAAGTCTGTCCAGCTTCCTCTGCCGCCAGCGGATCCAACTCACTACCAAGTGGTGATCTGTTGACAGCTACGCCCCTCTCTTTACCCGGTTGTCCAAAACACACGGCTGGAGGTCAGATGACACAACAACAAAGTTGATCATTGATCTCCGGCCTAGGGTGTCCTGGTGCCACGTGCACTAGTGGATGCCCTTGTGCTTGAACATTGTGTTCGTTATGGAAAATTCGTGGCTAGCACAGAAGTCCAATAACTGAAAACTGCTCGGGTTCAGATCGGGGAGGCCGTTCTTCCCGATCACCCCTCTCCAGGTGTCACTGTCGGTCGGTGCACTTTCCAGTATCCCTCCCAGGGACTCCAAGAAGGCATAGTACAGTCAGTCAGTATCTGTGTCTGGTGATCTGATCGTTGAGGCCCCTGCCTTCGACTGCCGCCCAGATCTCTCTGTACCAGCCCCTTACGGATCCTCCTGCAGGTGGTGGGTCCACGGGAGGACGGCCTCACATCACTCGTTCAGGCTGTGCCTGGGGAAAGGCCCGGCCACCAGACGCTCGCCTTCGAGCGCCCACCCCAGGCCAGGCGCCAGGATGGGGCCCCAGTAACGCCAGTCCAGGCGACATTTCTGGTCTTGATTTTTCACTGTTAGGGGGCTTGTGAACTGCTCTTTGTCTGACCCATCACCCAGGACCTGTTTGCCTTGTGAGACCCTACCAGGGGCTTGAAGCCCCCGACAGCATAGCTCCTGGGATCATTCAGGCACTCAAACCCCTTAACCACATTAAGGTGTCGGTTCAAGGAGGAGATAATAATTGATAAATAAAGCCCTTAAAAAGTGCGAGAAAAGATGGATCCTAAGACTAAGAAGAAACCGTGCTGAAGCAACAAAGCGGTTCCTATAATGTGTTATTCTGCAGCTCGGCGCTTGGAGCCTGCTGTGTCCCAATGGAAGGAGGTGGAACTGTCCATATAAAGGGTGAGAGTCGTAGATCACAATGTCGGAGACTGCACGCTGTACCAGCCTGGTGTACAGGGCCTCAAGACTCAGCTGGAGCTCCCTAATCAGCCTACTGGACCATTTAATGACTCACTTTATTTCTGTCTTTCAGTTTTTTTTTCTTAATTGGAACACAGAACAACAAAATAACTATATATTATTAATATAATAATATATAAGTAAATATATAATAATATATGATATGATGTATATGTAAGTATATTATGTATATGATGTATGTATATATATATATATATATAATATACATATATAATATAATAATATATATAATATAATATAATATATATAATTATATATATATAAATAAATATATAATAATAATATATATATATATATTATATATTATATAAAATATAATATAAATAGTATAAATATTATATATATATATATATATATTATTTATAATATATATATATAATATATATATTATAATATATATATTAATATAATAATATAATTAATATAATTTAAAAATTATTTAATAAATATATATATTATATATATTAATATATAATATTAATATAATATATTAAATAATTATAAATAAATATAAATTATACAAATTAAATAAAATATACAATATTAATATTATTATATATATATATAATATATAAAAAAATTATTAATATAATATTATATATAAAATATATATAATATTATATTATAATATATATGTAATAATATATATTATATAATATATAATAAATATAAATATAATATATATAAAAATATATAAAATATATATATATATAATATATTATAAAATTAATAATATATATTATATAATAATATAATATATATATTATAAATTATAATAAATATATATAATATATATATATTATATAATATATATATTATAATATAATATATATATAAAATATAAAATATATATAATTTATAATAAATATATATTATATATAATATAATATATATATATATATTTATTATAATAAATATAAATATATATATATATTATTTAATAATAAATAATATATATACATTATAAATATTATATTATAAATTTTATTATATATATATATATTATAATAATTATATACATTATAAATATTATATAAAATTTATATATATATATATATATCCTTTTTTCTAAGCTTGGATCCTCTACCAGAGCCTGGGAGCTTGAGGGTTCTGCTCAGTAGCTTCGATGTTTTCTGGACTGAGATGTCTTGGTGTTTTTTCCAGGATCTGTTGTAGCCACTCCTGTAGTTTGGAGGTCACTGCCCCGAGTTCTCTGATGACCACGGGCACCACTTTTGCCTTCACCTTCTCCAGCTCCTCTCTCAGCCTTGATATCTCTCCAGTTTCTGATGGTGCAGTTTTACACAGCCATCATTGAGTCCATCCTCACCTCCTCCATCACTGTGTGGTACGCTGGAGCCACAGCCAGGGACAAACAGACTACAGTGCATTGTGTGCTCTGCTGAGAAGTTGATCGGCTGCAGACTACCATCTCTGCAGACCTGTACATCTTCAGGACTCAGGGACGAGCATGTCGGGTCACAGCCGGCCTTCTTACCCCGGACTATTTGAGCCACTCCCCTCAGGCAGGAGGCTACGGTCCATCGGACCAGAACCTCCCACCACAAGAACAGTTTCTTTCCCACTGTCGTTGGATTCATAAACACTTCTTAACATCTTCGTTGTCAAAAAAGATTCAGTTGTAGTCATCTGGACTCTGTTTTAGAAAAAACAAACATTTCAACTCTCATCCAAAAGTCATTCTCAATCAGTGAAACAAGTCTGAGAACTCCTGTTTTTTCCTACTCTGTGAGAGCCCTGCCCACAGGGCGGGACCTCCTGCTAATGGCCCATTGAAACTGGTAAAAACAGGAGTTCTCAGCGAAGCCGCTGTTACTGAGAACATACTCATATTCATTAGTTGATGGACTCAGCCAAAAACTATTATAACACAGGATTCGTAAATACCTTGAATATTGTCGCTGTTGCCAAGAATATGCGCGATGTTACCGGGGTAGCTGAAGCAACAGGCGCTTAGTTTATTGATCTCAACAGCATAAAATGTCATAACTATATAATTAAGTTGTCATAAATACCTTGAACAATTTTCTGCAAATAGCATAACTACAAGTTAAACTAGATTCACTGAAAGTTCCAAAGGCAGTGGCAGAACAGTAGCACGCACACACATCAGTGAGTTCTTGTGTCCTTGTACATGACCTGTCCTCACTGTTCTTCTCGGTACATCTGATTTAAACTCAGCAGCTGTACTTCACAATTTAATGTCATAGAACACATCCAGGTACAGTTTAATTAATACAAGTTATATACATTGGATATGGCTTAAATCAAAGTTTCTGTGGTCTGTTTGAACCACTCCCCTCAGGCAGGAGGCTACGGTCCATCCGGACCAGAACCTCCGCCCACAAGAATAGTTTCTTTCCTCTCTGCTGTTGGACTCATGAACACTTGAAAACACCTGTCACTTTAACTGCAATATTCATCACTCACTGCACTGTCACTTTCTGCACTATAACTTTTAAACATAACTGTAAACTTGTGTACATAGAAATGCCTATTTTATTTTTATTGTATAGTAATTTTAAATTGTTTCCTAATGCATGCCCTTTTTTGATTGAATATATGTTGTTGGATTATTATTATTACTCAGTGTTTTATGTTGCACCTTAAGGCCGAGACAAGTTCCTACGTTTTTGAATTTTGTTCATTGACAATGGCAATAAACTCTTTCTGATTCTGATTCTGATTAATTTGTTTGCAGTGTTGCACAGTATGGCATTAAGTTATCTATCTCCAGTCCAAGTTACAGGTCAGATCTGTAACGAGGCAACCCAACTCATGACATTTTTTTTTGCAATTTAATCATCGGTTTTATTAGTAAAGTTTAATTGTGTACCTTTAATGTTACATATTTAATAATTGAAAGATGGGTGAATGCAGAAAACAAATGTTTTTTTTTGTTTCATTTTTCTATATATAAGGCAGCTGATACCGCTTGGCTTATATCCTTGTGTAGGCAATTTGTTTCCTGAAAACAGTAAGTGTGTGGTGTTGCTGTCCTTCATGCAAGTGTATTTAAAATAATCCACGCAAAACGTCCTTATGCCTGTGGTCTGTCATGTAAATTTGTGGAAAATCCTCCAGCGCACAGCTGGCCTAAGTATAGTTAAGCCTGACAACACACCTGTACAAATAATGTTTTTTTCTGTTTATTAGTTTATTTCGGTCACATATATTGAGGCATTATTCCAAAGACATTAACACTTGATATGCAGAAAGACCAAAAAGGTGTAGGATGCTTTTGCTTATTTTGATGATGCGTCCTGGGCCGATGTGTGGGTGGTAAATCTGTGTTTTGCGGGTCGCCTCTATTACCCTTTACCTACAGCTGGGATACAATCTGGACATGTGTGTAGCTCTCCCTTTTCCTTCAGCACAGATCATGGTTTTTGGACAGTATTATCCTTCCACAGCACTAAACATAAAAGCTCCTGGACAGGATCAGGCGTGTGTGAGCCACAGATCACAGCGGGCAGTCTCCTTCAGATTATACAGCTCTCCAAATGGGGAGCGGAACACCTCCCACCACATAACAGGTCGTAATTTATGATGCCACAATGAAAGGAGAGACATGAAAGAGTGTTCTGAATATAGTATAATGTGTTCACAAATGGTTTGACAAGCTAAAATGAGTCAGGTATGTATATGGGTTTCATGAGAACAAAACTGAATACTACTTTCACCAGTTGTAAAATACAATGGGAATTTTCAATACAATCTCTACACATTCTGATACAGAACATTACTGGAAGGGGAAAGTTCATGTTAATTGATCAGAGATGTGGGTAAATTGCAAATTACAAAAAAAAAGCTCATTGGTTGGAGTACACCAACCTGAAGGCTTTGTGTCCGACGCAGTGGCCGCACAGCTGAGGGCAGTGGGAGTGACCGGAGTGCCCATGGAGGAGGTCAAGCAGTGTGTTTCAGATAATGCGGAAAATCTGCAGACAGTAAAGGCAGAGATGGAGGTGCTGTGGGCCAGGGTGACGACGCTGGAGTCAGAGAACAATGACATGAAAAATAAGCTCCCGGATTTGGAGCCCAGATCACTTCTCCCTCCGAGAACCCCACAAGCCTCAAGTTAGGACGAAGAGGGGACAGATACAGAAAGTTCCTTGGAGAAGATTATACCTGGACTCCTTATTAACTCAGGAGTTAGGTCCCTCCCAACTCAATCGAAAGAGAATATCGCCTGGACCAGCAGCTGATAAACCACGAGGCCTGGGTATGAGGTTTCTTAACGATCGTGTGAAGGAATGTGTCTTGAAGGCTGCAAGGGTTAAAGGAGACCTCCAGTACAAAGGCAAGGGTGTCTTCTTTGCTCCAGATATTCCATACAAGGTTCGCCAACGGCAAAAGTTCCACTACATCTGTGAGGAGCTGAGGAAGAGAAAACTGAGTCATGGATTCTCTTTCTCTGCGAACCTTCTTGTGACTTTTGAAAGTAAAAAGCTCGTGCTCAGAACACCAGGAGAAGCAGAGGTGGAGCAGAGCTCCTAAGGAAGATGCAAAGCACAGAGAAATGAACAGTACAGAGCGGGGAGCCATCAGCGTGGGGTATGTGAGTTCGGGTTGTGGTCACATGGTGATACATTTATGTTAACTTGAAGAGACTAAAGATCAGATTTTTTTAGTTTTTAACATCAGACTTTATGCCCCATGTTGGTTGTCTGCTTTAGTACATCATCTTTGTGTTTAAGTACATCTACTCATCGATGTGCCAAATGTGGAAGATTGGATTAGTGGGAAATTGGAAAATACAAATGCAGCGGTGGGCGTGGTGAGCTAAGGAGGTTATATACCCAATTCCTTCCGAGGATTGGTGTCAGGAGTGCCGGAGGAGTTTTTTGGGTGTGCCCTTCATTGGGATTGGATTTCCCTCCCCTTTACGATTTTTCTTTTTTTACGATCTTTCTTTTTATCCATTTTATCATAGGAACACAGAACAGTTTATCTTGTCGACAACAACTGTGTAAAGTTTAAAATCTCTAGGAATAGGCATTTTGGTGCTGTTGACCTTTTTGAATCAAAAAGTATATTCGGAACAAGTTATCCTATATGTGCCCACTGTGCCAAACTGTTATACTACAATTGTAGCTCCTCTATGATCATAAAACATACATTGTGATGTTTTGGAAACTACAAATATCTAACCATGAATGTCCCAATAGAGGTAAAATAAATAAATAAGTAAATAAATATACAGTATTTGTCTGTGTAGCAGGAGTCAGGGGAGACTTCATCATCATTTGATCAGATATTCAAGATGGCTGGGAAGGCCACTGGGTGAGAGTGGAGATGGGAAGGAGAGTGAGGAATCTGTAGTGAGAGAAGATTTTGCTGGCGGGGATCCAGTGCTGCTCTGAGGGGAGGGGCAATTTGAGGGATGCTGCTGGGCCTGTCACATGGACATGGGTCCAGGGTCTTTGATGAGGACCGTGCGGGAAAGAACTGAAATGACTCCTGCGCTAGCCGTGGTGAAGATTGTTGGGGTGCTGCTGCTGATGAGTCCTTGGCTGAGGTGATTTGGAGCATCTGCAGCGGAATCCTTTGCTGGTGTTGGTGAAGCGGCTGCTGATGAATCCTTTGGTGCAGGCTGTGGTTGTGGTGCTGCTGATGTTGAAACATTGGCTCGGTCTCTGGCTGATGGAGCAGGAATTCTTCTCTCATTCCTCTCTTCTCTAACTATCTGCTCAGGACCCTGTCCAGGCCCAGTTCTATGCCACAGAGCGTGGAGCAGGTTCTCTGTCAGCACCCTCACTCCACCTCTACATAGGTGTGGGCCATTTCTCTTAAACAGGTCCTCTCATTTCCAGAAAATATAGAAGTTCTCAATGAAGTGCAATCCTATTGTTGCACACTCTTTGGACAGCCGTGTGTTCAGCTGAAGCAGCCGGGTAAACTTTCTGTCGATGTTTGGAAGAGGTTCACTTATGAATGTTTTGATTTCCATTTTATCAAGCATGTCAAATAACTTCAAGAAGTCTCTTTTCAAAACTTCAGTCCGTTACGGTCGTATGTCCACTGCACCCACATGCACAATCAGCTGTTTAACTCCACAATGTGTGGCCAAAACATTAGAAAGAAGTGAAGTAATCTCAGTGATTGTGGCGCTGGGAAAAGAATGTTTTCATTTTGGCGCATCCCCAACTAAGACCACTTGATGTTTGTCACAGATTCTCCATCTGTTGCCTTTTGGCCCTGTCGCGTATTACATTTTTCCTTTGTTTACTTCAGTCTCTGAAACTGGTAAAGATCTGTAAGCTTTTATTTTTGGTGACGTTACATTATTAGGCTTTGCACCAAGTTTGTTCTAAGATATAGCCTGGTCTTTAGACAGTTTTGGAACGACAGTCCGGTCAGTCCGGTTAGGTTGAAAGTAGCTGTTTTTCTTGGGGAAGATGTGGACTTCTTACACTGGATGACACTGGGATTGTATCGTGGAGTCCTTTTCCAGATTCTAAAGCGAATATCGTGTCTTATAGCTCATGAATTTCTTATTGACATTTCTGACAGCATTCACAAAGTTTGTTTTCCATCTTCTCCCGGACATTTGCTGGCTCGTCAGATATGTTGTTAAAACTCTAAAAAAGTTCTTAAAATCCTTGGTTTACTTAAAAAAGTCATAATTGAAAATGTTTGGAAGAGAAAAACTGATAAAAAAGCAAAATAACTAACGAAAGCAGTCTGCACTCTTTGGAAGCATCCAAAACAATTTACGGGGTTTACAATTGATGGGATGGAACATAAAATTGCCTGCTATGCAGATGATGTTCTATTGTATTTTACCAAACCAGAAATTTTCATACCCAATGTGATGCATTTTCTTCAAGATGCTGGTACAATGTCTGGAAACAAATTAAATATGCAAAAACTGAATTTCTCTTACTGGTAACCCCTATGACCTTTAGAAAGACCTACCCTGTAACAGCTCTATCCATTCTCGTCAGATAAAGCAAGCTCCAACTGATGGTTTTAGTTAGTATTTATTGTCACAGTAAACTGGAAAACACCAACAAGTCACCGTGAAAAACTAAAGGAAATACATATAGATTTATCAAAACAAAACAATCAAACAAAAATGTACAGCAAAATAAAGTTCAATTACCGTGTGCGCCTTCCGACCAAACATTCAGGAGTGGTTAGACTATACTCTGCATGTTCGTTGATTTAGCAAGAGATATATTTTCCGTGTTCATTCCATGTGGCCCCTTTTCACTTTTATGTACCACCGGAAGCATGTGCGCACCTGGCAAGGCAAGGCAAGGCAAGGCAAGTTTATTTGTAGAGCACAATTCGTACACAAGGCAATTCAAAGTGCTTCACACAACAGGAAAAAAATGCATTAAAATCACAAAAGACATGGCAGAAATCACAATCTTAGTTCAAGACATAAAAGAGAAGAGTGCAAAGAAAAGCATTTCAGTCGTATGCACAGCCAAACAAAACAGTTTTTAGTTTAGATTTGAACATTGCCAGAGTAGCGGCCTGTCTCACATCCTCAGGAAGACTGTTCCAGATTTTAGCTGCATAAAACTGAAATGCAGATTCCCATGTTTAGTCCTGACTCTGGGCACCAGCAGGAGGCCGGTCCCTGAGGTCCTCAGAGTCCGAGATGGTTCATATGGCACTAACATGTCCGAGATGTACTTTGGTGCTAGGCCATGGAGAGACTTGTATACAAGCAGAGCTGCTTTGAAGTCTATTCTCTGAGCCACAGGGAGCCAGTGCAGAGACCTGAGCACAGGACTAATGTTGATCGTACTTCCTGGTTCTAGTCAGGACCCGAGCAGCGGCGTTCTGGATGTACTGCAGCTGTTTTACAGCTCGTTTGGAGAGGCCAGTGAGCAGGCCGTTACAGTAGTCTAATCTACTAGAGACAAACGCATGGATAAGTCTCTCCAGGTCTGGTTTAGACACTATACTTTTGATTTTGGCAATGTTTTTTAGATGGTAAAAAGCTGCTGATGTGATTGATCTGACGTGGCTGTTAAAATTCAAATCTGAGTCCATTATTACCCCAGAATTTCTAACTTGATGTGTAGGTTTTAGAGCGAGACTCTGGAGGTGACAGTTAACAATTTAATTTCTCTTTGTTTCTGTGGGCCAAAGACGATGATTTCAGTCTTGTCTGAGTTCAGCTGGAGAAAGTTGTTTTGCATCCACACACTGATCTGTTGAATGCAGTGACAGAGTGAATCCACCTGCACAATTTCTCTGCGTAATTAGCACATGAAACACTTCCCTACCTGACCACAAGAGGTTAGTGACAGACCACAGAATAACCACTCCCGAATGTAAACCAAAAAATCTCTGAATATATTATTTGTAAAAACATTTTCTGCGACAGCTACATACCCATTTAAATGGAATCTCTTAGATATTTAGGTGTGGTACTCCATGGAGACCTATCAACAATTTCGGAAAAAAATTATACCCTCCTTTTTATTACAAAAAAAAAAAAAAGATCTTCAAAAATGGAATCTTATCCCATACTTAAGTCTAAGTCTAATAGTGAAACTATTACAATTAATGTTTTGCCCAGGTTTCTCTATCTGTTTCAGACTCTTCCGGTTTCCATACCCAACCAGCTGTTTGATGAGTGGAATAAAGCAATCTCAAGATTCATATGGCAGGTGGAAAAAAACGATTAAAAACTTTACAGTTATCAAAAGAAAAGGGAGGCTGAGGTTTTCCTTGATTGAAAAATTACAGTGTTTCAGCTCAGATCAGAACCTTGTTGTACTGGTGTAACCCAGAATATGAAGCTCAATGGAAAAATATTGAGATTGGTGTTGTGCAGGCCCTGCTGGCGGATGGCAAATGGTTGAGTCATTTGGGGGAGGTGGAAAACCCCTGGGTGAAGTCTGTTGATCAAAACATAAAAACTGAGCAAAGATGTTAAAATCTTAAACTGGTTGGCTTACGATCAAAATTTTACACCTAACAGCACAGACTCAAGATTCAAAGTCTGGACAACAAAAGGTATAAAAGGTCTTTTACCAGATTGTAAAGGAGAATCATTTGAAGAATCCTTTAGCTTTGAGAAACAGGACTTTTTTTTAGGTAGCAGAAGGCACCATGGCGAAATGATGATTCGGCACAGAAAAGGGAATGTCGCCGGGCCAAACAAAAATGGCACAAGTCAAAGCTCCAAGTTCAAAAAGAGATTTACGGAGATAAGTTGTACATGTACAACCTCATTTTATATAGAACAAGGGAAGGAGCACTGGCTCCCTGTGGCTCAGAGAATAGACTTTAAAGCAGCTCTGCTTGTATACAAGTCTCTCCATGGCCTAGCACCAAAGTACATCTCGGACATGTTAGTGCCATATGAAAGATCTCGGACGGGGACGGCCTCCTGCTGGTGCCAGAGTCCAGATCAAATAAGTGGAATCTGCGTTACCGTTTTTTGCAGCTAAAATCTGGAACAGTCTTCCTGAAGATGTGAGACAGGCCTCTACTATGGCAATGTTCAAAACTGAGCTTTTTTGTCTGGCTGTTTTTTTCTTTACACTCTTTTATGTCTTAAACTATTTGACGGATAGCCTGAGAATAGCACCTTTAAATTTCTTTAAATTAAAAATGTTAAGTTCTCTAGATCAATTATTTACAATTCTAAAACTACTATTTAGACACAATTACAATTGAATATGTAAATAATTTCGCTCGACAAAAGAGCCCACTGTGCCGGTGTCCAAGCGTAGCCGCATATCAGGTGCCTGAGGAGAGGGTTAGAACACACGCTGGTTAGACTGTCAGTCGGCACTAAGGCCATTGCAAAGTCCAGGAAGAGCCTGGCGCACCTACCCACTGATCAAGAGCGAGTTTTAACACTAAAAGCTTTGGTCAAGTTTTGTCTGGGACAATAAGTTTAGCGAAAGCTAAGTCTAGGTAGGGGGCAGACGAGACTGGGTCCTTTGTTAAAGATATAAAAGCGCCACACATAAGGTGGAGGCGTTGACGAGATAGTCGTCGTAAAAGATACATACGCTCTGCACAGGCGTGTGCAGAGGCAGATAGCGCGCTGACATCAAGGGACGGTCAAACTTGGGAAAGAATCAATCTAAAAACAATGTGCCCATCCCGGGTACACCTGTTACACAGGCAATGTCAAATGGGAAAGTGTCTGGAGTGTCTGCCAGTGTGGTCCAATAGATTTGATTTTCCATCTGGCGGATCACTAAGCACGGACAAAATGTATGATTCATGTCCGTAAAATTGTTAAATTGAATGAATAGAAATGAAGGTTTTGTGATTTCTATCATGTCTTTCAAATAAAGGTATAAGGTGATGTCTGTTGTGTGAAGCACTAAACATTGCCATGTGTACGAATTGTGCTCTACGTCACAAAGGCCGCAGACATAATTCTCCTAAATTATTGTCAATAAAAATACATACATTTGTTTTTTAATACAAAATTAACCTTGTAACTAACTAAATCTCCTCATAAAAAGGTGCTACTCACCAGCATTTACTTTTTTTCAATTACTACAGCAACAAACTGCCACACTTTTGAATGTTTTTCACTAATGAATTCCTTGCTGTTACATGCCTGAAACGCTGATTCAATTTGAAAATCTTAAGCATGCATAATTGCCCAACTCATTTGCATTGACAGCCTAACAACTTTCTTCATGCAGAAAATGCCTGTATATCTGTTGGTTGTGCGTCTCCAAACATGAAATGGCTGATTATACAGGGTATGATTAGCCTTGATCTTGTGGCTCCTCCCTCCACGTTTTCCTGCCTATCTGTTGTTGCTCTGTGTCCGTTCCAAGCCCGTTCAGAGCCCTCTCCTTGTGCTTTTGTCTTGGCAGAGATGTGGCAGATAAGAGGTGGGCATCTGCGCCTGACACGGTCCACCATCTGTGCGCTGCCCATGGTGTCTCTGTGGACACGCACTCACATGGGGAGAGCATAGGAAAAGGAGGGACAAGAGTGTGCTTACTGTAATACTAAAGGCACTTTACAATATGCTTTATGTAAGTGGATGTCCTTCTGTAAACGAGTTTCAATATTATATTTAGATGACAAAGATATTAATCACGATAATCTTGTTTTTGTATTGAATGATCTCAGTTCTTCTGTCTTAGTAAAAAATTATAATTATAAAGAAAGAAAAATCGCTTTCAATATCGGTTAGCTAAACATCAACAATACCGGTAGATATTTTTAATCATTGCTGGTTAACACAAAACTCCCTCCATTATTATTACATTATTGACTGTAGAGCTTGCAATTAAAAAGACCCAACTAAATTATTGGTGATTAGAAATATCTGAATTTCTATCTTGATTAAAACGAATTAAAGCTGAAGTACCCAACTTGGTTTTCCCCAAAATATTTTATTATAAAAGCAGATCTTTATCAGACAAATCAGACACAATCACCTTGTTGTGTGAAAAAGTGGTTTTATAATGCATGTGAACACTAGCTGATGTGCCTAAAGGTGTACCACTCGTGGGCCCTCTGCAGTTTGACAATTTTTTTGTATTTATTGAGACAAATTTATTCATGTGAATTGGTTTAAATTTGGACAATTTTGTCTTGTTTTCGAACATGTTTAGCCCGAATTTGGACCTGATACTGTCCAGGTTTAGATCTGGTGTTACTCGGAAACCCAAATATTATCTTCGGTGGTACTTTGCGTGAAAAGTTTGAGAAACACTGAGCCAGGAGACAGTTTTAAATACCTACTTCATCATTTCACAGTTAGAAAATTAGGTAACCCAGCTTTAATTGCAGAGCCCAAATATGAAAAATATAAATGTAATATTACAAACATATAGTTATGTATATATATATACATGCACAAAATACAAGACAATACAAACAGCACCCTAATTGATTGAGAAAGTCAGTGGTGCTGCTTTGATTTAACGTAATTTCAAGGTGGGACTAACAAATATGGTAGAACGGTGTGATTGTTATGCCTGAATGAAACAAACTTTTATATTCAGGAGCACCACACAGGCTTTTTAAAAAGAATACAAACAGAATGTGACTATGCAAAAAATTGTGTGCGTCTTTTCAACTGTGCACGGGAACAAACAGTTTACAAATGGAGAAACATTTTGAATTGTAACTTAATAGTGAAGATAAAAATGACATATAGTAATGCCTTCGATTTATGAAGCTCCTTTACTCAGTGGATTTTATTGCATGATTCATTCACCCTCTCATTCTCTGTGGTCATGAGCTACTTCTGCAGCCACAGACTAATGGAAGAGATGCTGCTAACCTGCACGTCGGCCCTTCACATGCAGCCCATTCATACATGGGGAAGTATCTTGGTCAAGGACACTGTACTATCCGAGCTGAGATCAAACCGCTGACCTTCAGTTTGGTTGGCGAACACATCTACCACTGAGTTTCAGCTTAATATGAATGTTCATTTGAATGACCCTATAGTACAGGGACATTGTTTTGGTTTGGACCAGGGAGAGCCCAAATATCATGAAACTCAACACATTCAAGTGTGTGTAAAAAAATAAAAAATAATATTCCGTGCAAAGTGTTGAGCGGTTTCCTGTGGGTCTTTGAAGTGCTGTACTTCACCAATCAACGCAATATAATTAAAAATAATTGGTGTCAAGCAAAGAGATCTGGTGTCACTCTGGGGAAAGTCAGGTCACAAGGAAAACCAAGACCAGAGGAACATTTTATCAGGTTTTACCCTAATGCCTTTTGGTTGCCAGTATCAAATGCCCCTGATCAGAACTAATCGCTATTCTGTGTCTTTTATTCCTTCTGTGATTATGATCTTGAACTTCGAGTTGTTTTTTTAAGGATAGGGTTGACAAAATAAAAAGGGTAATCTTTTTTATTAATTCTGTTTAGTTTACCCTGAACGCATGAACTCACAAGAGAAGCTCTCGGTGCCTGCCTTTAGGAACACCTTTTGAAAACTATGCTTCTGCCTCCACCCTTTTTCAGTTATAGATGGAGTCAACCATTTTGCATTAACATGAATCATTAGCTGTTATTATGCAACACACTCCAATACCTTGTGAATGTGGCAGCCTTCGCAGCCAAAGGTCGCCTGGCAGCCAATGGCTTAGGACCCGAGTCTTTAAAAGGAGGTTCCCTTACCTGTGTTGACCCCATTTCTCGCCTCTGACGTCACCCGCCATCGGGGAGCTGTGCAAGCAGCACGAGCACCGCAACAATCACAGCAATCGCCCTAAAAACCCGAAGTTTAGGCTTAAAGCCAGCGATTGTGCCAGTGTGTTAACTAGTGTGGTTTGCACACCGTGCGCCTACCAAACTTGGCTCAACTTTGGAACATCATTGCATGGCTCGTGCTGCACGCTCTTCAGGTTGAACACTCCAATAAGCAGTCTAGCTTTTTCACAAATTCATTTAAATTCAAAGCACCCTAATTTGGCACTGTTTGTAGTGGGTGGCGGTGAAGGGTTTGTGCGCTTTGGGATTCCCCCGGCCGCGGTGCCTCATTCATTTTAAAATTGGTAAGCATGGTTTGTCTAAATTAAACGCAATCTTAAAACTTCAGCTTCCTAATTAGTTGTTGCTTTATAGCGTTGGTGTTCTAGGTTACGGCAACCCTTGTTGGCTTGCCCCAGGCACGCATGGTCCGCAGATTCAAGCATTGGTATGTCTCTCTCTCTTGTTGTGCACGGTCCTGAACTTTTATATTAAGTTTTAATTTTCCAAAATATTGTACATTTTAAAATTGGTAACTCCGTGGGCCTCTCCTTCGACCCACCGTCTCCCCTCTCCTTCCACCCGCAATCCTAACTTCTCTCAAAGCGTCCTTGGGGGGGTTTAAGGCACGTTTACCGAACATTGGACTGTACCAGGGCCCCACCTACAGCATGGACCAGCGCAACCTCTGGGGGGCATCTGACTTAAGTGACCTGGGGGCATTCTGGTTTTGTGTTTTAACTCATGTAAATCATGTCAAATGGATCAGCTGTTTTACAGGTGTGAATGTGAGAATGAGAAGGTCGTCTGAATTTTAGTAATGAAAATCCTAATGTTTTATTTATCCTGAATTTAAATGCAATAAATTGATTCTCCTGGTCCACTCAATCTCTAATCTGTGCTAGCCTTTTACCTGTGTAAGTGTCCCTGGCACCGATTTAATCCAGGGTGGCGTTGTTGGAAACTAAAGTAAATAATTGTTTGTTTGACCCATTAATTGGAGCCTGTGGGTAAAATAATAATCTAAACATGTTGCCCCTAGTGTCGCCATGACATTTACATTGATAGGATGAACTCGTCCCAGTAAAACAGGATATACACTTATGGTTGCAGGGATCCTTGGCTGCTGAAGCTCTTCGGAGGAATCCACGTCATCAGCGATCTGCCAAGAGGTGCTCCAATTCATCCAAAACCCTCAAATCCTCCAGCTTGACCCCCCGATCTGGCTCATTTACCAAGGATTCACCTGTAGCCACCTCGGAGCGCTTCAAATGACTCACAATGCACTGCAACTTTATTCAACTGGTGAAATTAATTTTAATAAAATAACTAAATAGTTCAGTTTTAGCCAAAACTAATGCAGATAACATTAATACTAGAACATATTTCAAATAAGAAACATGAAAAATTATGCGTTTAAGGTAAATCATTTGTATTGGAGTCTATTTTAGATATAGTTTATATGGTTGTGTTTGGGAAATAAATGCAGCCTATTAATCAGCTGTTTTTATCTGGCATATACAACCTAAATAACGTATAGAACATTACAAAACATTTCTGGCTTCTTACCTCTTGTACAAGCATTGTTTTTCTTTATAACTCTGGTCATGTCACACGTCAGTCGCTCACTCTCAAGCCTGTTCCAAATATGCTCACAGGCTCTGCTTCACAGGAGCCAACTTTGGAGTCGAGCTACAAAGTGGTCTTTGGAGGAAGGATCCTGGGAATTGAGAAACACCCATGTACATTTTTAAGGTCTTGAATGGAAACATCCAACGACAGTGGCTGAGCTCTCTATTACATTGGTCAACTTGCAGATATGAGACATGCAGCACTCCATTTCCAAGATCCCAAGACCCATGCCAAATTCAGTAGCGTGAAATTTAGTTAATCTGCAGGGCTCCTTTTAAACTGAGTGATATACCTTACTTGGGCCAATTTACAACTTAAACTGATGAGTCGATGTTGTCATTGTCAGTCTGTTGTCACTGTTTAATTGATTGTAATTATGGTTATGTCATTTTTTTTTTTTTTTTGGAGTAAATAAAGATAAAAACAGAGCTCTTTCACCCAGACCTACACCAATGAATAAGGGTATTATAGACAGACAAACCCACCAATTCCCCTTTATAGTTCGGAATCAAATTTCACTCCCGATGCAACAAAGACCTGATGGTTGGCACCTATGATTAAACAGTGTGTTTAGAAAAGGTAAAGCATTGTTATAGCAAAATAAGGCCAGATGATAACTGTAAAACCTATCGGCTTTGCATGCTGCTTGTGCAAGCCCCGCAAATACTGACTGTTGTGCTACCGGCTAATATGTGGCCCTGATCGGATGCAATGAGTCACATGAATGGACGCGCTGAACTCACAAGGGACACAGCAGAGAGGAGAGATGGTGAACGAGGAGAACAACTAGTAGAGCAGAGAATCTGCGTTTTTTGTATTATAATTATGTATGTATTATGATAATTATCATTTACCAGTACTATTTATTACATAAATAGGTATTTGCTCTTGGGGATCAGGTGTTTTCACGTGTTGCCCAGCTGCTGTCTTGTAGGCACGACAAGTCCAAGACAGTTTTGTCCTGATCCTGAAAGGTGCGCCATAGACATATAAATAAATAGATGCCATATTCGATGCTCATGCTATCTATCATTTAGCAACTTGAAGGACTTAGAACTGTTTTTCCCTGTAGCTGTTGGGATTAGGCAGCAGCAAATGCAAATTATGAATAATCCAGCGTTTGTCACCTGGTACCATCTCATCTACTGCATTTACGAGATGTCAAAGCCTGAAAGTACCTTTGGAAAACCTGCATCCTGTGTGACACACAGCTTGTCTACATGGAGATAGATACATTTAATACCACACAGGTGTTTGTTTTTCCTATCAACTTAAATGAGCACAGTAACCTATAATCTCCTATTTTAATTTCCCAAACCAGATCCAAGGTTTTTTGCCACAAATTCTTGGAAACAAGTCGTTGTAATCCCTCATTCATCCAGAAGCGTTCCATTGAAGAAAAAATACTCAGTTGTAGTCATCTGTACACTGTTTCGACTCTCATCCAAGAGTCATTCTTAATCAGCAGATTACAACTGAATCAGTTTCTACTCCCATTTTAATTTATTCCAGGAACAAATGGTTTTAATCAAATCTCAAAGAATAACTGCAACCTGGATCTCACATTGACCTGACTTTTGAGAGCTTTTCTTGGCAACTTTTGCTTTAGACCGAAAGGGCAACCTGTCTCTGTTATGGAATATCCCCATCTTGAACGCAACCATAAAGTCATCTCTAGTGTTTTGAAGACGCGTGAAATGATACTTAAACTTGCCATTATTTTTTTATTGTGCATGTTAGTGCTCCACAGAGTGCTGTGGGGTCAGACAGAGGATGTCTGTTACTGTTCCCGTGAGAGAGGGGGGAATCTACATAATGTGCCATGATAAGCATCTATAAAGCCAGCAGATCAATGCAGCCCAATTACAGACCAGTGGAGTCCTTATCGTCCGCACTCTAACTTTGTTCTGCCTGTGCTGCTCCACTTTCATTAAATCCCAATGTGATTAGGCCTGTGATTGACATCAGGACCACATTATCAAGCAGAGCCATCGCCATCGGCCTCCTTTACATTTTTGTGCAAAGAAACCTGTGCATCTTCAAGGACAGAGTTTAGGTTACTAATAGTTAGTGATGCTTAATGTCTAAGTGGTAAAATTATCAATTGGGTGATGTTTTTGTGTCAACTAATGTATTTTATTATGGTACACTGTAACTTTTTGGGTGGAGGGATGATATCGCTTGTTCTGTAATATGGCATTAATCTCCATGGAGATGCCAGTACAAAGATAGGCAAGATATTGAAATGTAATGATATAATGTTGTAAATTTGAATGACAAGTATATTGTTTATCGTAACAAACAAAATAAAATAAATAATGCTACAATGAGTTTTATGTTGTAAACTTTCAAATAAAGGTATAAGGTGATATTTCTGCATTGTTGTGGTACATTTTACAGACATTTACCATGTGTCTGATAATGTACCTTAACTAATACATTTAAAAACATGTTTTAACACATTTCTGTTTGATTGACATAATATTGTCTGACTATGGTTATTGGGAAATTCCTTTTTGTCCATAGAGAGACGACCCCACTCTCAGTAAGCTCTTCTTGAAATTCTTGACTTATTCTATTTTATGTTTTTTTTTTTTTTTCATGTTCTTCATTTCAGAATTGGCAATGAAATTAAACTAACAAACAGAACCATGCTAAAGGCACTCTTCCCTTGCTTCTCGCAGATTAAAACACAATAGATGCAATACAACAAAACTAAATGCAGTGAATATAGACTAGACTAAAGAACAGCTTTTTACCAAGTGCCATTATTGAACTGAACTTTCAGATATTAACATTTGTAATGGAGTGTGTGATGTGATTTCTGGTGTTTCTTTTCCAATGGATGCACAAAAAAAATTCTTGTACTTCTACAATGACAATAAAAGTGAATTTAATTCAATTGAATGCCATTGGGGCAACCTGTCAGGAGCACAGGAGTTTAGCACCTTGGGATCATCTCCAAATCTTGGTGGAGGAGTAGGCTATGCATGTTTTAAGATAATGGTCAGATCTGAAAGCCACACAGGCACAGGAGCAACATGCAAACTCATCCGGAACCATCTTGCTCAGTCAGTTTTCCCTCCTCTTTTACATCAGAAACCACCCATTCATTCACAAACAGACTTAAAACTCAGACACTGTAGTCAAATGGGTTAAGCTTTTTGCTCAAGGAAACAACGGTATCCACTGGTGGGAGCTGAGAGTGGATCCTTAGTCGGAGAAAGGCTTCACACGCTGATTAGTAGACCTTTTCCATGGGTCAAATGAATACCTTCTGTTGAATAATAATTGTCTTGTTATTTTCAGTCTCAAGAAGGCAAGAAGCCATTGCGAGTGACTGCGTGGTGCATGGCCATATTGTCCTAAACACATCTGTCCCATACACGCACACGTTCCATACACGCACACGTCCCATACACACCTGTCCCCCTGACACCCAACGAGCCACTCTAAGACATAGGAAAAAACTTTGATGGATCCCGGAAAAAACGACAAGTACAAGGGCAAGAAGCAAGAATCAAACGATGATCATCTACAAAGCAATCTTTGAATGACGAAAATCGGACAAAAGGTGCAACCTGAAAAACGAAAACAGTCACTCAATTAAAATCAATACAGCTTGTGTTCTTTATAGCAGTTTAAAAAAAGCAGATAATAACATTAACTGAAGTCAAACAGAAAAAACATTGGCATAGAATTGTGAAGCCATGCTGCCCTGTGGTCGAGTGGTTATGGCACAGCACATGTATGCCAGGCTCCAAGTACAGCTGGCCACAGTGTTGTGAGTTTCATTCCTAACTCCGACATTTACTGCATGTCCACCCCTCTCTCTCTCATCCTACGGGCACAAAATCTTAAAAAAAAAAAAGAATATTTTGTGAACGCATTTTTGTCTTGTCACCTTTTTTTGTGATTAACAGCTAACGTAATCTAATTTTAACCCTTAATCACCTCTAACCTCTTATATCTTATAACAATTATCCCCTAGAGAGAAGTCAAGTGCTATCTTATCATGAAGGCTTAGGTAGGGCTGGTTTATGAGTATTTTCCTTGTTAAATGCCAACAAGTGCTACGTTCACTCAGCAATTTAGAATAACCTCTTTATACGTTCTTATATACATACACACATTTAGCTACAGGAGACAAGCGAAAACATAGAGGACATGCCGAGTCCATTGTTGGTCTGGGAAATGAACCTTCCCATTTTGTCCATCCCACAGAACCTTGTTTAAAAATGTTACGAATGGGTTATTTTCAAGCGCCCTTCACAGCCCATCTATTTTTGTTTAGTGTAGGATAATTGCAAGGACGGTACTTTTGTTTGATAAATGAACAGACAACATTAATATACATAAAAGGGGATTTTTTTCATATCAGGTTTTTAGCGGTTTTGCCGTTTCCACGCTGTGAGAAGGGTGCTTTTTACGGCCTTTTGTTAAAGCTCGTTCACCCATGAGAGAGTCAGCGTGTCCTGTTTGACAAATAATGTTTACCATAAAAATAATTGAGAATATCAGATCCAAAACAGTTTACGCAACAAAAGCTACATAAATATTTTTACTCATACATTTAATGCACCATATAAGCCAGTTTCAGATAATGGCAACTTACTAAGTAAAGAGTAGTTTATTTAAAACGGACAGAACAGACGGCATAGTAATCAATGTAACCATGACCATAGGCCATTTAGCCTAAGGCTAATTTACAGACCTGGTCCCTGACATTTAACAGACAAAAGCAGTATCATATAGACACAGCAATTGATGGCTTTAGTGTTCACAGGCTTTAATTTCAGCCACTGCTTCACTTTGCAGATAAACTGGCTCAGATCAGTGAGGGTTTAATTTCGGCAGGTATAGTTTCCAAAACTGTGGACCTTTTTATAAGGGGATCAGAAGAGAAAGTCAGATATAGTGTATATATAAAGTAACGACACAACAACAGTATGCTCTACCGCCCACTATGGCACTTGGCATTCTAACAGTCTCCCATCTTAGAACTAACCAGGCCCATCCCTGCTTAGCTTCCAAGATCTTAAAAGATCAGGCAGGGATTCCCAAACTTTGAGATGGGGATCTCCAGAATAACTAATCAACTGACCCCTGACCCCCCACAGCAAGTTTAATTTATGCTGGTAATAACAGGAAAAAACTTGTAAAATCTGGCTTATCATTTCTTTATTGAATTTATGGGCCCAATTTGAATAAATCATAAAAATAAAAATAAAATAATGTCATCATTAAAAAACAAACGAGAAAAAAAGAGATGGGTCAGTCCAATGAGGTGAAAGTGTTTTGATACAAAACCCTAACATGGCCCTAACATGTCAAAAGTGATACCTAGCCTTGAAATATAAATATATCAATTCGTATGTGTTTGCATAATAGTTTTGATATAAAAATGTGAGCTAAGTTGGTATCTATATGCATATCAATACTCAGATCCAAATAATGACTGAACAGGATTAAAATGGTAAGGCAGGCCAGATCTAAACCAATGCAAAAGTAGACATGGACTTTGTTGCTTGCCACTCATATACATTAACCAGCCTTGAGAACACCAACTCTATGTTGTTTATATTTGTGTTCTGACATGCTGTATACTGTAGAATGTATTTGTGTCATTCTTTCCATTCAGGCTTTTATCTGGAGTCAATAAATATAGTTCTCGACAGGCGAGGCGGGAAACAGTCTTTTCATCCTTTCTACTAACTTCATTGTTGACTTTAGCATCACAAACTCTTTCATTTCTCTTTTTGTACCCGAGAAGCGATTCCTTCCTTTTAGTGTCACAGGGAAATGCCAATGGAATACAAATTAGCAGGGCTCCGTGTGAGTCAGCCTCTTCAACCAATTACTCTGCTCGATTTCTACCCAAGACACGCCCATGTCCCTGTCACATCTCTCACTGGAGGCCCATTTTTGAGAGAGTTCCCTTACCCCTTTCTTGGTCCCATCTATTTTGGGCATCAAACATTCGGGGCACGTAGGCTTCAGCACAATGTAAATTATTCAGCCCGGCTTGCCAGAGGCTGGGAGCGAATCATAAATCGCAGATGGTCTCAGGCTATTTCATACGGGTGACCGTGGTTAAACACCAATGCACAGAACCATTTTCCAAGCCACACAAATATAAGGTTTCATTACTGGGGAGCGGGGCGAGGGACCATTTGATTCAAACTTGCACCATAAGGTGGTTTGAGCATCGAGATTTAAATGCGCCTGCGGTGTGTAACCCGTGTAATTTTTGGCTCACCTTCGAAGAGGAGCCCATCTGATGGTAATCGGCTGTGCTAAATAAGGATATCACAGGTAATTCGAGGAGGGCGGTTTCTTTTCTTTTTATTTTGCTTTAAATGTTTGTATTAAAAAGGTGCACAATGTAACAACACAACTTTTTGTGAGTCTTAGTAACAGAATCAAACATAATTACCATCTAATCTGTCATAACTTTTGTGGTGCATTGACTAAACCAGTGCATGGTTAGGTTGGAGCTGCTGTTGCGTGTGGTTTTAAACTACCACACTTTATGCTAATCAGCTGTAAATTGAGTTGCCGGCAATGTAGAACACAAATATCACTTTGCGCACTTTCATGTAGGCTTATAACACAACCCCAGGTGACATTAGCAAACACTATGGAAAAGCTAAATGTCCCAATTAATCATGCAACATGAGGCATATTATCAAGGATGACAGCAGGAGGTAAAAAGCTGATAAGAGCAAAGAAAGTCTGCTAAACTCAATATTTAGAATCGTGTGACAATAGTTGAGTATGTGTTAGCTTGTTGGTATTGGTAACTACAGAAACTACATTGCAGATTTTCAATTTTTGTTAGTAGAGCCTCTCATTTGTAGAGTCATATAAGCGACCAAATAATTAGTGTGCTTATTGAAATAATTATGTAACATATGCAAGTACGCTTATACTTGTTATTGGAATTTTTCCTTAAAATTCTTTCCCTGAGCTCATGGTAATTATGCTGGTGTTGGTTGTGGTAGTGTTGAAAGTTGCTCTTTCACTGTAAACCAGGTTAAATGCAAGCGGAGACTTGATGCTGAGCTGCCAACTTCATGCGCTGCTTAATAGCACCCTGCTATGCAATGAAAAGGAGCAGAAAGAGCAATCTCATGTTATCTGCCCCGTTTTGAACTTGTAATTGACACTGATATTTAAAAACACATTACAATAAACATTTGCTATAAAATTACATACAAAGTTACACTGCAAACAGATCTCCGGTCCTTTCTCTCAGCAACCTAATTTTATTTTCATTTCTTAAATGCAGTTATTGATTCTTTGGTGTCTTTGTCAAGATAATTCCATGAATTCACTCCTTTCACAGAAACGCTTTGTTCCTTACTTTGGTTCTGAATCTGGGATTTTTGAAAATGTGTGTTCTTTTTAGATTATAGTGACTTGATCTTTTTTCAGAAAATCTTTGAATATTTACGGATACATTTTTGTAATTTACTTTATACATTACTTTGAGAATACTTAGGTCAGCAATATCATGAATTTTTATACTTTAAGTTGAACAAATAAGGGGTTTGATGGATCTCTAACGACTGCCAGTGACAATTCTAAAGGCCCTTTTCTGTAAAATAAATGTTGGTTTGTAAATTTGTTGGACAAGTGGACCCTCAAATGTGAAAACTTTAATTTATGCAACATTGCAATAGGGGTGCATGGTGGCAGAGCGGTTAGAGGCTCTCGCCTCCCAAGAAGGAAATCATGGGTTCCATTCCAGGGCGAACATTACATCACATGATTTCTCTGGGTGGAGTCTGCATGTTCTCCCCGTGTTACCGTGGGTTCTCTCCAGATTCTCCGGCTTCCTCCCACCGTCCAAAGACATGCATGTGTTAGGTAAATTGGCCCTACTGAATGAGTGTGAGTGTGAGAGTGAATGGTGTCTGTGTGTCTGTCTCTGTGTTAGCCCTGCGACCTGTCCAGGGTGTACCCCGCCTAAGGCCAGTCACCCGCGACCCCTAACGGGAACAAGCGGTAGAAAATGAATGAACATTGCAATAGCTCTGGATATTTTTCCTTTTGTGTAACTGTTTCATCAATTATGACTCCTAGAAATTCTGATTTGAATTTCTTCATCAATTTCCAATTTTATATTATATATATTTTTTGTCATTGAACAATATAAAATTTGTTTTATTAATGTTCAGAATAAATCAAACCACTTTTTTGAGCTCCTCATTTACCATTTTTGTTGTATCATCAGCAAATAGAATTTTCCCAAGATCCGATATGTTTACAAAATCATTTATACATAAAATAAATAGTTCGAGGCTTGGGCCACACCTCATTTCACATCATATCTCTCTGATTCTGTCTCATTTATCTGTACATATTGCTTTCTGTTTTAGCTCTCAATCCACTGGTAAGCTATCCCTCTAACTCCATATTTGTACATTTTATTGAGCAATCTTGAATGATTTAATACAAATGTTTTTTGTAGATCAATGAATATACTTAAAAAATAATTTTCAGTTAGTTCCATTATTGCATTTGCTGTGGAATGTCCTGTTCTAAAACCATACTGACTACAATTCAAGATTGTTTTAGTAAGAATTTGTCAAGCCTTGCAGCAATCACCTTCTCTAATATTTTTTCGAAAACTGTGGAAGCAATGAGACTGGCCTATAATTTGAGAAATGATGCTCATCACCCTTTTTGTAAATGATACAATTTTTGCTATTTTCATTTTGTCAGGGAAAACTCCCATTGTTAATGATAAATTGCATAATTAAGTGAAAGGATCAATAACTAATTCCATTATATTTTTCACAATCGCCATGTCCAAACCCTCACAGTCAGTTAATCTTTTGTATCCGCAGGTTTTTTTGTTTTTTTTTATCTTTAGTCTTTTTTAACCTTATCAAGAAAAATTCACATTATCACTCATTTCATTTAAAATTTTCAAAATTAAGTGGCCGGTCTTCCACCAAAAACATTTGAATGGTGAAAAAAGGTGCTGGCTCTACTTTCAGATACGTATTTACAAACAAACTTCTGTTATCCTGACTTCCTAACCCTTCCAGTTTAAACCTCAGTGCACCTCTCCCTCATCCCTTTGCCTGTTGACTCCTCACAGTGAGTATGAAGCGTACAGTGAATAATGGCAGAGGCAGAGAGCGGGGCCGGTGTCAGGCGCAGATGCTGGAGCGGAGAGGGGCACGGCGGGGGCAGCAGACATGTTTAGTGAGCCAGTTTGCTGTTTAATTACACACTGTGGGAGTCACCTTCTCCACACCTCCAGGTTCTCACGCTCAGGCCAAGGGCAGACAGCACAGAGTTCAGACACATGAGGGAATACACCACAGACAGACGGATGAGGCGCGTCGGAGCAGTTAGCATGTCGGCCATTAGCATCTCCACAGCACCCGGGGCGAGCTTTGACCAATGGGTGCTAAAGTTGCAAATGTGCAGTGGTTTCAAGTTTGTGTATGCAAGTCAATATTACAGGAGTGGTTGGATTCCAGGTTCAATACCAACTCTGACAGGTGCAAGACATTTAACCAGTTTCACAAAAACATGACTGTTTGGAAGGCTGCTGATTTGGCTTGGCTGCCAGAATAAAGTCTGAAACAAGTCCCAGTCTGGTCCAATGTCTCTTATTGCATACGTTTTTGGCATGTCAAATATAATTGTTGTGCCAAAGTAGAATTATTTTGATGATATGCCATTGATTCTTGGCATTTGAGACGGCTTTGGAAGTATTCTTAAACTTTTGACATAAATCCAGGCAGGAAATTAATGATTTTTTTTTGCCATATCACTCACCCTTAATCTAAATGCAAGAGGCTGCAACATTGATGTGGATACATGCTTTTTTTGCAGACATGCCTTAACGCCTGTTACTCAACATAACACATAACAAAATACACAAATTAAAGAGCAAATAAATGTAACTTGTTATTGCACCATGTCACCATTTTGTTGGGTATCCTCACAAAACGTAAGATTTTATTTTTCTTCAGAAATGTTGCATATTGGGTTTCAATTTGCACAGACATTTAAGTCATTACATTTCATACTAAGACATAATTTCTTCTCCCAAATATTATCTCCAGTCCAGCTTCAAACAGATTTAATTACCATCACTACATAGCTTTTATTATTATCTCATTGCAAAAGCCCTCTCTCAGCAGGATACAACCCTGATAACCACAGTAGGCTAAGATACTCAATACTCACTTTATCCTTATAACCATGCATTTTCCCAGCACATCTGCCCTTGATCCAAGCCCTATTAATAACCCTCCCATCCAAAGATCGGATGACTGATGGCATCTTATCACTATCCTAAAATGTTTTCCTTCATAATCACTGACCTGTCATGTCCTTGGAACGCCATTGTCAGGCTTGGCTCATTTGTTATGGTAAAGCGTCCATCTCCTGCTCACTTAGCCACCATTTTTCTCCCACAAAACCCATTCTTTCACACACACGCCATTCTAGCTATAGCACTAATTTCACTTAACGATTAGACGAGGGATAAGGAAACAACTTTGCACACATCCCTAACAAGTCGAAGGCCCTCACCCCATAAAGATTAAAGGGAAGCTTTTGTGCTCCATGGAGTGTGGACAGATGGATCCTCATTGACACAAAGCTGGTGTAATTATCAGCAGACCCCAGGCAGAGATGAAATCACGGTGATTATTGACAGTTGTAGCTTGGTACAAACAGGTGCGCTACGACCGGTCCCTGGAAACTCCACTCAGGGGCCGTATCTGTTTGACTTATCAGAGCTGGATTACTTGAAAACCCCCTTCCACTTTATTGTGTCTGTCTCGCTGAAGTGAAGGGATCATCCAGGGTGGCGATGTGGCCGATTTAACACTGTGTTTTTCCCTTCAAGAAGGTAACAAGCTTCATCTGCACTGGTTATGTGAGTGGTGGTGAGAAACCCGGTCTGATATACCGCAGGTCGATGAATTGATGGAAGTCCAAGTGTTTCTCTTCTGCAGCCCTGTGAGAAGCTGGCACGTCCCTTGTAATACACAAGCTCTGCTGAGAAAACAGGAGGGGTAGCAGTAACACAAACACAAACTGAACCATAATCGTGTGAGTGGAAATCCAGTCACTTCTTGTGTAGAGACAGTATATGTTAATAATGCAATGGTTGAAAAAGTTTCAAGTAATGCATTACAGTGGAGCTTGCTGGAAAGTATTGCCTGGGAAATTTAAATGGGACATTTATATTGAAGCTATGGGCCTAGTGGAATAAGAAGTACTTGTCAAGCCCACCAAAAAAACAGCATCCTCAGGTCGCATTTATTTTCCACATTGGTCATTGGCTCAACTACCGGGCTATTTTTTCTGCGCGAACTTTGCTTGTTTTCTCCCTGTGTCCGGGTGAGTTTCTTCAGGGCACTCCGGTTTTCCCCATCAACAAAAATCCTGCTCAATAGGAAAACCCCTCCAGCTAATGTCTTGACCAAGCCTAGGGAAAGATCTTGAGATGTGTCCCCGAGTGCTGTACTGCAGAGGCTCACTGACCTGACTGGTTGCCCCAGTGGCACAGGTTGAAGGATGGGTCAAATGTAGAAGACACATTTCCCTTATGAAGTTTACCACTTGCAGCTGGCCACACACAACTGTCCTGTCTAGCAAAGTCTAAAAAATAAAAACATTGCTCTACAAACAGTAATTTAGACATGATGCATTTTACCCACTGACCTTAGGGTTGGTGGTTTGATCCTCTCAAATGTAGCTGCATACTGTCCCTTGACAAGAGTTTGTTTGAATATATGATACGTGAAGGTTGCCGAAGGGGCAGAATGGCAAATTAAGATTTGAATACTGATTTTTAAATTACAATATTGTAGATGTTTGGACGTAGCCCCGTTATAAACTGTCTTGTTTAAATTGGTATGATTGTAATTCCACAAAAAGGCCAATCCAACTAGATTTGACTGCTCCCATTGTGTACTGGCACATCTCTGCCTCCAGTAATCCCAGTTCTTTCCCTGCTAGGCTCCAGATTAATGAGTAAACTGGGGTCAAAAGGCCCTTGAATGACAGCTTTCCACACAAATCCAGGCTTGATGTGGCCTGCCTCTCTGGGAAGCAGAGGAAAACAAGATTATGAGGGAGTATTGAGGAGTAGGAGAACTGGAGGATAAGCTTCCAGTGAAAGAAAGTCTAAAAAAGAGAAAAATAGATTTGATTCTCCAGTGTGGCATATGGGGGTGTGTGGTGCTTTTCCCAGTCTGGAGAAGCATCGGAATTGTGCACGGTGATGATTTTGACAGGGCGGCTGGATCAGCAGAAACAAGCACTATAAATTGCACTGTTTTCAGATGCCTTGTGCAGGTATTGACTGTTAATATCAGGAGCGTGCCTTGGAGAAAGTCTATGAAGAAGGGTGACGCACAGAGAAATACACTGTAAGATAGGATAGAGTCTGGACATGTGTAAGTGTTCAATTAGTGAAAACAGATTAGAAATGTAATTTAATCTAATAGGCTGGACCAGATACTAGACTCTTAAATATCCTATATTATGCTATTTTTGCCGTTTCATAGTCGACCCTAAGGGCATAGTTGATAATAAGTGTTGTGCAACACCCATAACACAATAGTTATAAAATATCAACCATATCTTGGACCCGCACACAAACCCGGAAATGCAAACGGCTTAGCATGAGATTCGCCCCCACCCCATGGATGTATTATATTAACTGGATAGGGTATTGCTAGCCCAAACATGTCGCTAGCGGCCTCAGTGGGTCATTAACTTTTTCTAGGTTTAAAATTCTTCAGTTGCCTTTAAAACACATTTTAAGCCATTAGCTTCTGCTTCACTCTTGCGCGCCGCTTTAGCCCAGCTCGTGCGCTGATCAGCGCGTGTAAATGAAGCAAACGAGCCGAAGTGCCATGAACGAGCCGCAGGCTTAAAACTAAGGATCCATAAGTTTAATAACAGAACAAATCATGGAACTACTTACCACCATGGATCTGAGGGCCGTGGGCACAACAGCATTAGGCCAGACCATGAGTTAGACTTTAAAAGGTCAACCCAATATTTTAATAGATCCATGGGTGAACCGGCTTGATTTTATGATTACGCAGTGACAGCAAGCTCGCTCCGTGCACACCATGGAGCTACTAAAATAATGCCTTTTATTAGGTCATTCACTTTTTTCCGGTTCCAAATCCTACAGTTTTCTTAAAAACAGTTTTTTTAATATTTCCCTTTATTTCACACTGGCCTCTGTGCAGCTCTTGGAACGCTCGCTCTGATTTTGATTGGTCAGAGCAATCACATGGGATGCGAGACTACGTAATTTCCGGGCAGCAGTGTCTAAAATGCTAAAGGCTAATGGCAAAATGCGCCACTGAGCAGCTGCCATTCACTTGAACGGAACACAACGGCACATGGCAGCGCAGCAGCGTTGGATCAAAAGAAGTAGCGTTTGAAGCTAACTGTGATCAAATAGCCGCGGTTTCTAAATATTGTTGTATTCAATAGAATGAATGAAATAAAAATGTTAAGTCCGATTGAGGTCAATGTGGTTTAGTCTTTTAGTCAGAGTCATAACAAGTGATATTGTATGCAGCTAGCAAAAATCTGTTTTCATGCTCTAAATCTTGTAATAGCTATAGCTTTAGTTTTTATCTCAATGAAAATATCAAATATTGTACAACCAATGTGCCTGAGAGCAGCCATGCATTCTCTTTTTCTTCTATTTCACAGGCTTCAAAACTGGGAAAAACCATTGCCTTTATAAACAGAGGGCTAACACATCACCTAATGTCTGTTACTGAGAGTGGTGCTCTGTACTGTGGAGGAGTAATATTGTACAATGTTTGGAATCTCTGTCATATCCACAACTTCTATGAAGGTTGCGTCATACCCCTGGCACCTCTACTTAACGACGCATGTGCCAAACTCTGACAGCAACAATGGCACCGTACAACGTTTTGTATGTACTGCAGACTTTTTCTATAACCGCTCTTTCACTAAACATTTCACTCATGGATCTATTAAATTATCGGTTTCACTTGAAGCCACCATGTTTGCTTTATTTGTGTGCAGACATCCAGTTTTCAGCGCAGCTATTACAATGTATTAAAAAAATGTCAGGCATCTTGTGTCCACAAGTGTGGATGTACACATTTATAGAAACGGTTCCATGTTTACGGAAAACGTGTTAGAAAGTATCACCGTTTTATCTCCATGTGTAAGTGACCTGAGTAACTCGGAAATAGCCTGAACATAAGTTCACACTTGAGCGATAGCATGATCCGGCACTGGAGTGGAGGTAATTTGGGCTTGTTTGGGCTTGGTAAGATAAGATCACCTTTATTTGTCCCACAATGGGGAAATTCTAGTGTTGCAACAAAGGGTACAGAAACAGATTATGCACAGTATAATAATGAAAATATACATAATAAAACGTGACTGTTGAATGAGAAACAGCCGGTGAGCTCAGCAGGTGAGAATGATGAGGATCCGCCCAGGAACGACAAAAAAGAAGGGGAGAGGGAGAAGCAGCAACCCCAAGTTGCTTGAGTACTTGGGTAAAAACACCAATATTATGCAGCCCACCGGAATGGCATAACTTAATGATTTGTAGATTTACCAACACTGTTTACATTAGCCAGCTTGTGCAAAAAACAATCATAATGAAAAAAAAAACTTCAAAACTTCCAGCAGATCTGTTTGTAAATATGCATGGTAGCAATACGCTGTTTTGAAACCAAATAAAGGAGAGACCATTTGTTCTCGGTTTTCAAATGCAACATGTTCAAAAACTTAATGATGTCCCAAGGTGCTCTTGTTAAAACACTGTTCAGTAACTGCTGGCAAATTGGTGGCTAGAATGAAGCCGTCTACTTTAATCAGTTTGGTAATGATAAACGAATAGGAAAAATCATGTCATTGAACAAAAAACTGAGGAAAATCAAATATGCAATTGCAATATGCAATTTGTGATTTTGTGCATTGGAAGTGCAATACAAAAATAAAGAAGTAAAGCCTTTAACTAATATTTGTATTCAGGTGTGAACAGAAAGTTCCCCTCTGTGTTTACATTTTTTTAAAAGGCATATAACCCTCACTGGGTTTGTGATCATTTTACCGCTCAAATTGCCTTCTCTTCAAAACCTGTCTCGCTCTCTACAGCTTCAGTTTTATCCTAAAAAGGGTAGGTAAAATGTCATGCCATATTAGTCAACAAAATTAGATCATAATTTTTAGAAAATATGTCATTCATATTAATACATGTTTTTCATTCTCTCAGTTGTTAATGCCCTTGTTTACAATATTAAATTCAGCTTCATCTGCTTCAGTTATTTTGCTTTGTCAAGTTTATTTATTTATTTATATAGATAGATAGATAGATAGATAGATAGATATAGATATAGATATAGATATATAGATATATAGACAATCCCAGTACACATTCAAGACAAAAAAAATAATAAAATCACAAATTGTTAAAACAAATTAAAAAAATAACTAAGCCCTTTCCAAATAAATCATGTATTAATTGGTCATGCAAATTTCTTCTTGTGTCAACAATGTTTTTCATAACAATTATTTCCAAAGAGTAATTATTTCCAGAGGTTAGGAAGTTTAATTAATGTAAGCCACTGCAACTTTTTGTTTTGTGCTTAATACATTTATTTATTCAAGTGTTTTGGCTTGATTTATTTTCCATCCTGCTTAATTTGTGAAACAATAGTACTTCTTATTTGGTACAGCAAGCAAACTATAAACAATAGAAATGCTCTATTTTGATAAATAATAATAATAATTATTATACATAAATAATTTATATGTATTTGTGACGGAGCGGGTCCGTCCCTAAGTGCACTGTCCCGGGGAGAGCATGTGAAGACGCGCGCGCCCGTTTCACTGTCTGCTGTGCGCCGCGCCAAATCCTTTCATCTCAAATGCACATTTAAACAATTTACCATATTCTATCCAGCGCATTTTGCCGTGACTAATGGTGTCACGGCAAGTGTCAGTGTCAGTTCTGCCGAGTTTAAACACGCTAAATCTGCTGTTACACTTACCTGCGCGTTGCGTCTCCTCTCTCCGGGTACACATCCGCGTTGGGATTTAAATGCCTCAGTCTCGCGGGTTTCAGTGGTCATGTGAGCAACAGATCATTTACATAGACAATTATCTCTGTTTTGGCCATATTCGAGGTTGTTTATTTACTTTGATAATTTTCTGTTGCAACCATTACATTTCTGCATCTGTTAGACTGTGAAAATGTAGCCATTTTGTAGTAGAAACGGTGTAAATAATATTTAATATGTCTGTTATGAAATGTGGGAGGGGCAAACGGTGGTATTAAGGAGCGCTCTTCAGCTCTGCCTTCAGCCTTATTTGGGTTACAGTGGAGGTAAGTGCGCTTATGGTGGAAACAGACTTAAAGGGGAAGTTTATGCGAAATCTAATATGTTTTTGGTCAACAAGATTTTATACTGTAACAATTTCTCAGAGCACCTTTTGCACTTGGTTTTTCACTGTGGAAGAACACCATTAAAGCACAAAAAAAAAAAAAAGAAATCGCAGACCAAGCCTGAATTTGTTGGTGAACCCCGCACATTATTACATTTCCAACCAGAATTGGGTCAATATTGACAATCAGTGCATTCGTTTTTTCGTTGCTTTCCGGAAAATTGTTGTTTACTTTATTTTTCTTTGCAAAAAAATAAAGTTTGCAGTGTACCTTGTGAAATGAAATTTGGCAATTTACTTATAATCCTGATTTGCTATTGTTTAGGCCCATGTGTGATCTGAATTCCGAACCTCCGCCGCACTGTTGAGTGTATCCACTGCTCAGAGTACTTACACACTTGATTTACCCCAATCAAATACAAGTGTGCGATCGCTCGACAATGAAGCCAATGCAGGCCACAAAGTCATTTGTCTCTCCCTATACATCTGCTCTAGCTAATGTGAGAAGGAGCCCACTTAAGAGGTTTTGCAGATCCGATCCATGGCGTGGGGATCATGGCATTTGAAGACATCCATTAAATCTCATTAAAGGGATTCTCAATGGCTTAACGCTACGGCTGAGTTCTTGTATTGGTCTATAGCTGCACTACTGCGCTAAAATCCTATTCTAAACAAAGGTAAGCTGGGGATGACAGAAAATACCATGTTATTTGACCGATCAGATCCCCCAGAAGGCGCGTTCACACAATTTCTACACATCACAACCTGCTTGGTTGAGCAAAGTAAGACTGTTTGTGTACCGATATATATAATTTCATGTAATGAAGTAAAACCTGTTTTATCCCAGTACAGATATTGTGTAGCAGCTCTTAGGGTCAGAGTCAGACCGCTGTGGACTGTCTGCACAGTTTTATTCTCCGGAAATCTGGAAGTGCACTGTCAGTTGTGAAAAGCACTTATAAACTCATTGCGGTGAATAATTCGGATGCCAGGACTGCAATAGGTACTGGAGAAATAGATATGAACAGCTGCAAAGTGTTTAAAAGGAACCATTTTGTTTTTTTTACATTTTTAAGACAGTAAAAATCAGGTACAGCGCCATTAACTACCGTATTTTTTGGACTTTAAGCCGTTACTTTTTCCCAACGCTATGAACCCTGCATAAAACGGTGTGTCTAATTTATAGATTTTTACTGGATAACAGTCACCGGGTGGTACTCTAGCAGGAAGCGCAAACATTTGACACATTGTAGAGGAAGACATCAGTGGACAGTGGAAGCATGGGACTTCAAAATGCTGTGTGATTTATTACAATCAGACTTATATTCACGGAGAAATTAGTCTAATGAGGAAGTGAATCTAGACAAGGCTAAACGCAAAGGTACACGTGGAGCGCAGACATGCAGCATATGCAGTTTAGAACCTGGTGCATTGAAATGAGATTTCCTTGGCCAGACCTGACCAAAAGACAACCCTGCATCACTATCGTGGACCATCTTTCTGTGTAAATATCTCATGTTACAACATTACCACTCACTCGCTAAGTACAAGCTCAGGAGCAGATGAACCAGATGTGAGGACAGAGACACAGGTAAATCAGTTCACACAGAGTAATCAAGGACAGAGGGGACAGTACAGAGAGCTCAGATGTGTTTTCTGTTTAAGCTTCAAAGTGCTGTGTTTTATTACAATCCAACTCACATTCACTGAGAAATGGGTCCAATTAAACCTGCGGACCTCGGGTTCGCCACGAGACCCCCAGTTCAAAAGACAACTGGCGCATCACTACCATGTACTATATTTATGTGTAAATATCTCATGTTACAGTGTGGCCACTTGCGGCTTATTGACAGATGCGGCCTGTATATGTAAAATTTTTCCTTGGTGTGGCTTTCATTCAAGAGCGTCCTATAGCCTGAAAATTACGGTATTCACCTTATTCTCCCCCGCCCACTTTGGCCTCTTTCTGCAACAGAACAACTTCCATTGTTGTTCTGTAGCAGAATTCACTTGTAGAATTCACGCTCAACTGGAAATGTCAGAGGCAGTTGAGCGTGAATTCCATTCATTTAAGTTGAGAACGAGGGAAAAGTCTCGCTGAGAAAATATGACATAAAGTAGATTGATTTGTGTTCAATGTCCACATTCACCAACAACTCAACACTGAACCCTTTCTCTAAGCGGCTTGAAAAAGTCATTGTAGTCTGTGTAGAACGTATTTGCTAATGAGATTGGCAGCCCTATGTAAAATTATACAAGCAGAAGAAGGGGTACGATTAACAGTGGCCCCTGTGGCGACTTCCGGTATGAGGTGAAGGCCCAGTCAAGCTTATCTGGCTTTTGATTTGGAAAGTTGGCAATGCATAAAGCCTCCAGACAAAAACAAATGAACAACATTAATTTCATTTTGAATAAATACACATTCCAATTTATCATTTAGGCAACATCCACATGGAAACAAAACTTTTATACTTTCCAAATCAACATGGTACTGGTTCAGTAAATGTGTGCATCCACACAGAGAACACTCAAAAACATACCAAACCCTGTAATACATCTAACAAGCATGTGTGGCGCTGTCACACAGCCACAGAATAACACCAAAAAAGAAGAAGAGATGGCATGAAGCTTGCACAGAAAAGTTGCGATATGTAAACAGAAACTTAGCAAGAACACACACATAATATTTATGAAATATATCGGTGTAATCCTCCATTCGTCCAGGAGAGTTCCATTGTAGAAAAAGATTCAGTTGTAGTCATCCGGACTCTGTTTTAGAAAAACGAAATGTTTTGACTCTCATTCTCATTCTCAATCTGTGAAACAAGTCTGAGAACTGTCTTAAAACCTACTCTGTGTAAACCCTGCCCACAGAGCGGGACCTCCTGATAATGGACCATTGAAACACCTTGATGGGCCATTAACATCCTATTGTACACCGACTTCCACTCCCTCCTCACCGAGTACCTGATTAGCATCAGAATGCCTCGTGCCAGGGTTTCAATAAACCATTATAAACAACGGGAAGGTTGAATCTTAAACCTCCATTTCGATTTAAGGAAGGATTCTCTATTTTTTTTTATTTTTTTTTGTGTTTTACACAGATTACATGATGTTTGTTCCTCCTTAACCCCTCTTTCAAACCATCTTTTCTCCCTGCTCAGAATCTCCACCTCACTGTCTTCAATAGTGGTTTGTGGCTTTAAGATGAAGATGCACGGTGCTCTGGGGTCCTGAACTCACGTGTCTTCTGTGCTGATAAAGCCTCTTGTGAAGTGGCTGTTTAGTCTCACCTATGTACCGCTCTTTACAACTTTCTTCACTGCATTGGATAGAATACACTACATTACGGGGCTTCCGGTCATGGTGACGCACTGAATGGACGCACTTCACTCCACTGCTGCAAAAATTGGTGTTAAAATCATCGTTTGAACCACCCAAACCCAAAGAACAAAGAGAGATGAGTAAACAATGAAGACACTAAGTCCGATAGCGCAACGGGCCAAAACAGATAAAGCTGACAGCCCACGGCTCCCTTGGAAAACAGCCCGCATCACAAGCTAGCAAGGCTAGTGTGGCTAACGAAGCTAGCACGGCTGACAAACCTGCGAGCCGCGCTCCTTCACCGCTGGAGATGCGGAGTCCCGCCGGCTCAGATGGAGACTCACGCGACTTCTTTGCGTCGGAAGGGAGAGAGAACGTAATTGGTCATCGGCTGTGGCTCAAGATGTCCGAAGTGCAGCTTGCCATGGAGTCTCTGAGAGCCGAGTAGTTAGCTACCATAGCTCCGGCAGTGTCAGAGGCAGTGACCGCTAAATTGAAAGCCAATGGAATAACGGGAACATGCATTGAGGAGATGAGCAACGTGTTTCAGACAATACGGACGATCTGCAGACATTAAGGGCCGAGATGGAGGCGCTGCGGGCCAGGGTGACAACACTGGAGTTGGAGAACAGTAACATGAAGAATAAGCTACTGGATTTGGAGTCCAGAGCCCATCATCCTAACTTGAGGCTTGTGGGCGTTGATGAGGAAGAGGAGGGAAAGGACACTGAGGGCTTCCTGGAGAAGATCATACCAGAGCTCCTTATTAACCCAGGAGTTGAAAGTCCCTCCCATCACAATCGAAAAAGCACATCGCCTGGGCAAACCAAGACCAGCAGCCGATAAACCACGAGGCCTGATTATGAGGTTTCTCAACGACCGTGTGAAGGAACGCGTCCTGAAGGTCCTTGAAGGGTTAAAGGAGACCTCCAGTACAAAGGCAAGTGTGTCTTCTTTGCTCCAGATATTCCAAACGAGGTTCGCCAACAACGGCAACAGTTCCACCACATCTGTGAGGAGCTCAGGAAGAGAAAACTGAGACATGGATTCTCTTTCCCTGCGACTCTTCTGGTGACTTTTGAAGGTAAAAACACACCTGCTCAGAACACCAGGAGAAGCAGAGGTACTCTTAAGGAAGATGCAAAACACAGAGAAATGAACAGAACGGAGGATAGAGCCACCAGCGTGGGGCATGTGAGTTTGGCTTGTAGTCACATGGTGATACATTTCTGTTAATTTGAAGAGACTAAAGATCTGATTTTTTTTTGTTTGGAACATCAGACTTTATGCCCCCATGGTGGCTGTTTGCTATTGTACATTAACTCTGTGACTGAACACATCTACTCATTGAGGTGTCAAATGTAGGAGATTGGGCTTGTGGGAAATTGAAAGGATATGCGGAGTGCAGCAGGGGGACGTGGTGAGCCAGGGATCTTATATATCCAGTTCCTCCTGAGGATTGGTGTCAGGAGTGCCTGGGAGTTTTTTTGGAGGGGGCCCTTCATTTAGATTGGACTTCCCTCCCTTTTGCGATCTTTTTTGATCGGGTTTTGGGTTCATTGCCCATTTCTAGCATGAACCCTTTTTTTAAACCTTTTTCAGATGTTCTGTGTTCCTATCGCTCTTGCGTGTGTTTGTTGTTTTCGACCAGAGGGATTAAAAATATTCGAAAGTTGTCAACGGTGAGAATACAACCAACCCCAATGGCATCAGAAGTGTTACAAGTAGCATCCTTTAATGTGAATGACATACTGAATCCAACAAAACTAACAAAACATTTCACAAAAATGAAAAGAGAAAGAATAGATATATTTTTACAAGAGACCCACACTGAACATCAAAAAATAACAAAATTCTGCTTATAATAAATCCTATTATTCATCATACAGAGGCAAACATAGAAGGGGAGTTGCAATATTGATCTCAAGCCAAATAGTTTTTGGACAGTTTTTTGAATGTAAGGATAAAGAAGGCAGATATGTACTGGTTAAAGGAAATATCAATGGAAAGGTTTTTCACTCTTTTAAATGTGTATGCTCGACCAGGGAGTGAGATCACTTTCTATGCTGATGTCATGGACCTGATTGTGAACCACTCTGAGGGAACCCTAATTTGCGGCGGCGATTGGAATCTTCGCATTCAGCCTAAACTCGAACTCAAGAGGCACTGGAGGAACAATTAACAAGAAGTTCCATCTCTTATTGAAGACTATAGGATTGATTGACATATGGAGGGAAATGAACCCTAGAGCACCCCAGTATACACATTTTTCAAATCCACATACACTAATCCAGAATAGACTACTTTTTTATTCTCAATAAAGACAGATCTAAAATCACTGAAAGAGATATAGGCACAATAGACCTAAATGATCATGCTCCTATCTATATTTCTGTAGAATTGGAGGAAAGACGAAAAAACACACTTTGGAGGTTCAATTCCAGCTTGCTTAATGATCCTTTGTTTAAGGAAAAAATGTCCAACAACATTAAGACTTATCTGGGGGAAAATTATACTGGAGAAATGTTTCTCCTTTGGGATGCTACCAAAGCAGTCTTGAGAGGACAAATTATAGCTATAGCCTCAGAAAAAAAGAAACAAAAGGGGAAAAAGCTAAATGAAATGCAAGGAAAAATTGTTGGAGGAATACCATGCCAAAAAGGGGTGTCCTAAAATGCTACAAGAAATTAAAAAGATGAGGAGAAATTAATGATCTAAGAAAATGCTCTTTACCAAAGATATTATGAGAGTGGATCAAAGTTTTTTAAATTACTATCTTGGAAACTTAAAAAATAACAAGCTGAAAGAACAATTTTTAAAATACGAGACAGACAAAATGCTGTAATCTTTTTTACAAAATTTAATCACCATTTGAATCCTTCTATAAAAAACTTTTTTCAAAAATTCCAGACGATAAAGAAGATGATATAAACTCCTTTCTGGACACCCTCAATTTCCCTGTTATCACAGAAGAACAGTATAAAAGATTAGGCGCTGAAATTACATTTTTAGAAATGCAAGGCGCAATTAAAAGATTAAAGAACAATAAATCTCCGGGGAGCGATGGGTTCACCTCCGAGTGGTATAAAGCTTTAAAAGACACACTTACTCCTTTCCTTTTGGTAACTTTTAACTGGGCACTTAAACAAACTCAGACTCCTCCTAGTTGGAAAGAGGCCATCATATCCCTGATACCAAAAGAAGGGAAGGATCGATTGGACTGTGCCTCATATAGACCTATTTCTATTCTGAATGTGGACTATCGTATCTATACCTCAATTATGTCCAAAAGAATAGAACAAATACTCCCAAACTTAATCCATAATGATCAGACAGGATTCATTACCAAACGACAAACACAAGATAACATAAGACGATCCCTACACATAATGGATCATATACAAAAACAACAAAATAAAGCTGTAATAATTAGTTTGGATGCTGAGAAAGCTTTTGATTCTGTTAGTTGGCCATATGTATTTTAAGTGCTAAACAAAGTTCAAATCGACAATTTAATAATGAAAAAATATTGGGACTCTTTACGATGGTCCAACATCATCAAGAATTAAAATCACTGGTCATCTGACAGGTCCACTGACTCTGGAAAGAGGGGTCAGGCAAGGCTGCGCTTTGTCCCCCCTCCTGTTTGCTTTGTATTTGGAACCATTGGCCCAAATTATCAGACAATCAAAAACAATTCACGGTGTTACAATTGATGGGACGGAACATAAAATTGCCTACTACGCAGATGATGTTCTATTGTATTTGACCAAACCAGAAATTTCCATACCGAATGTGATGCATTTTTTAAAAGGAAATCGGTCCAATGCAGGGGTGGGCAGTTATTTTTCCTCGAGGGCCATATTGGAATCCAGGCGAGTGGCGGAGGGCCGGCCCGCGATCATTGGTGTAAAAAATTCTCATCATTATAAGCACTTTTCTGTAAAATACTGGCTACTGAATCTATTATTCATTTAATTTCATGTTATCTTTATTAAGGACACAAGTGCAGACATATGTTACAGCGCGAAGACAGTTAAAAATAAAAGAAACTAAGAGTAAAAAACATATGATCCCCGGGGGGAGGAGGGCCGGATGAAAACAGGCCGAGGGCCTGATCCGGCCCCTGGGGCCGCAAATGCCCAGGTGTGGTCCAATGTCTGGATATAAATTAAATGTACAAAAAACTGAAATTATTTCATTCTGGCACCCCCCTCTGTTCTTTAGAAAGACTTAACCCATTTAAAATGGCAAACAGAGTCTCTTAGATATGTAGGTGTGGTCCTCCATAGAGACCTATCAACAATTCTGGAGAAAAATTATACCCTCTTTTTTATTACTATAAAAAAGACCTTGAAAAATTTAACCTTATACCATACCATCAAAGGATTGAAACTATACTATTGAATGTTTTGCCCATGCTTCTCTGTCTGTTCCAGACTCTTCCAGTTTCCATCCCCAAACTGGCAGTTTGATGAGTGGAATAAAGCAATCTCAAAGATTCATATGGCAGGGAAAAAAAACCCATATCCGATTAAAAACTTTACAGTTATCAACAGAAAAAGGGGGCTGGGGTTTACCTTGTTTGAAAAATTACTTTATTTCATCTCAGTTCCGAGCCGCGCTGTACTGGTTGTGACCCAGAATATGAAGCTCAATGGAAGAATATTGAGATTGAAGTTGTGCCGGGGGTTCCTGTGCAGGCCTTACTGGCAGATGACAGACGGTTGAGTCATTTGGGGGAGGTGGAGAACCCCTGGGTGAAGTCTCTTCTTACGACATGGAGGGAGCTGATCAAAACTTACAAACTAAACAAAGATGTTAAAATTTTAAATTGGTTGGCTTATGATCAAAATTTCGCACCTAACAGCAGACGCAAGATTTAAAGTCTGGACAACAAAAGGTATAAAGGTCTTTTACCAGATTGTAAAGGAGAATCATCTGAAGAGCTTTGATGAGTTGAAAGAATCCTTTGACTTAGAGAAACAAGACTTTTATAGGTACTTATAAACAAGGAGTTATTATAACCAAGAAATCAAAAAAGAATGATCACCATCATAACCCTTTTACCGAAATATTTATAAAAGCATACAAATCTGAACTTTCAAGGGGATTAATATCAATCAACAATTTGGGCACTCACTCTACTGCTTACATTAAGGGTAAACGGGAAAGAGAGGGTAACTTTGTTCTGGCTGATGATGAGTGGGAAGTATATGTGCATCTTAGTGGAAAACCACAAAATCACATGTTTGGAGGGAATTCAGTTGGAAGAATGTGTCTCGCTTCTTTATAACCCCATGCCAAAGTGTCCATTACTCACAGGGAAATGCACACTGTTGGAGAGGCTGTGGCAGCCAGGAGGCAAATCACTATCATGTGTTTTGGGATTGTCCTGTTGTTCACAAGTTTTGGACTGAGATCAATAAAGCCTTACAGACAATGTATGACATCACCATCCCAATGGATTTCAGAACTATGTATTTGGGCCTCAGGACACAATTGGCAGTTATCTCTGGAGCATCCTCCTGGCTGCAGCGAAAAAGGCACTCACAAAAAAAAATGGTTGACACAAAACACACCGACTATTAAGGACTGGACTGACATTATAGTGGACATTTGACAAATGGAAAAAATCACATTCAGACTCAATTTGAAAATGGACAAATTTGACGGACTGTGGGCAAAGTGGGACGTTTGTTTGGGTTCATTGATTTGTAAGGTACCTTTTCTTTCTCTCTCTGGTTTTGTTGAGTGACTGCATTCTATAGAATGTCACTATTAGTTCCAGGTTTTACACATTTTCCACATTTATCCCTGTTTTTTTGCACATGTTGCATTCCTTGTCCGGTTTACGTCATTCAAAGTTCAGGTTGTAGATAATTCTCCTCTGATTCCTGGACTTGCTTTCAGGTAATTCTCTGCCTTGTCATTTTCTCAGGATTCGTCTTGGAACATTGGATGTTTCCATCTCTCTTGGCTTTCACAGGTCGCATTTCTTGTCCGATTTTCGTCATTCAAAGTTCAGTTTGTAGATAATTCCCATGTGATTCCGGGACTTGCTTTTGATATTCCTCGGTCTTGTCATTTTTTCAGAATTTGTCTTCAAATTTTCCCTATCTCTTAGAATGGCGGAATGTTGGTGATGTTGGAGCGTTGTGACATCATCGTCATAGCAACTGTACAGAAAACGGCCATGCATTATGCAGACCGTCATGGCAACTAGGGCTTTGTGATTTTATCGTCATGGCATTGGCATGTACAGAACATGTGCAGAAATTGCAAAAGAAGACTATGCCTACAAATCAGTGAGCACTGATTGTGAGACATATTTATACTTGATTTTGTGTTTTTATATAGACATGTGAAAAAGTGCGTTTTGTTTTTGCATTAGGCAGTCACTCGCAATGGCTTCCTGCCATTGCCGTTTCTAGTTTTGTTTGTTTTTGTTTTTTGTGGTTTATGTTCAGAAATTAGAAAAAAAAAAAAAAAAAAAAAAGAATACTCTACATTAAAGAAAAACAGAGCAATGTAGTGTATTCCATCCAATGCAGTGAAGAAAGTTGTAAAGAGCGGTACATAGGTGAGACTAAGCAGCCACTTCACAAGAGGCTTTATCAGCACAGAAGAAACGCGAGTTCAGGACCCCAAAGCTCCGTACATCTTCATCTTAACACGAGAACTCCCAAGGCCGTCATTTTGACGGTTTTCAGAATTGCACGTGTAATTACTTTGGTTATGTTGCTCTTTCAGATGCATGGGCTCTTGACTTATTCTTTACCTTTGTCTATATCATCCCCATATTGCAATTCAACTGAAATAAAAACATTAAAACAAGTTCTGAGTAATTCTACCTCTAACTCTCACACCCGTCAATTTGATGGCTCTATTAATAACTTAGTAAATCTTTGCCGCGGATGACAGTGCCGCGTTGCGTCACCTTTAGTGTCTCTCACAGCAAAGCAAATGGTAAAATGGATTTGAAGCAATTGTCTGTACAAGAGGCCCTAGCAATGCTTCAAAACATTGATGAGGTTTCATTCGGGAGGTGAAGGCAATCAGACGAGGACTTGTGGGTTTTGGGCAGCTCAGCCAAACCAGGAAGTGAGTCGGAGATGAAAAACTTCATCCCTCGCTTCAGCTGCCCTGGTAACATCGCCGGGTGAGCGGCATATTCTTGGCAACGGCGACAATATTCAAGGTATTTATGAATCCTGTGTTATAACAGTATTTGGCTGGCTTTTTTACGAAGGTGGGTCCAGATCAATTAATGAATATGCTTATATTCTCTAACTGCGGCTTCGTATCGCCTCCTCCTGCTCCTCTCCTCCCCTCCTCTTCCTCCTTCGCTGATGCTGGTCAACTTCGGCACTCTGAATAATTATATTATTTATTAAAAAAGGCGAAAAGACAAATTATTTGTATGTTAGAAGAATCATTCTTTTGATTACGTCATCGCCAGAGCGCAACCGTCAAATTGAAGGCTTTGGAGTTCTAGAATTTCTAAAATCCTGGTAGTTCTAGTGTTAAAGCCACAAACCACTCTATTGAAGACAGTGTGGTGGAGATTCTAAGCAGGGAGAAAAGATGGCTTGAAGGAGGGGTTAAGGAGGTTATCTTTGTTAAAAAAGGGAATCCTTCCTTAAATCGTAATGTATTTAAGATTCAACCTTCCCGTTGTTTATAATGGTTTATTGAAACCCTGGAGCAACTTAACACCTTCTACTCCAGGTTGGATGTGACCACCCCCTTCCCCACGGTTGCCACCTCCGCCAACCCAAACCTGGTCCCCACCGGCTCCCCAACCAGTTCAGGAAACAGGATGTTCACAGGCTATTTCGGAAATCCAACCCCCGAAAAGCGGCTGGACCAGACCGCGTCTCGCCCGCCACATTAAGACACTGCGCAGAAGAGTTAACCCCCGTCTTCACAGACATTTTTAACACCTCCCTGGGGTCATGCCATGTCCCAGCCTGCTTCAAGTCGTCCATCATTGTCCCTGTCCCCAAGAAGCCCCGGATCACTGGACTTAATGACTACAGGCCAGTGGCACTGACGTCTGTAGTCATGAAGTCATTTGAACGCCTGGTCTTGCCCCACCTCAAGTCCTTGACCCCCTCCCTGCTGGACCCCTGCAGTTTGCCTACAGAGCCAACAGGTCTGTAGACGACACAATCAACCTGGCACTCCACTTCATCCTACAGCATCTGGACTCCCCGGGAACCTACGCCAGGATCCTGTTTGTGGACTTCAGCTCTGCATTCAACACCATCCTCCCTGCTCTGCTCCAGGACAAGCTCTCCCAGCTCAACGTGCCCGACTCCACCTGCAGGTGGATCACTGACTTCCTGACGGATCGGAGGCAGTATGTGCGGCTGGGAAAGAATGTCTCAGACACTCGGACTATCAGCACAGGAGCTCCACAGGGCTGTGTACTTTCTCCTCTGCTCCCCTGTACACAAACTGCTGCACCCTCCAGTCACGACTCCGTAAAACTGATCAAGTTTGCGGACGACACCAACCTCATCGGGCTCATCTCGGACGGGATGAGTCTGTCTTACAGGAGGGAGGTGGACCGGCTGGTGTCCTGGTGCAGAGGTAACAACCTGGAGTTCAAAGCCCAGAAGACAGCGGAGATGATCGTGGGACTTCAGGAAAGTCACAACCCCCCAGCCCCCCCTCATCATGACAGACTCCCCCATCACCACCGTGGACTCCTTCCGCTTCCTGGGCACCACCACCACCCAGGACCTCAAGTGGGAGCCCTCCTTCAGCTCCCTCAATCAAGAAGGCCCAGCAGAGGATGTACTTCCTGCGGCAGCTGAGGAAAGCCAAGCTGCCAGTGCAGATGATGGTGCAGTTTTACACGGCCATCATTGAGTCCATCCTCACTTCCTCCATCACTGTGTGGTACGCTGGAGCCACAGCCAGGGACAAACAGAGACTACAGCGCATTGTGCGTTCTGCTGAGAAGGTGATCGGCTGCAGACTTCCATCTCTGCAGGACCTGTACGTCTCCAGGGCTCTGGGACGAGTAGGTCGGATCACAGCTGACCCTTCTCATCCTGGACATGGACTATTTGAACCACTCCCCTCAGGCAGGAGGCTACGGTCCATCCGGACCAGAACCTCCCGCCACAAGAATAGCTTCTTTACCTCTGCCGTTGTACTCATGAACACTTCTTAAACACCTGCCACTTTAACCTCAACTATTCATCACTCGCTGCACTGTCACTTTCTGCACTACAACTTTAAAACTTAACTGTAAACTTGTGTACATAGTAATGCCTATTTTTATTTTATACTATAGTAATTTTAAATTGTTTCTTAATGCCCTTATGTTTGATTGAATATATGTTGTTGTTTTATTATTGCTCAGTGTTTTGTGTTGCACCTTAATGCCGAGACAAGTTCCTATGTCTGTGAAGTTTGTTCATTGACAATGGCAATAAACCCTTTCTGATTTCTGATTTCTGAGACGACCGAGGCATTCTGATGCTAATCAGGTACTCAGTGAGGAGGGAGTGAAAGTCAGTGTACAATAGGAAGTTAATGGCCCATCAGGGCGTTTCAATGGTCCATTATCAGGAGGTCCCGCCCTGGGTTTACACAGAGTAGGATATAAAACCTGAGTTCTCAGACTTGTTTCACAGATTGAGAATGATTCTTGGATGAGAGTCGAAACTTTTTGTTTTTCTAAAACAGAGTCCAAATCACTACAACTGAATCTTTTTCTACAATATTTATGAAATAGTTGTTAAAAAGTAAAAGTAAATAAAAACCATACATTACCTTGTACTGCCCTTGCCTACTTGGAATGGTGTTGCGCGCCTTTTATTTTTTGTGTAGACGAAGAAGGGAATGAAGAGATGAGAGCATGATGAAGCAAAACTTCTGCCAAGTGTCTATCGTCAGAGGTTTGGCCCGGGTGGGGGAAATTTGTTGGAATTGGACACCCATACATCCTGGAGTCCATTTTATCAAGTAAATTGGGGTATTACTGCAGTGGGAGGTGATTTATTTAGTGACATTATTGGAAATGTAAACACTGTGAGGTGCACTGTCAAAGTAGAGTTCATCATCCATTAGCTTGTTTCAAGCCCATTATTTTTGTTTTTTCTTCCAAATTTCCATAAAGGCATTTCTTTTTGCATGTCTTTTGGATACAACTTTTTAAAGGTGCAATGTGTAACTTTTTAGGTAAAGGGACCACCACCTGCTTGTCTTTATTGTGTTTTTGTTCTATACTGGAATGTTCCATAATATGGCTTTGAACTTCTCTGTCCTGCATTTATTCAATTGGTTGGAAATACCTTGAAAAACATGCATCCTTAGCAGACTCGCCTCTCCACAGACCTGACCATAACATGACATGATATCACCTGCCACAAGCATATTTCCACATGAGGTGGGTGAAGTGTCTTGCAATGCTCTGAGTGAGAAAGTGTTCTTCTATCCAGCAGTCCATCCAGCAATCCATCCAGTACAAACCAGACCAAACCTTGCTTAGCCTCATCAGTCGAGACTGGATGATGCCAAGTTTATATGTCCTTAACATTACCACTTTACAGCATGTAATGCAAACGTATGAACTCACAGCGAACTGAATTCAGTGTTGATGCTGTAATGTAACTAAAATACATTTCTGAAGAACATAGTTGAGCTTGCTGTAAGCCCTGAGTGGTAAATCCTCATGCTATTAAACAATCCCAGATTTCAGACACCCTCTGGGTTCACTCTGAGGCCACATCCTTTTCTCCAAAAATATTTCAATAAACACCAGACGAGACTGTGTGTGCCAGATGGACAGGCAGATGCTTTCACACACTAACTACACTGTGGAGGTAACAATATTATCTTTTGCAAGGCAGTTACACAAGCAAATCAAATGTAGATGACTAATTCACTGTATTTTTAAATAGTAAATTCAGTTTGTTTGATCAGTCTGGAGCAATAGGCAACCACAGTCAGAAGTACCTAGTTGAAGGATTACCCTTAAGTGCATGTTACTGATAAAGGGAGAAAAAAATAATAATAATAATTGAAACAGGGGGGAAAGGCCCAAAACAATAAAAAAAAATTATGTTGACTACTTTCAACTATTCCATTATCAAAAAGTAGATACACATAACATTTGAACCGCGTAACTTCCTCCATATTTAATCACTCCAGATGTATCTATTTTTCCTCACCAAATGCTGTCGTGGTGCCCACTGTAATCCCAGTGATCTGTGCAGTGGTGTGAAAAACAGGCGCTAATGCTCTTATCCAGTAGATTAAGGTCACACTATAGGCATCAGTACATGCTAAAATGTGGCGGCTACTGCAACAAAGACATATTCTCGCACAGCAGATGAATATATAGAAATCATCTGTGAGGAATATCTTTTATCAGGGGGGCTTAGAACAGGATCACAACAAGAATCAATCAAAGGCATATAATGGGACAAAATTAAACTGTTTTTTATTATTATTATTATTATTATTATTATTATTATTATTATGTAATGATGATGTCTTTTATACAAATCACCTCAACATCTGCATTATTTTAAAAGTTTAACTGACAAGGAATTTACAAATCTACAGTAATTCATTGTTAAAACACAACAGTAAAATTTCAATATAAAAAAAAATATTAATACAATTTCTGAACTGTGATGGGAACCATGATGGGTCAAAAATGTTTTCTTCTCCAAAATGTTTAAGTTGCTTTGCTGTTCTTGATAGATTTGCCTGTTACAAAATGTTTAGACCAGTGCAGACTTGAAGTGTTGTGTTGCTACATATGAGGTGGGCTGTTTCGGTTAACCCTTACCTCTGCCATAAGCGGGTCAGCACTCAAGGGACGTGATTATTCTCTAGCCTGGGTAATGGTCCTTACTGACAGCACTTAATGAAAATTAATGAGCTGCTTTAGGAGGCTCCAAACACAAATGGGGCGGCTGTGTGGGATTGTGGACCAGGTACAAGGAAGAAGGCACAGGACCCAGAAAATATACAGTATTTCTGCCTCATCTTCATATACTTGCTAATATTAACGCGCTTCACTAGCAAGGACCACAGAATTGAATGTAGGATTTTTTAGGTGTATTCCAAGAAGAGAGCGAATGGGGTTTTCTAATGCATGTAATGTTTTTGGAGCTAATTGATTCATAACGGGGGGAACGGGTAGTGCTCCGTACAACAGCATTCACATCTCCCTTACTTAGAAGACAAATATTATGCATTATCTGTATTGTTATTAGCCTTTAAACATGCTCTTGAGTACCTTTTTACTTTGGCATCTCATATTTAAAACTTTTTTATATATTTTTTTTTAATTTATAACAAACCAAATTTCATTTGGATCTCTGCTGTTTCCCCTGGGACTAACTGAGTTTTGGTAGGGAATTACACACAGTTTAAGATAAACATTTTTCAATGCATTTCAAGCTGGCCTCTCATTTTGGGGTCTCTTCACACAGTTGTACTAATCATGAAGTTAAATGCTACTCCAGGTATGTTTATGATAAGGGAACAATGTCAGAACATGGTTAAAAGCTCAAAAAAGTAATTGTGCAGTCTGTAACTGTAACTTTCCGGAGGTAGAACATCCCCTGCATGAAATAGAAAGTTAAAACCATACGCCAGAACACTTCCCATTGAGATAGATATGTTTCATGCCATACTGTGGTATATTTAAGCCAGAGTCAGGTTTGTGGAGTTTCATGCGTGCTAATTTTACATTATTTTATTTTTGTCTATTTATGGGTAAAATGCATTCAGCCTTTAAATTACACAAAATACCGGATTAATTGTAAAATTGGTAAGGTATTGGTATCTCATAGTTGCACTGTGTACTGTATTGTGGAAGGTCTGCCACCTGCTTTTCTCAATGGAGATGTTATTGCTTTGCCTGACATGTTCCACAAATGGCATTATGGTAACATATCACCCTTGCATTTTTTAATTGCAGGGGTTTCTTAATTCTCAACCTACTTGTTTCCATTTAGATTGATATGTTTAATGCCATAATCTGCATTATCTCCGTGGAGTCAGGCAGACAGCAGACCCTACACCTGAAAAGTAAGTGCACCTCAGTAAAAATGTGAGTAAGGGACCATGAGCAGCAGTTGTCTTGGTGTGTTTCACAGAAAGTGTTGATTTGCCCAACAAAAGGTTAGAAATCAACATTGAGGCAGTAGGAGAAGTCATATTATATCTCCCAAAAATCTTATAACAATCAGATTTTGAGTGTGCATGTAACCACAACCACTACAGTTTCAAATGTCTGTTAACAAATGGTTCAAATAAAACAGTTTTCGCTAGTATAAGGTCATGTCCACACATAGCTGGGTATCTGTTAAAACGCATATATTTTTCTATCATTTGACCTGTCATTTGACCTGTAACCACAGGATTATGCTCTTGAAAATGGTGCTTTAGGAAAACTCCGACCAAAGTGAAGATTTTGGAAAACTTCGGTTTTGTGTTTAAGTGTGGACATGGATAACTGGCGTTTTAAGTTCCCAACATTTCTTTGTACATGTGCTTTTCTCTTGCAAATCCAACTCCTGCTTCTTGTCGCGGAGCACAGAAGGAGTGCTTTACAGTCGCACAGTATTGCACAAAATTACTCTTCCTCCACATCAAAGGCATGCCACTCGCGAAACCTGGCACCACCGTTTTGTGGAAGTGACGATGAGAAAAGGCTTGCTCTCATTGGATAGATTGGATCTAACTTTTAAGCAAACACTGCCAACAATTGGTCTGGCATGTTTATGACCGATTATGACCAATTAAATGGTGTATGTGTATGTAGTACTTTTTATAAAATGAAGGGTGGTGGATATGCGTTTATAAAAATATAACGTGTGTACATGGCCTAAAAATATTGAATTAAAAAGATGGTCTACAGAAGAAACCCAAAAGTCGCTTAAATTAATCCCTTGTTAAACTGCTATTTGCATATCCCATGAAATCCGTCAACTAACGCTGTGAGATTAGCCGTCATGATCTGATTGTGGGAGTGACAGTTGAAGAGTGACCCACTTACCCAGAATTGCAAATAACACAAAATTTGTCTGAAAGTAAACACATGTTATTCCATTTTAGTAGTTGTTGTACAGTAAATGACTTCCTTTGTCTCTGTTTAAAACACTAAGGGTTATCAATGAAAATAAAGTAAATCAATACCCAGTTACTAATCCATAATACAAATAGTATCAAGACTAGGAGCTGGACCTTTTCTGACTAGGTCTTGATCATAGTCATGTAGAAATCAATAAAAGTATCAAGAATTTTCCTTGGAGCTAAATTGAGCCTGGTTAAAAAAAAATACAATAATTGGCAGCATAACAGTAATCAACCAATAACCAAACATCAACAATACTTACAGGACACATATTATGCTAAACTGACTTTTTTGAGCCTTTAACCATGTTCTTACATTGTCTCCTCATCAAAAGCATACCTAGTGTAGCATTAATCTTAATTCACGCTCGTTTAATGAATCCTGGTTTGAAATTTTCCCCACCGAGCGTCAAAAACACACTTTCCTGGATTACTAACATTTTCTCAATCTGTGGCGTGGCTCTGAGAATCTTCTCTGCTTTTTTTAAACCCATGAATCATCGGCAGACTCGTTGTGTGAATTTCCCCTGACTAATCACTATCAGTACTGACACTCTAAACTCTTTATCCTTACTCCCATTTTAAGGTAGATTGAGGAAGCGCTTGGGAGGGAATAACTAAGGGTGCATTCACAGTATTAACACTAGAACTCCCAAGGCCGTCAATTTAACGGTTTTCAGAATTGTACGTGTAATTACTCTGGTTACATTGCTATTTCAGTTTCATGGGCTCTTGATTTTTTCTTTACCTTTGTGTATATCATTCCCATATGGCAATTCAACTAAAATAAAAACATTTAAACGAGTTCTCCTCTAACTCCCACACCCGTCAATTTTTACGGTTCTGTTAATAACATTGTAATTTTTCACCGCGGATGACAGTGCAGCGCGAGCGTTGCGTCACCTTTAGTGTCTCTCACAGCAAAGCAAAAGGTAAAATGAATTTGAAGCGATTTTCCGTACAAGAGGCCCTGGTAATGCTTCAAAACATTGATGAGGTTTCATCCGGGTGGTGAAGGCGAAGCAGACGGTGACTCATGGGTTTTGGGGAGCTCAGCCGAATCAGGAAGCGATTCGGAGGACCAAGAACACCGCAAAAGAAGCCGGCAAAATCTCACTGGCAGTAGGTCTATTGTAAATGGTCAAGGTATTTATGACAAACTTTATTATATAGTTATGGCATTTTAGGCTGTCGGGATCATTAAACTAAGCGCCTGTTGTTTCAGATCCCCCGGTAACATCGCGGCATATTCTTGGCAAAGGCAACAATATTGTAAGTCTTTATGAATCTTGTGTTATAATAGTATTTGGCTGGCTTTTTATAGGAAGATGGGTACAGATCAATGAATGAATACGCGTAAATTCTCTGTAACAGCGGCTTCGCTATCGCAAACAACCCTCCACTGATGCTGGCCAACTTCGGCACTTTGAATAATGATAATACTCATTAAAGAGGCTAATAGACCAATTTTTCGCGTGTGAGAAGAATCATTCTTTTGATTACGTCATCGCCAGTGCGCAAGTGTAAAATTGACGGCTTGGGAGTTCTATTAGTTCTAAAATCCTGGTATTCCTAGGGCCGTATTTTGCCCCCGGCGGTAGCGTTGACGTGAGCCTTTTCCAGAGGGCGGAGTCAGGGCGCAATTTTGCTATCTTCCCGACCTTAGCGCTGGCATAAAGATGGTGTACTTGGCCGCTGGAGGCTGGAGTGGAATTGTGCCAGTCCATATATGGTGATAGTATTTGATCCAATGACTAAGAACTGTGGCATTCAAAAGCACCACTTGTGTGGGAGATGTTTGTCATGGCCTCATATACAGGCAATGAAAGAAGTGAGCAATAAAACGGGTTGATTTCCCGTTTTTGAATGATATTTATTAAAAATAAATAAACTTATAAATAAAATAAATTATAGAAATGCAGATTTGTTGTTTCTTTATTTAATTCACCGTTACTTGTTTTGCACAATGCGGAGTATGTCCACTGGTTGGGCTTGTGCCAATTTAACCGGACCTGAGTGCTCGATGGGATGCTATGGTCCGGAGGGCACTGTGGTCAGCTCATCTTTTGTGTGGATCTCGTGTTGGGCTGTCAGTTTGTGCCAGTTTTTTCAATGGGGATTTATTCGAAATTTTCCAAACAGACGTTTCTCTTCAAGCTGAACACATGAGTCTGCAGGTCCAGTCTGGCCCAGAGTGCGCAGCAACAGGCCCAACGCAGAGAGCTTTAGAGGCCAATTCATACTTCCTAAGAAGCAAGACGTTTGTTCGTTTACCTATAGGGCTGCCAAAGTTTGTTTTGGCGCTGGCATTCTTACTTTAACAGGAACACCGCAGCTAGACCCCGCCCCCCGTGATCCCCAACTGTTTTTACGCCGTTGCTATGGAGATTGTTATTACTGACAGCTCAGTTGAGAGATTGTGGAGAGAGGAGAAAGTGGGAACTTTGCAGACGTGCTCTGTGTATGTTACAAATGCTTCGTGTTTCACTAAAATCAGTTACATATTCACAAACGAGGACACGAATGTAGACGCAGCAAAACGCGATGTTACAGGCGGATGTACAAGACGCGGTCAGTATTTTATATCCCGTCCAAACCTGCCCCGCAATGAAATTAATGTTTCTCATAGAAACTTTTAAAAAATAAAAACATGACAATGAAAGTCCGCCGCTTGTGTGAAATATCACTATGAAGAGGCTGATCAGTTCTGTAGTTTTAATCAGGAAGTCAATTAACCTGTGTCTTTTACTAAGCCATTTAAGCTCAATATTGCGGTTAAAATGATCATCTACTTATGTAATTATCAATACTATGTTCATGGGGGGGTCCGAATACATCTTGCATAATATGCAGAATTGACTTTCACAATAGTTCTACCTCAACATACTTGACTCTTACTCTTGCTCTTGAGTTGTATTTGGAGTCAATGAGGCAATGATGTAGTCATCTCCCCTTTTGGAATGGCATTGTTACGGGGTCTACCCCTTCTTTCCTGTGTAGTTAATTTGTTCTGAACATGCACCCAATAAATTCAAAATGAATGTATATACAAAATGTGCCAAAGGGTTTGTGAGCTAGACACAAGTTCGAGCTGCATTTTACCTACCTCCGGCTTTCAAGGTTTGACAATCAGGTGGGTTTGTCACATTCATTTATGATTATGTATAAATTATAATATAACAACATTACCCAATGAATAATTTACTGGCAATAACTAAACAATCAACAAGTTACGAGCAAACTAGTGATGCAATACCAACATAAGTAAAGGGCATAGGCAGCAGAGCATAACAGAAGTACAATTTGGATTTTTGAACCGAAATCAACCACAGCACATCGTTTTTTTCCCAGCTCTTGATCCAGGAACTGAGCCAGGATTACCTTTTGGGAATTTTCATTTATACATTTGTTTGTTTGTTTGTTTGTTTGTTTGTTTGTTTTGCCTCAGTGGGTCAGGTTGAAGGATAGATCAATTGCAGCAAAAACCTTCCTACAAGGACAAAAACTTTAAGCTGTTTTCCATTTTAGGAGGGCTGGTCACTACAGAGAACTCGGTAATGATAGCTTGGCAGAGGTTTACATTCCTCAAATGGCAACGGCATACATGGAGGCAGGAGAGGGCAAATAAGTGGGCAAAATGTCTGTCCTTGTTGTCTGTTGCAATTGAGGATTTTCAGTTTATTAATTTCTTTCTAAAGTCTGAAATGGAAAATGTTCAAAATCTACATATAAAAGACTGGTTGTGTTTAATGCAATTGGATAGACAAAGGTTTTTGACACATTGTCTATCCAATTTGGAGGCCTATTTTAACCAATTCACAAGCCTTTTTATATCTACCAAACATGGACTGGATTTTGTTCCTTAGGGACACAAAAGCATGGCTAAAATTGTTCCACTTTGGTCTAGAAACAGAGAGAAAGAGAAGTACGGTAGATGGAGAGAGTGAGTTTGATGGTGCTGCTGTTGCGGTGGCGATGGGACATAATGTCAGCATGAGAGGGAGTTGAAGAAAGGTGCATTTAGATTGTCCTTCTTTCAACATTACATACAACACAACATACATTTCTTTTATATTGAATCTAGGCCTAAAAACCTTATTCCACATTTCAGTCTAAACCAAAGAAACTATTAAAATTTGTGTTTTGCCAAGATTTCTCTATCTATTCCAGAATCTGCCAATTTCCATCTCCAACCGCCTATTTGATGAGAGGAATAAAGCAGTCTCTAGATTTATATGGCATGGTCAAAAACCTTGTATCCAATTCAACATCCTACAACTATCAAAAGAAAAAGGTGGTTGGAGGCCCAGTTATGCTTTAAAAGAGCTTTACCTGATTTTGTTTTCTTTCTTGGAATAAAGTTTTGCCACAGGACAGATATATCGTAAAAAACATCAGTTTTCTCTGCATTTAATTATAGAGCGTTTTATTCCCCGTAAAGCAGGAAGTGCATTTGATACACTGAATGCATTAGGTAAGTGAGCAAAACATGTGGACTATTGCAAAGAGTTGAAAATGGATTAGCTCAGTTTTACACTTAAAGGTACAACGCCTTAACACTCATCTTTATTCTCGAGCTTTAACATGGCAGTTGTGTGGTCCCAAATTTTTATTTTTTATCCATGCCTAATTACTTTATGGTTTTAATGTGTTGTTTTCATAGTGTTTTATTATTTAATATATTTTGATTTGATTTTTGTATTTATTCTTTAAAATAGTTGATTTTTATTTCACTATGTGCAGCCTTGGAAAATTACTTTTGTTAATTATGGCAAAACAACATTGTAACTATGCTAAACAAATTAATTAGTATAGGTATTTTAATGCTTTCAAGGGTGAGAGACAAATTCATTAATAAGGACAAGTGTTTTATATAATATGAACGGTCTTCAAATAAAATGATCAAATTTGACATGACTGAAAGTTTTCACAACACATCTTTTTAGACTTTTTAGACCTTACCACAACACAACCTGAAGGATGTGTTCAAGTATTAACCAGTGCATATATCTTTTAGAAGAAAACAGCGTCATTATTTATACAATCCATTGGTTTCTTATCTACAGCATTGTTCAACTCCTAGGCTCTGTTTACCAGCTCAAAAATACCATATTAAATAATAGATTAGCCCCTTCATACGGGGAACTACGGATTAAGGGGCTTTCATGTTACAGTTATTCTTGCTATCCTGGAAGAATGCACTGACAAATCCTCAAGCCTCCCAATGCCTATAATAGAAATTGTGCTAGTTTAGTGCAGATTACCAGACATTAAAATAATCTATTATGGATGGGTAAATCTGCTTTATGTATTTCACCCTCTCTTTTCTCCACTCTTGCAGTTCAGTGTATGGCACAGAACTGAAAACCGTGGAGTGAATACCTAATTATATATATATTTCTTTTTTTTTTAAAATTGCTCTGAATCTGACAAGCTACGGAAGAGCAATTTTAACAAGAAAGAAAGGAGGCAAAACATCTCGGCGCACTTACAGCACAGCACTTCATAAATATACCAATTTTAGTATGTTTTTAAACCGGCCCATAAAGTAATTTTTGAGGGTGTTGACATTTTTATTGACTGTAAAGGCTTTTTAGACGGCGCAGTTTGGGCCAAGTTTAAAGTGTAACAGTTCACAAATGTGGTGGGATGTAGTGGTTTGCACTTCTGTCACTGTTCTTGCGGGGCGCTTCTGTGAGGAATTTACATGTACTTATTTTGTCTTTAATTTGTTCCATCCTCGACAAAACAACAAGCAAAGCCATGTACAATAGGCTCCTGCCTGTCTTATTTCATATTTTTCAGATATTGTGCTTTTGCAGAGCAGTGCACTGTATACAGAGTTTATTGCAATTGAGATTTAAATTATCTCAATTGGACCTACATGTTTATCACCAAACATTTAATTAAAACAAATAAGATGCACAAAACACCAACAAGGATTGAGCTCTATTTTTTTTTTTTAAACAACATTTTACATTACTAGTACAAGATAACACTTTTTTTGGCAATTCTGTTACAATGGCTAATAGTGTTCATGCCTAAATTAAAAGGAAAGGCACAAACTTGTGCTTGAAAAAAGGCAACTCTGTGTTAGCAGAGGATAAACGGTGACTCATTATTCACTTCATCAATGAAAATGTGGTAAAAATATATTTGTCCATTACCCTTTTATTTTGGCTTGGTCTCTGTTGGTTTAGAGTGGTGTTTAAGGTTAGAGTTTATTTATTTGATACGTTTTGTGTAGGTCAGGGTTAATGGGTTTCAGTGCCAATTTAGTCAAGATTAAAGCCTCACTCAAGGACACATTATGCACGTTTTAATTGACTCTTTTGAGCTTTTAACCATGTTCCCTCATCAAAGAATAGAACATTTTCTCTCCTCCAAGTGTCAAAAACCCTCCATTCTGAATTTCCCCTGATGTGCAACGTTTTCTTGTCTCATCTGTGATGTGGCTCCGAGAAACCTCAGCCTACATTAACCAGTGGTTAATATATGTTTTTTTTTATCAAATATGCAATTCCCTCTGCTGCCAGTAGATAGAGCCCACATTTTAGTTCCTCACGTGGGCTAAGCGACATTGGAAGTTATCAGCTTTTTTTTAAACTATGAGATGCTAAACTAGTTACTGGAGAGCAGGTTTAAAGGTCAGTAATAATAGAATTAATGCATAATATTTGGCCTTTAAAATAATCTATGTACTGAAAGCATACATGATTTTTTTTCTGTGAGGCGATTTCTTATCAGGATTTTCCAGTCCAGCTACTGGAAGCAGCGGAATTACCATGGTGAAATAAAGAAAAGCTAGCTTTTCCCCCGACATGATGAAGACATGTAGTTGTTGACAGAAATGCTCAGGATGATTTATGGACCTATGACATCACAAAACTTTGACATTTGGAACTGAGTGCATTTCTGGGGCTGAGAGGACAAAACAGGATTCATCTAACAAACATGGATGAAGCGACATACAACTCCATGTATATTATTGATGAGGGAACAATGTTGGATAGGCATGATTGTTGATGACTGGAGAGTTCTCATCTCATTAGCAGCGGAGAGTCGTTAGTGCTCTCAACTCCCAGCAAGAGGGATATGACTTATTTTGCGTATAATAATATATTAACCTATTATTTTAATGGTGCCTGATTGTTCCACTATATGACTTTATTCAAACGCTTTAAATGTGGTTCCACAACACACTGTGGAACATTCCAGGCAAAGCAAGAACATCTCTATAGATACAAGCGGGTGGTCTATCCTCCACCAGAAAAGTTAAAAATTTTACCTTTAAAAAACTAAGAGCAGAAATAAATCCGATATATATTCCCATCCAACTGTACAAGTCATTTTCTGATGTGTACCCAAACTAAATCAAGACTTTGAAGCCTAAACAAACTTTACTTTTTATATGACTTTAAACACTGGTCATTTTTACCTCAGTACATCACACAGGCTATAATGGCCACTGAATTAACAATGAGCTGCAATGTCCCTCTATGATTACAGCAGGAAATGAATAGCCAATAGTCGCCCAGTCCCGAAAGTGTATCATCAGCTCCAATCAATTATCACAGCAGGCCGGAGACACGTTTCTTCATGAAGTCTTTCTAAAGCGCTAAAGAGTGAGATAGAGGAGCGAGAGAGGAGAGGCTGAACAGCGCAGTGCGAGCCAGCAGATGTTCCGCACCCAAGAGGGTAAACAGCATTTGTAGGGCATGAAATTGATTCAAGGCTTTCTGATGAGGAAGAGTGAGAAAGCAAGAGGAAGAGACATTTAGGTAAAGACCCAGAGCGCTCTTTAAGTTTATTTTGGATGGGTTTATGGCAAAAGGCTTTATTTACAAGTGAAAGGGTTCTCCTCTGAAGATTTGCATAAGTAGCATGACCATGGAGTGATCCCAAGTAAGTAAGGAGTCACATACTTTAAACCGTAGAGAAAGACAGAATATATTAATTGAATACAACTTGATCAACAGATCTGATACAAGATCACACACAAAAGCTTTAGGTGACACACGCAGGGTTTTCAAATCAAGGATTTGATTTGAAAAAAGAAAAAGGATAACGATGCAAAGTGGATAGAGCACTCATCCACCAACCAGAAGGCCAAATGGTTTGCAACTAACACATATTTTTTGCTAGCGATTAGTTTTTGATTAATCTATTAGTTCTTTAGACTGTGAATATGACCATTACATTCAACCCAGCTAAAGCTATTGTAATGCCGCTTGATGCCATCATGAAAGCGTATATGTATATGAGATCTTTTTTTTTAAATAAAGATGACACTAAATGTACAATTAGTTGATTACTCAATTAGTTTACAATTATCTCAATCAATCAATAGCACATGTACGGGTAGATAAGCCAATCAGGAGCATGCATTGTCTGTTCATATCAAAACAAATAGTTATCAAGCCATTTTACATCAAGATTGCGGTTTACAATAATGTAAATTACTTACAGGCAAAAGCATATAATGTCTTATTTAAACTGTATATATTTGTTATAATGATCAGAAACCTGGCAGAAACCTGGCTCTGACAATTTGCTGGACAATTTGTCCTCCCTTCTCTTCACACACTTTCACCCTATACCAGGGGTGCACAAACTGTTTTCCTCAACATTTTTAAAAATGATTCTTGGCAGGGGAAAATTAATACATATTAGCATTCCAAGGGCCAAACCCAATTTTGTGTTACATTTAAAACATTTATTTGCAAAGAAATGATGATTAAATTGTCTTTTATTAACATGTTTTTGGGGACTATACTTGATGTCTCCTTTACAACTACTGGCAGCCTTTACATCATAAAATGTGATAAAATAAATAATCCAAATTAGACCCACTGGAGGGCCAAATTTGGGTCGCGGGCCTCACTTTGGGAACCCCTGCTCTATACAGTCATTACATAAACCTTTAAAACAACTCCTAGCATTAAATTAGATGGTTGGTACTCGGATACTCATTTGAAACATTTTACAAACTGTTTAAATTACACAAACTATTTAAATTCATATTGCCTCCTTTGCTCATATTTGCAGAGAGCGCACTGTATTTTCACTCAAAGCATTAATATAAAGCAGTGCCTCCATAATTTTGAATATTTTACACAGTTAAATTCAGGATGGCAGTCTGTGGAGTGATACAACTGCATCAGTGATTGATTCTGGATCACCTGAGGCCAAACGCCAGGCTCTGGGCTGCAGCCCCTGTGTAATCCCAGATCAAAGGTCCTCCCAAATCAGGACCAGGTCTCCAGGGTGATGCAGTTCGGTGGTTTGTGGGTCCCAGCTGCACATTGGTGATTTCAGTCTGTTGCTACTATTTTGTTTTTAATTACATTTTGATTACAGAGAACAGAATTGTCATCTCGGTTTTTGGAAGTAGACTTTTTCAGATGAAGCAGAACTTTTTTATCTTAAAGGAGGACATATAAGGCTTTTCAGGTTCTTAGTATTGAACTATTAAGATCATTATGTTACATTTTGTTAATTGTAAACCGCAACATACATTTAAAATGGCTTAGAAACAGGTCCACTGACTTTCTGTTTCTGTTTAAAACTGCCTCTTTGTAGTGACAAGCAGAGGATTGTCATGTTTGTGTTTTTATTTTTGTAAAGTGACTAGAATTTTTTTTAGATGCGGTTGCTGCATCGGACTGCTGTGGTGAAGAAGGAGCTGAGTCGAAAGGTAAAGCTCTCGATTTACCGGTCAATCTACGTTCCTACCCTCACCTATGGTCATGAGCTTTGGGTAATGACCGAAAGGACAAGATCATGGATACAAGCGGTCAAAATGAGTTTCCTTGGCAGGATGGTTGGGAGATAGGGTGGGGAGCTCAGTCACACGAGAGGAGCTCGGAGTAGAGCCGCTGCTCCTCCGCGTTGAGAGGAGCCAGCTGAGGTGGCTTCCGGCATGTCCCACCGAGAAGAGGCCCCTCGGAAGACCCAGGACACGCTGGAGGGACTATGTCTCTCGGCTGGCCTGGTAACGCCTCAGGATTCCTCCGGAGGAGGAGCTGAAGGAAGTGTCTGGGGTAAGGGAAGTCTGGGAGTCCCTGCTTAGACTGCTGCCTCCGTGAACCGGCCCCGGATAAGCGGAAGAAGATGGATGGAGTCTGGTGATGATTTATGGACTTAAAAACTTAAAAACAGCAGAGATTATTCTCAGAGCCACGTCATAGATGGAGAAAACGTCAGTTATCGAGGAGATTCAGAACAAAGTGTTTTGGACACTTGGAGGGGAGAGGACATTCTAACCAGGATTCATCAAACTAGCGGGAACTATACTTCAAGTATGTTTTTGATGAGGAAACAATGTTAGAAGATGATTAAAAGCTCAAAAAAGTCAATTTTGCTGTGTATGTGTCTTACAACTTTGAGTAAGTTAATGGTGAGAGAACAGTGTTAGTGCTTATAAATGTAGAATCCACTTTTGGAGTCCAGTTACAGTCAGCCGAATACATATCAAATACGTTTTTTCAACATACATATTTAAGTAGATGGAAGTTCCCGTGGTAAAAGTAAAAAGTTGCCAGAAATTACCACGGAGCTATACCTAAAAATGTACTGAAGTACATGTACCTAGGCATAATTTACATCAGAACTTGACCACAAGGTGAGAATAAGAGTGTTTTAAGATCATTGCAACATTGATATGATGTCTATTGCATATTAAACTTTTCCTTGGTTTTGAAATTAAGTTTGTAGTTTTAATATTGAGACAGCACTAGTATCTGTACCAGTTTAATTCCCTACTTTAGGACATGGCTTGTTTGTCTTCTTTTGTGACATACACCATCTCCGCTCCCGCCATCTCCCATGGTAATAGTTGTATTTCTTAACTCGTGGGGGGGGAGTAATGTGACATGGTGCACAGGAAAACCCTTAGCTTGCCAAACATACATACGAGTTCCAATGCCCTATGCCAATACACAAACTGCCACCTCACACCCGCCTGTTGTGTCATAAATCGTTGCCCTCTCGCTGGGCTATTAAGATATGGAAAGCCCCACATGGGATTTATACACTCAATCTATTTTACTAGTCTTTGGTCTCAATGCTTCCATCAGGTTTGTTCCTTAAGTGCCTTATCAGTTAAATGCAGCTGGGGAATGCGACTTTAGTATAAATAGGAAGCCCATGCATTTTCATTCTGCAGTGTATGCTCCATATGCGCAACATATTTCAGAGTACATTGCAAATATAGCTTGACTGTTAAGAGTAGTTTACATGTTGTTACCTAATATTACTCCAGCAGCAGTGCATTTAATTTCAGTTTGTCCTTTTGAGCTTATTTGAATTTTTAAAAAAAATATTAATATTGCAGTGGTTCTCAAAGCTGGGGGCGAGATGATCTCACGATATAATTGAAAAGATTATGACACTTTCATGTATCTGTTTAACTTTAAAATAGAATAATTTTGTGATAAATAATGCAATAAACTCTTCAAAAAACAATATTGTACCTATTTGTACATGTTTTTTAAGTTTAAATTATTACGGGTATCAATCAAATTTTGCTGTAGGGGTCCCTGGTCAGTTGTAAAGTAATACTTATGTATACCCATAATTTTATGTAATCAATAATGTTAGACCTGTATCGGTATTGATATTGAAAAAAAATAATCTGATATTGTCCCATCACTTGTTCAGATATAGTTAATTTACTCATTTACTTTCTACTGCTTTTCCAGTTAGGGGTTGCGGGTTAAAGCTCTCGCCTCCCAATAAGGAGCTCATGGGTTTGATTCCCGAGCTAGACCAACATCACATGCTCTCTCTGGAAGGAGACTGCATGTCCTCCCTGGACAGTAACTGGTTGTCTGTGTGTAACCGCGCGACGAGCTGTCTTTCTCCAGGGTGTACCCCGCCTAAGGCCCAAAGTCAATGGGAAATATAATTAATAGCCCATCAAAAAGTTACTAAAGCAAAACATATGTTATGAAAAAAATGTTGTAAATATTTAAATATATATATAATATATAATATATATATATATATATATATATATATAATATATATATTATATATATAATTATTGTTCTGATTGATTTGATTAATTAATCTATTTATATTGCTATTATGTGCAGCACTTTGGAATCTCTAATAATAATACAAATGTTGTTTTATAGTTTGTTTCTATAGTTTGCCAGATCCTGCAAACATTCTCCTTTACAGTATATTAGTCAGAGTGACTGCTGCAGGTGAAGCTCACTCACTGAGTCGTCAGTGAGGCAGTTAATTGCCTGTGTAATGATGTCTCGAACACAGACGACCATTACTAAAGTGTTAAATTGTTATTTGGAAATTTAGGGGGACATGAGGAAAGTCCCAAGTGGTTCTAGGATTATAAAATGGAATTTCCACAGGGAATTACGTCAAGCTACTTGACTATGGTCCACAATGGGCTGGGAAATGTTCCTATCTGTTTACATTAGGAAAAAATATATAGGTTTTACTATGCTTCAGTTGTTGATACTGCATTAAAACTGTCAAGTAAGAAGAAAAAAAAACTTGGGAAAAATATTAGTACATTTAAATAAACATAAATGGTACACATGGGCTCATTTCCATCTGTTGTCCCGCATCTACTCTCACAAACACACTCTCATTCATAGACCACCACTGAATGTACAGTGTAAAAGGAGGGTGAAATGTTTTGCCCAAGTACACAACGACAGTATACACTACCGCCCCCCTGTGGCACCTGGCATTCCAGCAGTCCCCCATCCAAGAACCAGCCCCATCCCTGCTTAGCTTTTCGAGAATTTTTATTTTTATTTTTTTTACTTTTTTTACCCAAACCTCACAATGTAATTTGCCATTATATGTTTTTAATGTAAGTTGCAGAATAAAGTGTGACCAAAAAATTTACGTAAACCAGATCATTTTAAATTTTACTTTTCATTTTCATTAAATCGGCTTTCAAGGAAACAATGTTTATAAAAAGTTTGAAAATATTTTTGGGATGTTTATGAACAGACAACTTTAAAGCCTTCTCTCATGGTCACTTAACATTGTCTATGTCATATTCATTGACTCTAAATTCCATCAAACTTGGTCAATCATATCAAATAGCAAACACAACTCCAGCATTGTAGATATTCAAACGATGTACATCCCCAACTAATTAACTAATCAAACCTATTTTGCTAGCATTTACTAATCAGTCAAGCTTTTCATAACATTGTAGTAGCACTAACAAGAGGAGAAGGAATAGTGTCCAAGCAACTGTCTGGGAGGCAAAACTATCAGCAGTGTTTGGAGAGATCGAGATAATTCCCATTAGTCTCACTTGACTGCCCTGTTCCTTTGGCTCGTGAGTCTGCTGAGAGCCAGTCTGGTCGAGAAACATGGAAATCGATCATATTTGGTACCCACACCTGCCCCCAATTTATGCCTTGGCACAGTTTGTTGTTTGAGAAGCATTGGCAGAAAATCACCACTATTTGCTCAAACAGGCTTCTAGACGTATCTACTTAAAGGTGCAATATGTAACTTTTCTGGTGGGGTTCCGCTATGAGGTTTTCTATAATATTGCTTTGGCTGGAATATTCCACAGTATGGTATTAAATGCATTCTGTTTAGTTTTCAATACAGATCTTTTTTTGCTTATAAATAAATACATTGAAAAACATTATATCATCTATATTCATCAAAGATGGCGCTGCAGATGGATGCCCTGGTGTTTCGGTGTTATTTGTTTTGTCTGTTTTTGTGCGTAAATCGTGTGTCTGCGTGCTCTTACACCCGTAAAGAGCTCTTAACCATCAGAACTACAAATCCTACAGATCTAGTTCCAGTTTTTTTAACATCTGCTGCTGAATTAGTCCTCTTTTTGGTCAAAGGAGTGAGACGCCGCTGATGGAGAAAACGTGGCTCATCGAACCAGGTTTTGAGTGTAGAGCGGACCTTCCCAGACTCCTTGTGTATTTTCCTGGGTGATTTTAACAAGAGGAATCTCAGCCATGAACTACCAAATTACAGACAGTTTATTAAAGTCCCGACCAGAGAGCAGAACACACTTGACCACTGTTACACAACTGTCAGCAATGCATTTCACGGCCCGAGCTGCTCTCGGCTTTTCAGATCACGCCATGGTTCACCTGATCCCCACGTACGGACAGAGGCTGAAGCTCTCCAAGCCTGTAGTGAGGACCTCTAAGAAGTGGACAAATGAGGCATTGGAGGAGCTTCGTGCGTGTTTGGACATTACAGACTGTTTTCAGAGCTGCCACAGATACTTTGGATGGGTACAAGGACACTGTGACATCATACATTCGATTCTGTCAGGACATGATACCAACACACACCAAAGTCACTTTAATAATGACAAACCCTGGTTCACACCAAAACTGAGGCAGTTAAGGCAGCAGACGGAGGGAGAGAAAAAGGCTGGTGAAAGAGCGCACTACAAAGATGCGAAGTATGGATTTAGCAGGGAGGTGTCGAGCGCTAGATCACAGTACAATACACGTCTGAAGCCGCAGTTCTCTGACAACAACCCCACCTCTGTGTGGAGAGGGCTCCGGCTTCCCCCTCACGCTGCAGATGACTGAAAACTGGCTGAGGAGCTTAACACCTTCTACTCAAGGTTCGAGCCCACCTCCGCTCCCCCACTGTGGCCACTTCTGCTGACCCAACCCCGGCCCCTGCACCTCCCCCACCACTCTCAGTTCAGAGACAGGATCTAAAAAAAGACTATTTCAGAAATCCAACCCCCGAAAAGCTGCAGGACCAGACAGTGTCTCCCCCACCACCCTGAGACACTGTGCAGGCGAATTGACCCCTTGTCTTCACAGACATTTTTAACACCTCCCTGGGGTTATGCCACGTCCCAGTTTGCTTCAAGTTGTCCATCATTGCCCCTGTCCCCGAGAAGCCCCGGATAACTGGACTTAATGACTACAGGCCTGTGGCACTGATGTCTGTAGTCATGAAGTCATTTGAACCCGCTGTCTTGACCCACCTCAGGTCCTTCACCTGAAGGACAGGACAGGTGCTCCACAGGGCTGTGCACTTTCTCCTCTGCTCATCTCCCTTTACACAAACTGCTGCAACTCCAGCCACGACTCCGTAAAACGTGTTAAGTTTGAGGACGGTGGGAACCTCATCAAGATGACCCAGAAGAGGATGTACTTCCTGCGGCGGCTGAGGAAAGCCAAGCTGCAAGCGCAGATGATGGTGCAGTTTTACACGGCCATCATTGAGTCCATCCTCACCTCCTCCATCAGCGTGTGGTACGCTGGAGCCACAGCCAGGGACAAACAGAGACTACAGCGCATCGTTTGTTCTGCTGAGAAGGTGATCGGCTGCAGACTTCCATGTTTGCAGGACTTGTACGTCTCCAGGGCTCTGGGATGAGCAGGTCAGATCAAAGATGACCTTTCTCACCCTGGACATGGATTATTTGAACCACTCCCCCTCAGGCAGGAGGCTACAGTCCATCTAAACACCTGCCACTTTAACTACAATTTAATCAGTCACGCATTGCACTTGCACTACATCTGTAAATTACCTGGGAATTCTTGTGTACATAGTAAGCCTATTTTTATTTCATACTATAGTAAATTTAAATTGTTTTCTTTAATGCATGCCCTTTTGATTTCATATATGTTGTTTTTATTATTGTTCATCATTGTATGTTGCACCTTAATGCCGAAACAAGTTCCTATGTTTGTGAATTTTGTTCATTGACAATGGCAATAAATCTTTTCTGATTCTGATTCTGATTCTTACTATGAACAGGATTGCCTCTCCACATATCTGACTTGTAGCTTGGCTGGTGGCACCACTTTCTATGGAGGTAGATGAACTGAAGCATTCTTGGGAATCCACTAATTTCCCATTGGCAAAATGGGGGGTCATTTAGCAAAAGCTCTCAATACAATATATTTATCAAAAGCACACAAAACAATTCATTAAAATGTTTATATTTGTATACAAAAAGGCATAATAATAATAATAATAATAATAATAATAATAATAATAATAATAATAATAATAATAATAAAACATTTTCAAATCTATGTTAAACTTCTTCTTTCTCCTTTGGTAAATGTAGATTATTTCTAATCCCAATAAGATAAATAGTGCACTTTACATTGTTTACTTGAAGCTGTCCTGGCTAATTATCAAGAATGGAATGAGTAGAATAAAAAAAATACCACTCTTTCATTAAATTTGGAGATACATATTTCACTGGCACGCTTGAAAGAGGAACTTGGCATGCACTTATTTGCTCAGTCACTGAAAAAGGACTGGAGACAAAGCTGGCTCTATTGTTGAATGTTTTATTTATGAAGTGCTGCTCCGACTAAAAGACTAGCGTCTAGCCCCACTCTGCAAATTCAGAGGGGTTTTTGTCAGATGACAGTGTTTTAAGTTGTATTTGTTAAATGTATGCAATTTACTGCACTGGTTGGTGAATTGTTTTTTGTGAGCTAAAGATGGCTGTAACTCAATTGGGAAAGGTTAAGTAATAAGCCGATATTTAATTTAATTCATTTCGGTTTATAAGAGGTGTAGGCAGGTGTAGATCACTGGAACAGATTCTGTTAGTTACTGCCCTGATGGTCCAACTAACCCCTAGCCCTAAAACATAAAGTAGGCTCATCTTCCAGCTCCTAACCAAGCCCCCTAGACCTGAAGGAAGTAGTTCAGTAACTCCGTACATTGCCCCAGCAGCATTAAGGGTAAAATGCAGACGGGAACAATAAAGTACACCTTAACCTAGCAGCTAGTAACAAAAATGAATTCACACATTTCAACATCTTAAACCAACATTACCTATCTGGAGGTTAAGATGAATGCATGCTTTAGGTTGAGCGGCGACTCCAGAGACCCATGGAAAACAAGCAAACAATGTCTTATTGACATGAGGTGAGTAAGTTAACCATCTAGCTATGCCTCCACAGATTTCTTTTTCTTCTTATTTTTATATGTTTTATCGCTATATGTTTGTTTTTTACCACTGGCAATTTACACAAGTCTGATTGCATTTCAACTATGATATGGACAGAACTGCTTAAGGACAGGCCTACATGTGCTTATTGTATGGCACTGTATTGTGATAATCTGTCAACATAAAAGAGAAATAAAGATCAACGCATTGACTTTGCTTGTTTATAGCCGCCAGGCTCGTCCCCTTTTGTTAGTTTTCGTTTTTGCATCAGTAGTGTTATAGAACAGTAAAAGCAGCCTCGTGTTCGGAGGAGAAAGTTCCAAACCAATTAAGGATTTACGTCAGGTTTTACCTCTGTTTTGCTGTGTGTGAATGAACAACACAAAGGGAAAGGTTATACAAAAGTTATTAGTAACACAAGAGTACTCTAATGCGATACTTTTATAACACAGTAGCGCAGTAACTTAACACGTTATTTTTCAGGGGCAGTAACAAGGTAACGTAACAAGTTACTTTTAAAAGTAATGCAACCCAACACTGGCCATAAATAAACAAAACATTCAGCAATTATGTAGACAGCCAAATCAAATGCTTCTACTATATACTATATAATTTAAACTACTGCAACACAGCAGTGTGACTTCACCTTTCTGATTGTGTTTGAGAAGTAGCTGTTTTTCAACCCTGTCTTTATAGTAATAAAGATTATGCCAAGGTCCAGGAGCAAAGCCTTTAGTGAAATACACAGTAAAAGTGAAAAAAGGCAGACCAGCCAAATCTCATTTCTTGAAAGGCCCTTGCTGTTCCCGTAGTTTCCCCCAAAGTAACTCAATATGTGCAAAAGAGCTTATCGGAGTCAAGACTATTTCAGAATTTAAGACCTCTCTTAATAGTTTAAATCAAATATCAAGTGGTGTAGAATTTCATAAAGTTGAGTTATGGAGTTAGTCTTTGGCCTGAGCTATTGTTTGTGTATGTATGGTTTTGTTACCATTTCAAGCTGAGCAATTTATCCATTTATATGCCAAAAGTGTTTTGAACAAACCACAATTCAAATTGAGAAAACCTGCAGGCTTGTATTCAACAAATAAATGTCCCTAGTGGAGGCTTGGTCTTGCTTTTCTCTGTTGAATGCCATGACCGTATGTAGCTGGTTTTATTGAAGCACATTATTACTGGCAGTGCAGAACCACTCATGACACCTCTCAGGCTATTGTTCACTCATTTCACACATCCACGCAAGCACAAAACACTGGGGAGAATTGGGATTTTTTTATCAGGAAAAATTAATGAAATTGAGGCTATTTGAAATTTCCTTTGGTCAAGTGTATGCGTTTTATATAATATGATAATATAATGTTGATATGGTCATTGGAATATTGTGTTTTGGATTTTCCGTGTTTGGATTTTCAATCATAATAGGCTCACTATGTTCACAAAATGTACAGTAAATTTTGCAGATGTAGTGCAGAAAGTGATCATGAGTCCAATGGCAGAGGGAAAGAAGCTGTTCTTGTGGCGGGAGGTTCTGGTCCGGATGGACCGTAGCCTCCTGCCTGAGGGGAGTGGTTCAAACAGTCCGTGTCCAGGGTGAGAAAGGTCAGCTGTGATCCGACCTGCCCGTCCCAGAGCCCTGGAGACGTACAGGTCCTGCAGAGATGGAAGTCTGCAGCCAATAACCTTTGTCCCCGGCTGTGGCTCCAGCGTACCACATGGTGATGGAGGAGATGAGGATGGACTCAATGATGGCCGTGTAAATCCACAATCCTGAAGTCTACGATGTGACTTTACTGAAGTCCACAATCATCTCCACTGTCTTCTGGGCATTAAACTCCAGGTTGTTATCAAGATGTAGATTGAATGTCTATTTGGGTATAAAATTGTAGCAAAATGTATGTAAAAAATATATATTGAATATTCCCAAAGACAAGCAAAACCACAGCCTTTATTGCAGCCTTTAAGTACCCACGCAGCAGTCCTTGTTTCATTTTATTATTATATGAATTCTTGTAGATTGAATGTTGTTGTTGAAAGTTTCAAAATTGAGTATATTGTTTATAGGAAAAATACTTACTTTGAAAAAATACAGAAAAAAAAAGGAAAAAAGTATAATATGTATAACTTTCCAATTCACCTTATTCCAGAACTCCTGAGCGCTGCCATTTTACGTAATCCTCTTTTTGGTTGTATTAGTTAACACAGGGCTGCCAACCTTGAGAGAAAATAAGTTCTACACAAAAAGTTGTTTTCAGGTCACCCAGGAAATGGGTGCAGAGCTGACTTGTTGGTCACATGAACATTGGACATTTGACACAAATGATTCTACTTCATAGCATATTTTAACTGCAAGATTTTTCCCTCATTCTCCATTTAAGTGAACGGAGTTTCCGCTCAACCGGAAGTGTGATTACAATGGAAGTGCCGATCCGTGCACAAATCTCAACGCCTTTAAAAGCATGTTTTTACAAATTTCTGTAGTATTGGTATAATATTGTCTGAAAATCATTATCAAAATACAAAATTATCGATATATTCATTTTTGTAATTTGCGTAAGCCCCTAATTGTAATAAAAGACTGAACACACTGAAGTTATTGTAGCTCTAGCCAGAAGGTTGCTCCTTTTCATGGACATCCAATCTCAACTAACAATGTTCAAATGGCAACCAGTGTTCAAAAAAATAAATAGGGTTTGTAACTCACTACAGGGGGCTGCCTTTAAACTTGTTTATAACAATGAGTCAAACATAGAAGTGGGTGAGAATTAAGCACTCAAGCCTTTATGTGAGCTCCCCTATGGAAGACCTTAGCATTCACCTAGCCCCTCCTACAAAATAATTTTTGGCACCATCTCTGGCTCTATCCTAGCAAGGATGTTCTGTGTTAAATCAACACAATATGTTCAAGGGGTTTATTCTCATTCCAAAATAAAATAAATAATTAAAAACACAATACACATACGAAATGACCCTGAGTTAAAACAAAAGGCATTTTCACATTAAGGAAAATATGTATTTTCTGCGACCGGTGGAATTAATGTATTTATTTATCTATTTTTACCATGAATGTTGGGGATTATTGGACCCAGTTTTGGGGTATTGGCTGTATCTAATTGGCTGCATACTCCATTCAATAGGTAGTCTCTCTCTTACAGAAACACATCTATCATACAGAATATACCTTATCTTGTACCCTTGTGTCGGTGTAATCCCTCATTTGTCCAGGAGTGTTCCATTGTAGAAAAATATTTAGTTGTAGTAATTTGTACTCTGTTTTAGAAAAAACAAAACGTTTCGACGTTTTGTTTGTAGTCCAGATTACTACAACTGAATCTTTTTCTACTTGTACCCTTGTGTAAATCCAAATTAAATGTCCTGTTCTTTGGCTAAAATCTGCAATAAATTAGGCCCTTGTATTCAATTAAATTTATTTTTGTGACGCTCAAAGTCACAACAGCGGTTGCCTTGAGGGGCGACTGTGAAAAACAGAATAAAAAATTTCCATAGGGACTTGGTAATGTCCCAGCATCCTGTGTCCTCAGACAAATGGCCTAACCTCTTTGGGGAAAAGTAGAAACCTCGAAGAGTTCCACAGTGAAGGAGGGATCCGACTCCCTCGGACTGACAGGCGGACGTGCTTCAATTTGCAGAAAGACAGTGGGTAGAGTAGACACCATTTCGCCAGGCAGTTGAGAAGCATCTGGATCCACTGGTCATCGATGTGCCTTAATCACTCCTGGCGGAGAAGCGGGAGAAGATGAAGGAAAAGTGATGAACAAATTGCAAGTGAAATTAAATATTAAATATTGTTTGATACAAAAATTAGTCAGAAGCAGAGGACAGTGCTCAAGCTGCCATACTTCCCCCAGCAGTTGCTCCTAGGGCAGCGTGGCTGGGAACTGTAGGTTTTTATTTCTGTTCCTCACTGGCCGGACCATAAGCGATTTCAAAGAGGAACGTTTTAAGCCTGGTCTTAAATGAAGAGACTGTGTCGGCCTCTTTAACATGCTCAGTGAGCTGATTCCACAACACAGGAGCTTGGTAGCTAAACGCTCTACCTCCTACTGTGTTTTTAGAGACTCTTAGGACCACCAGAAGTCCAGCATTTTGAGAGCGAAGTGCTCTGTTTGGATGATAATGTACTATAGCATATTTGAGGTAGGATGGGGCCAGGTCATTTATTTGATTTTGAATTTGATTCTAAACTCGACAGGTAGCCAGTGAAGAGACTCGAGCACCGGCGTAATGTGCTTTCTTTTAGTTCCTGTTAGTAATCTTGCTGCTGCATTTTGAACCAGTTGAAAGCTTTTTATGGAGCATCACTTTTGGGCAAGATTTTTCAGATTTTGGCTATATTACGCAGATGGAAATAGGCTGTTTTACAGGCTTGATTTATGTGCGCTTTGAATGAGAGCTCCTGGTCAATAAGACTCCAAGGTTTCTTACAGTGGAGCTGGAGGCTACACTGACGTTGTCCTGTGTGACTATCTGCTCAGATAAACGTCTCGTAGATGAATTAGGGCCTAGTACGATGACCTTGTTTTTTCAGAGTTAAGAAGCGGATAATTAAGTGTCATCCAGGTTTTTATATCCTTCACACAAGTACTAAGTCTGTCTGCTTAATCGGTCTGATCAGGTTTCTGTAGATGGCAACAAAGCTGTTTAACTACAACTCTTTCAAGGACTTTAGAGACAAAGGGTGGATTTGAAATAGGTCTGTTGTTTATCAACAGGTCAGGATCAAGATTAGGCTTTTTCAGAAGCGGTTTAATGACTGCATGTTTGAAGGACTGTGGAACAATACCACTTTCTAATGAAGTATTTATTATATTAAGAATAGAGTGTATAATTAGGGGGAGAATGTCTTTGAGGAGTCTGCTTGGAATCGGGTCTAGAATACAAGTTGACGTTTTAGAGGACATAATGGCTGAAGTTATCTCTGCTTGATCAATACTCGGGAACATTTCTGGTGTTACTAACGGATTTATGTAGGAGACTAGTTTTACAGGTTGGGTTTGTTCAGGGCCAATAGTGGGAGTAATTTCATCTAATTTATCTCTGATTGTTTTTATTTTATTGTTAAAAAATAGAAGAAAATCATCAGAGCTGAGAGTAGCTGGGATTGAGAGCTCTACTGCTCTGTGACAGTTTTTTATCCACGTACATAATAGGGTGGGCTCAAAGTCACTTTCTGAACTATAGTTGATTGACAATTATGTGAGAAAATCACGAGGTAGACTGTTGTTGAGTATATCCTAAAAAGCCATTTCCGTAGCTGTGTACAGACTCTCTCCCTTCCATGCTCCACTGAAGTGTCCTTTGCTTCTACAGTCTGGTGAAGTGGGCATGAAGGATGAACTGAAAGCACTTAAAAAAATATAATTCACACACTGCCAACTTGGTGTCTTTCTGACACTCAGGATTCTTGAGAGAGTCATTCCAAATGCCAAATGTTTGTATTTTTGTATTTGTATCTAAGAAACGTATTGGCCTACAATGTAGTACACTTAGAATAGTTGGTACATTTCTGTAATTTAGCTGACAGCTAACAGTCAGTGAGTTTTTCACTGTTAAAACAGCCTCATAAAATGTTCTTATGGACATAAGAGATACAGTCATGTAGTGGTTCTTAACCTTTTTCAGTCGCACCCTCCATAATAACAGATGCTGGTATTTGCGACATCCAAAGTGATACAGTAGCCTTATGTCTAATGTTTATTTCATGATGAGGCAGTTAAGGAAAACCAAACATCCACAAGCAGGTGGAGGACCCTTCTCCAGAAAAGTTACCTTGTGCACCTTTGTAGATAAACACATATAGTTGGAGACTTTACAATCTATATTGTTTCTAATACATATTTATATAATTCTAAATGGACCCCAGAAGATTAGCTGTCTCTTTGGTACAGCTAATGGGGATCCTAATAAATAAACAATACAGCATTGTTTATTTATTAGGATTAGGTACAGAAAATATTACTCTTCTTTGAGCTTTTCATGGATTTACTCGATTTTGCAATATGGCTTCCTGGAAGATGTAAGATTCTGTGATTACTCCAACACACAGATTACAATGTCATCTGATGTAAAATAATCCAGAGTTAACCAGTATTTAACATGGGGCTTTGAGGTCAAATAGTTTTTAGTTATTAAACATATGATTGAACATATGAGGATTGTGATGGCAGATATATCATGTAAAGCATTAGTGGGTCACATATGCACGAAGCTGTGGACAATGCGTAAAGGAGGTATGTCCAACTGGTCTGTACAAATGGTAAATGGTCAATGGTCACATTTATATAGCGCTTTTCTACCTTCAAGGCACTCAAAGCGCTTTACATCAAGGAATCTACATGCTGCCGTTAGGTCAGTTGATACGCAGCGAGAATGTGTCCTATCACAATTACGCAGACGACACTCAGATCTATGTTTCACTGACGGCAGGTGAATATGGACCAGTGGATTCATCTGTCACTGCATCCAACAGATCAGTGTGTGGATGCAAAACAACTTTCTCCAGCTGAACTCAGACAAGACTGAAATCATCGTCTTTGGCCACAGAAACAAAGAGAAAGTGTTAGCAGTCACCTACAGAGTCTCGCTCTAAAACCTACACATCAAGTTAGAAATCTGGGGTAATAATGGACTCAGATTTGAATTTTAACAGCCACGTCAGATCAATCACATCAGCAGCTTTTTACCATCTAAAAAACATTGCCCAAAATCAAAAGTATAGTGTTACCAGATCTGGAGAGACTTATCCATGCGTTTGTCTCTGGTAGATTGACTACTGGTAACGGCCTGCTCACTGGCCTCTCCAAACGAGCTGTAAACAGCTGCAAGTACATCCAGAAGGCTGGCTGTCCGGGTCCTGACCTGAAACAGGAAGTCCGATACATTAGTCCTGTTTCTCAGCGTCTCTGCACTGGCTCCCTGTGGCTCAGAGAATAGACTTCAAAGCAGCTCTGCTTGTATACAAGTCGCTCCTGGCCTAGCACCAAGTACATCTCGGACATGTTAGTGCCATATGAACCATCTCGGACTCTGAGGACCTCAGGACCGGCCTCCTGCTGGTGCCCAGAGTCAGACTAAACATGGGGAATGTGCGTTTCAGTTTTATGCAGCTAAAATTCTGGAACAGTCTTCCAGAGGATGTGAGACAGCCGCTACTCTGGCAATGTTCAAATCTCAAACTAAAACTGTTTTGTTTGGCTGTGTATATGACTGAAATGTCTTTCTTTGCACTCTTCCTCTTTTATGTCTTGAACTAAGATTGTGATTTTCTTTGCCCCCCGATGTCTTGTGATTTTAATCTTTATTTCCTGTTTGTGTGAGCACCTTTGAATTGCCTTGTGTACGACATTGTGCTCTACAAATAAAAAAAAAAAAAAAAAAAAAAAAACGGTCACCGATTAACACATCAGATTTACGCAGACACTGGGGGCGGGGTGGGTTAAGTGTCTTGCCCAAGGACACAACAGCAGTATCCACATGAGGCAGCTGCGATCGCACCACCAACCTGTAGGCCAATGGATCCGACCACAGGATGTTAATGTCGGGAGCAGGATCATCCAACCTTATTGGCAGAGGTGGGGTAGCACTTAGATTTGCTCAAGCACATTTACTTTAATAACTTTTATTAATTATCAAATTGTAGTCGTAATCCAGCACCATATTTTTACCCGTACTCGAGTAATGTATATTACAGATGACAGTTTGAGTTACTCTTGTGTAAATCTGCAAGTGGCAAAAGCTTTATGTTTTGTGATTATTATTTACCTTTACTTCAAATTGAGTACTCGGCTACTCTACCCATTTTTACGTGTTGGGAATATTTCTTCACATATGACCCATGGTGGGAGAATGAAAAAAACTTTAAGAAAAAAAACTGTCAGCTAACATTTGAATTATAACATTTCCTTCAGTTACGTTTGGAAGTTCCTTTACATATTTAATTGATTTGGAAGTTATTTTACTTTGTGATCAGCTTCAGAGAATGCTTTTACTGAAGTCTGTGGACTTCTCAATCATTTTAAAGCTGTAACTGGAATTTGAATAGTATTTTTTATGGTGAAGTCAGTTAAAATACTACTCCAAAACCTTCTATATATTTTTTTAACAGAGGTGTTGTTTTGAATGTACAAAATAACACAATTTAGCAATCTCCATGGACACAAGCAGGTGACTCCACCAAACAAGTCATTCATTCATTTTCTACCACTTGTTCCCATTAGGGGTCATGGGTGACTGGAGCCTATCCCAGTGACTTTGGGCCTTAGATGGGGTATGGTGGGAGGAAGCCGGAGAACCCGGAGAGAACCCTCGTTAACACGGGGAGGACACGCAGACTCCACCCAGAGAGATCATGTGATGTTGGTCTGGCCCGGGAATCAAATGATCTCCTTACTGGGAGGCAAAAGCTCTAATTGCTTTGCCACTGTGCACCCCACTAAACCAAATATTTGTATTTTATTTTGTTGCAATAAAAACACTGGGACTCACCCCCATAAAACGTAAATAGTGCATCTTTATATATCCGTACTAACATTTAAAACCACATTTTCTAAAAAAAAATCATCTCAAGTACCTTCACGAGCAGGAGCAGAATCTCACATGCCTTGGCCACAGCGGCACACTGATGGAACATTGATCACGTTCTCCCCACGCGCCCAACCTATCTATGCACCCAGTTTCCGCTCTTGTTTTCTCCTGCTATGATGAACCATTGCTGAGGACAAACAGAACGGCACGCAAATCGATAGCTCCATTTACAACATGAAAATAACCTGCGGAGGGTTGAGGTGGGGGCTCGTCAAAACAAACCCATCATCTTCACACTGTCATCCTGCCATGTGCACCAGACAATCAATCACAACCGCTACCCCAAACAATGTGCACTTTGGAAAATCACAATCGTACATCACTGCAGGGGTGAATAAACAACATACAGTCGGCGTTTGGTGGTAGTTCTCTAGTTTGTGTTCTCAAACGGGATTTTTAACAGAACAAAGAAATAATTCCAACATATCCAATTCTTATTCCTCGGCATTCACAAAATTCAGTGTCAGATAGTCAATTGGGCATTATTTAACAGTACTCTTCAGTAAAAGTTTTGGTTACATTTCCCACTGTGAGTAAGTCTACATAACAAAGCTGTATGTTCACAATATTAAATGATTTAAACGTTTATGTTTCTGGTACCTTCAGATGTGATTTGGTTCCTCTCATTTTGTAGATAACAGATTGTGCAATATATAAAGGACCAATATGTAAGAGATAAATACAAAATCCCATTAACATGTATGTCCTCATATTTTGATTTGAACATAAACATAACAAATGTTGTTAATATAATAGTTTAGGTTCTCAAGATGATTGTCTAACCAGAAAGCAGAATGAACCTCACACGAGTCTCGTTTCCTATGACTAAAACCAGATGGTTTAAACCTCTTCGTCTTCTCTTTGATCTGAATGGTCACTCCCTAAAACCCAGTAACTGCAACAATCGTTAAGATAAGATAAAATGAGGTAAGATAAGATCACCTTTATTTGTCCCACAATGGGGAAATTTTAGTGTTGCAACAAAGGGTACAGAAAACAGATTAGGCACAGTATAATAATAAAAACAGATAACTTAGAAAAAAAGAAAACTCTTATAATCTTAATAATAATTAACAGCTGGTATTTACAGCTGGTATATGGACATAAAAATATTGCACAGGGATGATTGACATTCAATTAATTAGTGCTAGTGCAGCCTCTGGAGCACAGTGAGCCTAGAATTTTGGAGGTTCTGAGTTGAACATCAGAATCAGAATCAGAAGGGGTTTATTGCCATTGTCAATGAACAAAATTCACAAACATAGGAACTTGTCTCGGCATTAAGGTGCAACATAAAACACTGAGTAATAATAAAACAACATATATTCAATCAAAAAAGGGCATGCATTAGAAACAATTTAAAATTACTATTGTATAAAATTTAAAAATAAAATAGGCATTACTATGTACACAAGAATTACAGTTCAATTTACAGTTAGTTTAATTTAATTTATAGTGCAGAAAGTGACAGTGCAGTGAGTGATTGAATAGTTGCAGTTAAAGTGTCAGGTGTTTAGAAGTGTTCATGAGTCCAACGGCAGAGGGAACCATATTCTTATGGCGGGAGGTTCTGGTCCAGGATGGACCATAGCCTCCTAGTCCTGATTTTGTCCATAATCTGGTTCAAATAGACCATGTCCAGGGTGAGAAGGGTCAGCTGTGATCCGACCTGCTCGTCCCAGAGCCCTGGAGACGTACAGGTTCCTGCAGAGATGGAAGTCTGCAGCCAATCACCTTCTCAGCAGAGCGCACAATGCGCTGTAGTCTCGTTTGTCCCTGGCTGTGGCTCCAGCGTACCACACGGTGATGGAAGGAGGTGAGGATGGACTCAATGATGGCCGTGTAGAACTGCCACCATCATCTGCGCTGGCAGCTTGGCTTTCCTCAGCTGCCGCAGGAAAGTACATCCTCTGCTGGGCTCTTCTTGATGATGGGAGCTGATGGAGGGCTCCCACTTGAGGTCCTGGGTGATGGTGGTGCCCAGGAAGCGGAAGGAGTCCACGGTGGTGATGAGGGAGTCTGTCATGATGAGGGGGGGCTGGGGGGCTGTGGCTTTCCTGAAGTCCACGATCATCTCCACTGTCTTCTGGGCAAGTTGAACTCCAGATTGTTACCCCGCTGCACCAGGACACCAGCCGGTCCACCTCCCTCCTGTAGACGGACTCATCCCCGTCCGAGATGAGCCCGATGAGGGTGGTGTCGTCCGCAAACTTGATGAGTTTTACGGAGTCGTGGCTGGAGGTGCAGCAGTTTGTGTACAGGGAGAAGAGCAGAGGAGAAAGTACACAGCCCTGTGGAGCTCCTGTGCTGATAGTCCGAGTGTCTGAGACATTCTTCCCCAGCCGCACGCACTGCCTCCGATCCGTCTCCTGAGGATCGGAGTCAGTGATCCACCTGCAGGATGGCACGTTGGAATCGGGCACGTTGAGCTGGGAGAGCTTGTCCTGGAGCAGAGCAGGGAGGATGGTGTTGAACGCAGAGCTGAAGTCCACAAACAGGATCCTGGCGTAGGTTCCCGGGAGTCCAGATGCTGCAGGATGAAGTGGAGTGCCAGGTTGATTGGTGTTGTCCACAGACCTGTTGGCTCTGTAGGCGAACTGCAGGGGGTCCAGCAGGGAGGAGGTGAAGGACTTGAGGTGGGGCAAGGACCAGGCGTTCAAATGACTTCATGACTACAGACGTCAGCGCCACAGGCCTGTAGTCATTAAGTCCAGTGATCCGGGGCTTCTTGGGGACAGGGACAATGATGGCAGACTTGAAGCAGGCTGGGACATGGCATGACCCCAGGGAGGTGTTAAAAATGTCTGTGAAGACGGGGTTAACTCTCGTGCGCAATGTCTTAATGTAGCGTGCAGAGACGCCGTCTGGTCCAGCAGCTTTTCCGGGGGTTGGATTTCCGAAATAGCCTGTGAACATCCTGTTCCTGAACTGAGAGGGTGGTGGGGGGACCAGGTTTGGGTTGGCGGAGGTGGCCACCGTGGGGGAGGGGGTGGTCACATCAAACCTGGAGTAGAAGGTGTTAAGTTGCTCAGCCAGTTTTCGATTGTCTGCAGCAGGGGGGGCTCAGGGCTTGTGGTTGGTGAGGAGCCGGAGCCCCCTCCACACGGAGGCGGGGTTGTTGTCAGAGAACTGCTGCTTCAGACGCGTATTGTACTGTGATCTCGCTCGAGAAACCTCTTTGCTAAATCCATACTTTGCGTCTTTGTAGCGCCCCCTGTCACCAGCCCTGTGCGCTGCCTCCTTCTGCTGCCTTAACTGCCTCAGTTTTGGAGTGAACCAGGGTTTGTCATTGTTGAAAGTGACTTTGGTTTGTGTTGGTATGATGCTGTCCTCACAGAATCGAATGTATGACGTCACAGTGTCCGTGTACTCATCCAAACTATCTGTGGCAGCTCTGAAAACCTCCCAGTCTGTAATGTCCAAACACGCACGTAGCTCCTCCGCTGCCTCATTGGTCCACTTCTTAGAGGTCCTCACTGCAGGTTTGGAGAGCTTCAGCCTCTGTCCTGTACGTGGGGATCAGGTGAACCATGGCGTGATCTGAAAAGCCGAGAGCAGCGCGAGCCACGCCACGGCGTTACTGACTGTTGTGTAACAGTGATCCAGCGTGCTCTGCTCTCTGGTCGGAACTTTAATAAACTGTCTGTACTTTGGTAGTTCGTGGCTGAGATTCCCCTTGTTAAAATCATCCCAGGATAATACACAAGGAGTCCGGGAAGGTCCGTTCCACACTCAGAATCTGGTCCGCAAGTGTGCGCTGTGCCAAATGCCCGCTTTGCGCTCGGTGGGATGTAAACAACAGCCAGAATGAATGAGGCGAACTCACATGGCGAGTAGAATGGTTTGCAGTTAATGAAGCGATATTCCAGATCAGGAGAGCAGTGTTTGGAGATCACGGTCACATCTGAAGACCAGGCGTTGTTGATGTAAAAACAGACTCCTCTGCCGCGTGTTTTACACCCAGAGAGACTCTTCTGGTGGTCCGCACGAAGAAGGCGAAACCCCTCAATCTGCACGGCGCCGTCCGGGATCGGCTCACTGAGCCACGTCTCTGTGAAGCACAAAACAGGAGATGAAGAAAAGTCTCTGTTTCGTCTCATCAGCTGCACCAGTTCGTCCATTTTGTTGGAGAGTGAGAGAAAGTTGGAGAGGAAAATTCCAGGTAAGGGCGCCCGAGTGCCCCATCTCCTGAGGCGCACAAGGACCCCCGAGCGTTGATTGGGTTCAGTATGCCATTCACGTTGAAGGATGCTGCACTTCTAACTTTTTTAATCTCTCTGGTTGAAAACAACAAACAAACACAAGAAAGATAGGAACACAGAACAGCTGAAAGGGTAAAAAATAAATCAAAAGGGTTCTTGCTGGAAACAGGCATCAAACCAAAAACCTGATCAAAAAATTATAGTAAGAGGGGGGGATATCCAATCCTAAAGAAGAGCCCCCCCAAAAAACTCCCCAGAGGCTCCAGACACCAATCCTCAGAAAGAACTGGAAAACCTCCCTGGCTCACCATGTCCCCCTGCCGCACTCTGCATGTGTTTTCCAATTTCCCACAAATCCAATCTCCCACATTTTTGCACATTGATGAGTAAATATACTTCAACGCAAAGTTTATGTACTTAAGTAGACAGCCAAGATGGGGCATAAAGTCTGATATTAAAAACATATATATCATATCACTATCATCAGTCTCTTCAAATTAACAGAAATGTATCACCATGTGTCCACTACCCAAACTCACATGCCCCACTTGTTGGCTCCATCTGTCATAATGTTTAGTTTTCTGTGTTTTGTATCTTCCTTAGGAGCAGCTCTACTTTTCCTTGTGAAGGTAAAAAACACTTGCTCAGAACACCAGAAGAGTGTTCACCAGAAGAGTCGCCAAGAAAGATAACCCGTGTCTCAGTTTTCTCCTCCTGAGCTCATCACAGATGTGTGGACAAACCTTGTATGGTATATCTGGAGCAATGAAGACGCACTTGCCTTTGAACTGGAGGTCTCCTTTAACCCTTGCAGCCTTCAAGACACGCTCATTTACGCGACCGTTAAGAAACCTCATTATCAGGCCTCGTGGTTTATCAGCCGCTGGTCTTGGTTTGCCCAGGTGATGTGCTCTTTCGATTGTGATGGGGGGATTTCAACTCCTGAGCCAACAAGGAGCTCAGGAATAATCTTCTCTAAAAAGCTTTCTGTGTCTTTTCCTTCCTCTCCTTCTTTTACACCCACAAACCTCAAGTTAGGACGACGTGATCTGGACTCCAAATCCAGGATCTTATTTTTCATATTTTTGTTCTCTGATCCTAGCGGAGGCGCTGCGGGCCTCCATCTCGGCCCTTACTGTCTGTAAGGGCCGGAAAATAAGTATTTTATTAATCTAAATTAGTAGCACATGTTGGAGCTTGTTTGCTGCATAAAGACACCTGTCCACCCCACAATCAGTCAGACGCCAACTACTACCATGGGCAAGACCAAAGAGCTGTCAAAAGACACCAGATACATACTTGTTGACCTCCACGAGGCTGGAAAAGGCTACAGGGTAATTGGCATGCGGCTTGATGAAAAAAGATCAACTGTTGAAGCAATTGTTAGAAAATGGGTGTCAATCTCCCTCAGACTGGGGCTCCATGCAAGATCCCACCTCATAGAGGATTAATGATTAAAACAAAAGATAAGGAATCAGCCCAGAACCATGAGAGGAGCTGGTCAATGACCTGAAGAGAGCTGGGACCACAATTTCAAAGCTTACTATCAGCACTACACTACGCCGTCATTGTTTATAATCATGCATTGCACGGAAGGTTCCCCTGCTTAAGTCAGCACATGTCCAGGCCCATCTGAAGTTTGTCAGTGACCATCTGGATGATCTGAGGAGTCATGGGAGAAAGTTATGTGGTCAGATGAGACCAAAATAAAACTTTTTGGTATAAATTCCATTTGCTGTGTTTGGAAGAAGAAAGATGAGTACCATCTCAAGAACACCATCCCTACTGTGAAACATGGGGGTAGAACATTATTCTTTGGAATGGGCTTTTCTGCAGAGGAGACAGAACGACTGCACTGTATAAAGTAGAGAATGAATGGGCCCATGTATTGTGACTCCAGACCTAAATCCAAGAGAAAATCTTTGAAGGGAGGTGAGTTTAACGACAGCTCCAAAACCTGACAGATCTAGAGAAGATCTGTGTGGAGGAGTGGGCCAAAATCCCTGCTGCAGTGTATGCAAACCTGGTCAGGAACTCCAGGAAATGTTTGACCTCTATAACTGTAAACAAAGGCTTTTGTACCAAATATTAACACTGATTTTCTCATGTGTTCAAATATTTATTTGAAGCAATCAATCAATCTGGCAGGGTCTGCTTTTGACCCCTTAAACGGGCAGGTACGCTTCACTTTGGCTATCCGCTCCAAACAGTTCCAGTGAAAAGTACACCACAACGGTTTTGTCCTTCCAATTACATTCACTTCAATCAATTCATAAAATGTCCACACACTTACTCTTGGAATTATTGTTACTGTACACGAGTGATTTCTAGGACCACTACTTTGTACTACTACTGAGTAAAATCATTTTTACAAAGCAGTGGTACTCGTTTTTACTAGCCCCCTCTGACTTCTACTATAACTATAACCCCCTCTGAATTATACCACCACATCATGTTCTTTTCCCAGCTTCCAAAAACCACTCATGTTGTTTGGAGAGAGGAAATAAAGGTGCGACCTAAAGGGTTGTGCCATATGCTGGATACAGTGATGAATGAGGGCAGTGTTGTTTGTTTTCTGTGTGGGAAATTGAAGCCAAACATTGACATAAGACATTCTGTGCCACAAGGGGATTTTAACAAAGGTCCATCCTTTCAGTGAGGGTAACAGTGAACCAGTTGCATGGTGATTTTTGTAGTTGTAACTACCCTTGCATAGTGTCTTACATAGGGGCACTATATTGTTTTTAATATGGTTTTATTTGGTTTGTACTTTTTATTTTTATATTTTAACATATCTTACTAGTGCTCTATTTACTCTGTGCAGCACTTTGGTGACTGTGTTGGTAAAATGTGCTTTACAAATAAAGTTGGATTGGATTGGATTGGATATAGTGCTCATGTAAGATCTGAACTGTGGACGCTCCTGTTGGTGGGCACAACCATTTGCAATGAATGCTTAAAATAAAAATAAATGAAGGTTAGAGTTAGGAGTGATTAGAATAGTATAGCCATAGTATAATAGGGCACACAGCCTGGTAAACGTTCTATCCTATTTCTTTTAATGAGGCAACAAAATAAAAGCATGGATTTATACTGTATTACTTGCTGCTTACTCACATTATTTATCATTACTTTGCCTATTGTTTGTTATTTTGGAACGGAATGTAACAACAACCTATACATTTAATACAGCTGTAAATAAATGTACTACACACATTACACGTCAGTTAGTTTACTCTGAAACATTGCCCTGGTATTTGCTGCATTTTGCTTACATGTTACACCCCAAAGACATAGCTATGGAGGTGACTATACCATGATACAATGCTCTAGATGAGTAATGCACAGACGTGTTTGATTTGAGCTGTAGCAAATCCTATTTATATCTATCTCTATCCAGCTTTCTATTCTTAAACAGATTTGCTCATTTGCTCATATGTTGTTTACATATTGTTGTATGTGCAGGCACATGTTGTATGACCGCAGCCTTTGCGTAGCATTAAAAGTACAAAAGGAGCTCAGATTGCACGCTGTGCAGTGCAGTGGTACCAGCGGAGATGTAGCAACACTTAGCTTCGCCGTGCGCCAGAGCCTGCCGCAATCCTTTTCCCTTTATGATGATGAGCATGGGGTGACCACAACAGCATCGAAGAGCTCCGGTCCTATCGTGAGCCATCCACCATAAGAACACTGCTCCAACATAGCAGCTGAAGCTGCACCAAGTGCAATGTGAGCCCAGGGTAAGGGCTGTTACTTGGTGTGATGGCCACGTCATACAGAGGTGACAGATATAAAGAACCCTTTCATGAATGTACTCGTAATGCAAGCAATGGACCAGACCATCGCAGAGGGGGGCCTAGATTTAGAGGGCTTTGTTTGCCCTACAGGTTTCCACCCTGTGTGTTTGGTTATTAAAATATGGTTCAGACAAAATACTATCAGTTGGTTTTGTGTTAGTTTTGACATCTTCATTTTGACAATATCATTTGGTATACAAACTATTACTTCTTCTGAAAGTTTCCACGGGTGCTGCCCTTAATTGTACCTCCTCTTCTGGTTGAATGATCCCTATATCATTGTTGCTGTTGGGTCACATAAACATTTTAAAATTCAAATTCACTTTTTATTTGTATTTATCAAATTCCCAGAGTGCAGATGTTTGAGCACAGTTGGCTCAACATCTTTCTTTATTTTTAAAAGCAAATTATTTCCAATATATGTTGGATTTATTACACTGGAATTTCTATTATTTTTCCACACCTTATTTAGAAATTGCCTTCTTTGCATCAATGGACCATTATTCCCCATAAAGTAATCCATTCCAGTCAACATCCCCCTGCTGCCATTTTTTACACCCAGGAGGGCAGCATAAACCTGCACGACACACATTATTCAACTGGGTCTTGATATCTGCCTCTGCTCCTTTCAGCTCGCTGGAGGCGTGACAGTGGAGAAATAAAGATCTCGGCTCGGGGAGGCCCAGTGACTCAGAAGTGTCCCCTGTCATGATCAGACCTTCGGGGGATGGTCGTGTCATCCACGCTAGGGCCAAAGGAGAAGAGATGTGGCAGGCAGCTCCACAGTGTACGTCCCACTCTCCCTCACGCTCCAATCACCCCTCGGTGTCCTGTGGATAATGCAGCTGTCTGGTTTTGTGTGGTGTATAGGAGCGCACTTGTGTAAAGGGTAAACAGGTCGGGCAGGGACAGACATTGAGATAAATGTAGTGAGTGTAGGAGTCTGGTCAGTACAGATGACTTATTGTACAGTACAAGGGAGGAAAAGTTGGGAAGGAAAAAAGAGGGGTTTAGAAGAACAAGACAGAACAAGTGCGTTCCAGCAGTTGTTTTCTTTGATCTGATAACTTTACTAGATATTACACCTTGACGGTCTTGTATAATATCAACACAGATGTGAGCCATGTGTGCATCTCCTGCAGCTTTGGCTCCGTGCTCGTCTCATTGAGAAAAACTGCTAAATGTTGTTTTGGGACTAGTCAATGAATTAGAAACAGTGATTGGCTAAAAAAAAGTTTTTGTAACGCTCTCACCTTTTGGAGATGTAAAGGAAGGAAGATTATTTTTTTTTAAGGAACATTTGGCCAGAGGGGTGTGGTTGAGCGAGCACATGGGAGGGCATCCTTTGTAGATTGGCTACGGCAAGTGCTGCTGTGCCTTGAGTCAGGTGGACAGGAACGGCCATGATGCACAGCTCCAAAACTCCATTTGCTCATAAACTTGTGATTGTTGTACAAAAAGACATCCCCAGAAATCTCATGGACAACAGCGTGCAAAGTGTCCACGTGAATCCCCTTCTCCATGACAAGGCAGCAGCAGTAGCCGCCAGCCAGTTCAAACCCACCGGAGAAAGAAGCACCAAAGATCCACTCTCCACGAGTCCATTGCAGAATAACAGCCGATGAGGGCAGAGCCAGAGGTTTTCTGCCTCGCAGCCTCGGATACTGTCACCGCTTTGTCTTTGACTGCTCGCAAACAAACAACGCACTTGCTGCATATATTCAAAGTTTTACGGAATGCACAAATAAATAGATTACTCGATTTCTAAAATAATTGATAGCTGCAGCCCTACACGTACCACAGTTTGAGAAACTTTTTTAGTTCATAGAGGCATAAACGTTTGGTTCCACTCAGTTGAATTAGACACCAACCATCAATTACATGTTCCTCTTGTTTCCTAAGAGTGTGAATCTTCGCCCTATTTGCACGGGATTAGTTTTTACCCAGGGACATCTGTAAAATTGACATGACCCTATGACATTTTTTGTACGCATGCGCATGGGATAAGCAATGTCAGTAATTAACTCGTTTTACGGACATTATTCTGGAAATGGCAGACTGGCGAACACATGTGATAGGAACCTTTTTAATTCACCCATGTTGCCAGTGTTTCTTTTATTTTCAACTATTTTAGGTTTGTTTTTAGCTTTGTGTAACGATACCTGTGCTGTAGTTAGCGTGAGATGAAACAGCCGGAGGTACTCTCTTTTAATCCATTCATGGTGACACACCCCTCGATCCAAACTTTACTCCAAGAGCAAACTATCCCAAAAGAGCCTCCATGCTACTCAGTCCTCGATTGCCATGACAACGGGGTAGTACTTTCGGGGGTCAAGTTTTGTGTTGTCTCTTTTGTACTTTTTAACTGTAGAAAAAATTTAATTGGATTGACGGGGCAAAATATAATATTAGTCTTGTTCAAATTTGGACGTAAAATGGACTCAGAGACATTTTGAATCAATTTAATCTTCAAGGCACCAATGAAAACAGTCCAAACCACAGACATGCGCATGGGACTAGAATTACCTAAGGACCTCTGATTTAGCAGAAATACAGTCGGTAAAAGTTAGGGGAATTTTTACGGACAATTTCACAGACATGGACAATTTGCACAGGACAAGAAACACAAACAATGTGATTACAATTAATCTGAGGTCCCTTAATAAAACTTATCCTGTCATCAGTGAGGGGCTCATAAAAGAGAGAAGAGAGGCAGTAGAGCTGCTGTTCCTGCACATCAAAGAGGAGCCAGCAGAGGTGACTCAGGCTTCTGTTTAGGACCTCACCCTCCCTCTTCTTATTTAATTTTATTATAAAGGAAAAGACAAAGCATCAAGTCTGAATCTGTTCAAAACTGTTTTTCAGCAGGTTCTGTTCACAATTCAACTGTTTCCCCTTTGACCCGGCCTCAAGTAAGGCTTTAGATTGATGGGTGGGCAAGTATCTGTGAAAATATCTACTTGAAACCAAACAATCTGTGTTTTTCATATATCTATTTCCTACTTACCTTCCCCACACTGTCAGCAGCATCCTCCCTCACAAACATGTATCTTCTTCCTGTGTAAATTGCTGAACACTCCCTGTGGCACTGACACGGAGCTCAAGGCGGCGTGTCTTTCTTTTCATGTTTAACAAGGCAGGTTGAAGATATCCACTCCCCATCGCCTCACACACACACATGGGGAAAGAGAGGGTGATGGTCGAGCAGTGATTTACAGAGGCCGGAATGATAAGATGACACGCGGGATGTGCAAAAAAGATGACAATGAAGATAGCACAAGCTGAGACAGTGGATATTTTCACACTAAAAGATGTCTAAGTCTTGACAAAAGTGCCACGTATCCAACTAAATATTATTGTGCTGTGATAGATAATCATGTTTTTTCAAGGCAATTGAATTTACAGAGAGGACCTTTTGAAAGGGGTTTAGTGTGTGGTGTTATGGAAAAATATCAATAAAAGAACGCCCCTTCTTTTCATATAATGGGATGGTAACGAACAAACACACACACACTACACAAGTTGTTTGGAAAAAGTCAATGCCTCTCTTCTCCCTCCCAGTCTCACGAAAAGATTTTAGGATGTCAAAACTTAAACCTCTAACCAGCTTCTGTACAGGCTCCGGCTGGTTCTTCCTGACACTCCAAATTCTGCCACTGCCTCCAACCATGGAACAGCCGATGTCACAATGGGAAGCATTGAATTAATAATTTTAGATTTTTGTACATTTTGTCCTGAGATTTTTTCAGAAAGAAACTGACGTACCATCATGGTCAGAAGGGACGTGGATGACACTGGCCCATACTCGGAGGGCGTGGCAGAGGGAGGAGACCAGGAAGTCAGGAAGACGAAGGACCCTGAAGAAGAATACATTTAATTAGATTAAGAGTGTCTGCTTTGATTGACAGCGATCAAATATAAAATTATTATTATTATTATCATTATTATTATTCTTTATTTTTTATGGTGATTACATTTTTATCATTCTTTATTTTTTCCTTTTTTATTCTTTATTTTTTATTATGATTACTTTTTATTATTATTTCTTTATCATTTATTCTTTATTATGATTATCTTTTTATTATTTAGATTACTTCTTTTTACATTTTTATTTGTGCAAGTTTTCTAATTATTATTATTGTTCTCTTTATTTTGTTTTTGTCCTAAGATCTACCAACTTTGAGGCTAACTTGGAATTTTTATTTTTTCTATTTTTCAAGAACATGTTTGTTGATGGTTTATTGATGTATTAACACTTTATTCTTGATTTTCCTGCTTATGTATGATTAATTAAACTGTGTTTCTTTATTATCATGAGTGGGGTCTGTTATGGCAAATATTATTTTTCCCTTATGTTTCATGACATCATAGACTTTCCACCTCCAATTCGAACCTCAACCATACTGTTAGCGTAATCCTGATTGTCACATATCTGCTGTGTCTCCTTTTGATCAAAGACCTATCTCTGTCTGCTTGGGGGACTTCCTGGGGTGTCCAGGAAGTCTCAGGCCAAGCTGAGCTTTGGGCTTTCATACAAGTGTATTGTTTTCTTTCAGGGCCAGACGGTAGATGCAAATGTAATCAACTACCTCTGTCTTTGTTCTAGAATTTGACTTGAAAAAGTCATGTCATGTGATCACCTGCATAAAAGTGTATACAAGAATGTGTTACCCCTGAGTCAGGTTAGGGTTAGAAGACAGGGAGTATTTTGTTGAGATCGGTAACTGTGTCTCAGACCGCATGCCTTGACCTGTGGGGTGCCCCAAGGGTCAATCCTTGGACCCTATCTATTCAACCTGTACATGCTGCTGTTGGGTCAGTTAATACATAGTAAAAATGTGTCCAATCACAATTATGCAGACGACACTCAGATTTATGTTTCGGCAGGTGAATATGGACCAGTGGATTCACTCTGTCACTGCATCCAACAGATCAGTGTGTGGATGCAAAACAACTTTCTTCAGCTGAACTCGACAAGACTGAAATTATTGTCACAGTCACCTCCAGTCTATAACTCTAAAACCTACAAATCAAGTGAGATATTTAGGAGTAATAATAGATTCAGATAAAAAAAAGTGGTACCACACATTTCTTATACTTTTATGGTATTGCAATTGTAAATGTATTTAATTTCTGTTCAACCAGTTAAAACAGTTCAAGGAACTTCAGAGAAGCCTTGATTTAAGAAATATCTGCCTGGCATCTCCTTTAAATTCAAATCAAACTCCGCTCTAGCCCAGCAACATACTCACAAACCCTTCTGTTATACCCAGGGTCAAACTGTCAAACTGGGTCATAAAAGGAAGGAGGGATTGTTCCTTATGTCACAGAAAGACTGCTGTGGAGTGTGAGTCGTGTAGTGTCCCACTTTGCTTTGTGCCTGAAAGAAACTGCTACAGCCAATGGCACCAGCCTATACCCAGGAGAGTGATTAAATGCATGATGTATTACATTGGTCAAAATCAATAGGTTGCATTCACGTTCTAGAATTTGATGAAGCCATAATCTCAGATGGTGGGCCAGAGGCGATGTACTGTGGAAGATTTACGCATTTTGAAATAGAAAATAGAAATGGAGATGGTACTGCCCGGTGGTTCGAGTGGTTAAGGCACAGCACACGTATGCCAGGCTCTACATGTAGCCAGCCGCAGTGTCGTGAGTTCGAATCCCAACTCTGACAATGTACTGCATGTCCTCCCTTCTCTCCATCTCTTTACAAGCACCTGACAAAACTGGTCACACTCTAGAGCCCTGTGTTTGTATCTATTTTGTGAAGTGCGTTCAATTAGCTAACTGTACATTTTGGCAAAAATAGAAAATAACAAATGCATTTGCTTTAACTACACACAGATATTTTAATTTATGTCTGTACTGTCATTATTTGGGATAGGAATACTTTGTTGAAGTTGCAGGCTATTATCAAACAGAAATATAAATATACTTCAAAACGGATTTCTTTTTGCAATAATTTTTACCAAACCCCTCACATTATCCTGGGAGATTTTTTTGCCAAATGAAATGCCCATAGTTTAATTGAATTGCCTTGGTAATTTCCCATTCCTTTTGATGTTTTTCATCCTACCACTGTCATGGAAAAACATCTTTAACGGTTATCACAAAATAAAGTAATAAAATAGAACAGAGTTTGTCTTTGTACAACAGAATTAAACCATTCACAAACAATCAGAATTGATCTCTCCCTAGCACAAAGATTGTTTATCTCAGGTCCCAGTTTACGGAAGTGCCAGTGATGCCCACCCAGCCCTCTAGTTTCTGTAAGAGGATCGACAGTGTCAAAAGCAGCACTGAGATCTAACAAGACTAAGACAGAGACTTTGCCCACGTCAGCACTCAGACGGATGTTGTTTGTTACTTTTATAAGAGCAGTCTCAGTGCTGTGATGTGATCTAAAGCCAGACTGGAAGTCGCTCCCCTAGTGTTTTTCCATTTCAGAAAGAGAAGTTCATTGTCATTTATCCCTTGATCAGGCCCCAAACTTCTAACCCTAACCTCTTTTTAATTAGCTAGCTACTAAGCCTTAAACATTCTTAATCTTCTCATTGTAAATAAAACACTATTATTGTTTTAATGTTCTTTACTAATTCTTGTTTTCTATAGTTTGGGTAACAGTATCAAAGTAATTTATGTATCCCTTATTGTTAAGGCAATTAAGAAAAATAAATAATACGTCCTTTTGGTTACATTATTGTAGACTTTAAAAAGGCCTGAACAAAGTGTAAAAGTTGAAAAGCAGCTCAAGTACGCTGTGTAATGTTAAAATTGTATTGAGAAGTAATCATGTTGTAAAGCATGGCCATGGGGGGAAATGTATCTCCATCTATGAATAGGATAAAACAAACTAATCTCAAGTCTTGGGGTTGCATTTAATACACAGATGGACTGGGGGTAAACTGGTGTGGAGTAAAATATGTGATTTACACTTTCACAACATTTAATATGATGTTGCTATTGCTGATTTCAATGCCGTCAGCTCTGGTCCTGTGCTTTTCTCCTTGGCTTTTCTCTTCACCGTGCGGCACGAACACACGCAGCAGTGTGTCACTTCTAAAACTTTGGTCCCAGTCACTACACTGGAAAGTGGCCAGCAATTCTACTTTGATAGCCCATGTGAGGCACTGCTGCTGTACGTTTTGCATGCTCATAAAAGAATAACACTGTGTCTGACATTACACATGAAATCCAATTTGAGTTTTTTTTTTACTGGAATGACGCTCTTTGCACACTGCACTGCAGCTGTTTAACTTGCGCTGAACTTCCTGTAGCGAGGCTGAGCTACGGAAGCCCAGAGGAAAGTGCTTCGGTGACGTGGAGGAAATAAACACATTTTTCTTCAAGACAAATCAAGATGAATCCCAAATTCGATTTATCGCCCAGCCCTAGTACCAGGCTTTGGCAAAACCTAAATCATGTTCATCATTCATTAGGTGCACCCAATTTAAATTGTTAGTCTGGAGTCCTGAAATTAGCTGCATATGCCCAATAAGATAAACAAACACACAGAATTACTGTTTTGACATGAGCTGTTCCACCACAAGTTGTTTTATCGAGTCATAAGAAACCGACACTGATGGACCAATGAGCCAGCTGCTCGGTATAATGTATCCATCCTGACATTTAGCTCCTCTTACTTTCAAATACCTCCCCTCCCTGTCACTGTCAAGGTAGTTCAGCTCAGTTCTGCTCCATAGTTTACCTTCTCTGACATTTGGAGTCAGGCACAGTGGAAGTCCGTGTGGAGAGAGGGTTCGTGGGGATTTTAACGGTGGGAATGGAGATGAAATTATTTAATAAATTCTCATATGGCTTTGACTCTTGGATAGTTGAATAACTAAAACAGAATAAACTCCTTCTACTTCTTATTCTCCTTCCATGCCACTTAGCCATACTGTCAGGAACAGTTGCTTACCATTGTGCAGTGTAAGATAAATATGTATGTGAAATATGTGAATATGTATCTTAATTTAAGAGTATCAGGTTAAGAACTTCGCAGCTCATAAACTCTTTCTTCCCAAAGGTTATATTAGTCTTTTGAATATGTCTAATATGTCAATGAATGACTATAACTCTGGACATGGACATCAGGAAGAATAGAGATGGCTTGACTGTGCTAATAGGATCAATAAACAATAAACATTGTTCCATACATGTTGCATGTAGCATGTTAGTCATTATTAGAGATATCATAACATCTTTACATGGAAGAATATAAATACATATGAATGTACTGTACTATGTACCATTAAACTAACTAATCTATGTTGCTCTGTTGTAAAATGAAATCACCACTGGAAACAAATGATGATCACATTGGTTGCTGATTCCAGACTCGACCATGAACAAAATGAGAGCTTCTACAAATCAGCTTTATGATGTACTATTACTCTGTGTAGATTTACTGCAAGCCAGGAAGCACCAGCATCACTGCAAAGTTTTAAATCACTACTGCAGGGTTGCACTACTCAGGTTATATAATAATATTGGAACAAAATATGAGGATAACTTTACTTAATGTAAATGTTACATGGTGCCTTTTTTCTGTAATGTGGTTCTGGAATTTGGGTATATTAAAACATTGAGCAGTTGTGATTGCAGCTCAAAAGCAGTTGCAGCAAACTCACCTGAATTTTATGACTCTGTTTCATTAAATTGGTTGCAAAATGTCCATTATGCGAGATGCTCTTTCTTCCGTCTTTGTATATTCTCTGAAAAACATTAGGCAAGTTTCCATTGGTTCACTTTGCAGCAGATTGGTACTGTCTAAAAGTGTTTCCTCTCTTTTAATTAATTATTGGATTTAATTGCTTGATTCATGACACCAAAAGCACTTTACAGTGCATAATTCATTCACTCCACTCACACTGATACACTGTAGCCACAGCGGCTCTAGGGCAGACTGACGGAAGCTAGGCTGCCAATCTGCCAATCTGCACCCCTCTGACCACTACGAATTATTCACTCACACATGGGTGAAGTGTCTTGCACTTGCATTCCAGCCACCCCGCCGCACTGTGCCACTTTCCCAGAGTCACTCATCCGAGTACTAACCAAAACCTGTTTTGCTTAGCTATTGAGATTGACAAGCAAGTATGGCTGATTGCCCACTTAAGGGGTCCGAAGCAGGCACACCAATTAAATCCATACAAAATAGATTAGTCTGGTGCCATTCTTTAAAACATTTCATTGAAGCCAGCAGGTAGCAGACCCCGCCAGAATAAGTTAAGCACTTAATATTAGGTGCATGGATGAATAGAGTAGGCAATTTAGGTCTAGTTCAAAAGACTATGGTACAAAAAGCTACCAAAAGCCATGATGTTACTCACACTTCATCCAGCGGAAGGAAATCTGTATAACATTCCCCAATAAACCCTCTCGGCCTGTGTTTACCCCGCTTGGGCTCTTAACAAAATTAAAAGAACATTTTTAGACCGCATGAAATCGCTGTTTATTTTAAACTGGGTAACACCTTAAGACAAAAACTGGTTTCTCCTAAGAACAAGATGCCTACACAAAAACAGAGAAATGTAGTACATTCTATCCAATGTCGTGAAGAAAGTTGTTAAGAGTGTTACATAGGTGAGACTAAACAGCCACTTCAACACAGAAGGCACGCAAATTCAGAATCACAGAGTGCTGTACATCTTCATCTTAAAGCCATGTTTTGAAGACAGTGAAAAAAGAGAATCCCTCTTCACAGACCTGGGAGCTGCAGGCAGGTAACAATAGGATTTCTGTGACCCATTACAGGGCTTGTGAAACTTAAAAACAATATTAACAAATAGACAAACAGGACATGTTATTATCAGGAGATTCCGCACGATGGGCAGGGCTTACTCAGAGTAGGATAAATATCTGAATTGTCAGACTAGATCCGCAGATTGAGAACGACTCTTGGATGAGAGTCAAAATGCCTTGTTTTTCTAAAACAATTTCCAGGTGGCCCTGCGACGAGTTGGCCACTGTCCAGGGTGTACCCCGCCTAAGGCCCAAAGGCACTGGGATAGGCTCCAGTCACCCGCGACCCCTAATGGGAACAAGCGGTAGAAAATGAATGAATGAATGAATTCCAGGTGACTACAACTGAACCTTTCTCTACAATGGAACACTCCTGGACAAATGAGGGATTACACCAACATGCCCCAATAAGCAGGAAATGCAACCCGTAAAAAACAAAAAAAAAAAAACATCTGGGGCAGGACTCCTACCTTTTTTGGCTCAAGCGCTACTTTTAGACTGAGCAAAGCCCGACGATCTACGTATAGATATATATATATATATATATATATAGGTTTTTCACTGGATTGTTAGGCTACAGAAACACAGTATAGGACTATAATTTAATAGCCTTTAATAACCTCTTATCAACATGTACACCTGCAATATAATATAGGAAAATGTGTTCGTTATAATAAAGTAGTAGTAGTTTTAAAAATAAAATATAGTGGCCACAACTAAATAAACTAATAGACTATAAGATGTTGGTTTATTGTAGGGCTGCAGCTATCGATTATTTTAGTAATCGAGTAATCTATCGATTCTTTTCTTCGATTAATCGAGTAATCGGTTAATTTTTTTGTACATTCAGTAAACCATTTAAACGCATTTTAAATATTTTTTTAGATAAACGTTATAGTTCATAGTAACAAACAAATACAAAATAAGGAATTTCTGCTTAAAATAACAAATTTTATTCTTAATTTCATATAAATTTTTCCCCAAAACAGCAACATTTCACTTCAGTCCAAACTGTTCTGTTTGTATAGAAAGAATATATATAAAGGACTAATTAACTTGTCATAGACTGTAAACAGTTACTGTAGCTCTGTCACATCACGTAAAATAAGACATTTGTTAAACGTTATGTTGGGTGGGACAGGTGGTCCTGGCGTTTTGAGCATTTTGCGCATTTTGCGTTTTGCCGTTTTTGGCTCTGTGTGACTTTGGCCTCCGCGTCTCGGACTTTCTGTTTCACAACAGATTATTATAACATAACCGGTCCTCCGCGCTGTTTCCATGTGCATTGGCTGTTTAAAAGTACGACTGTGACTGGGAAGCAGAGTTGTTGAGTGGGGGAGCGCGGGGGTCCGCGGTGGCGTGTCGAAGGCGCGGGGGCTGGGGTGGGCGGAGCTAGATGCGTGTTTAGAGTTGCAGCTCGGGATTATTATAATAGATCCATAGCTCTTTCACTCATCAAAACTCTTTAAAACTCTTTAAAACGTGCCGCTCTCTTCCTGTTGCACCTTCGTCAGAGCGGAACAAGCGCCGTGTGAAACAAAAGCGCCACAAGTCGTTCCGCGCGCCACAGATTCACGTGTTTTTAATTATATATGTAAATTAAACGAATCATCGAAGCAATAAAATAGTAATCGAAGCTTTTTTGTAATCGAATTATTCGATTTACTCGAGTAATCGTTGCAGCCCTAGTTTATTGCCATTGTCAATGAACAAAAATCACAAACATAGGAACTTGCTTAGGTGCAACATACAATGATGAACAATACTAAAAACAACATATATGAAATCAAAAAGGGCATGCTTTGAAGAAAACAATTTAAATTTACAGACGTAGTGCAGAAAGGGAACAGTGCCGTGAGTGATTAATTCAATTGTAGTTAAAGTGACTTATGCGCATCTCACTTGTAGCGCTTCAGCTTGAGACTTTAATAAAATCAACTTTCCTTTTTGCAACAAACTACTTTGAGAAGGACAAAAACAGCTAAACCCACTACGGCCCTACCTGTCTCCTCCTCTTCTTAGCTCCTCCCTCCTCTGAGTGCTTGAGTTCCGCAGTATGCTGTTAAATGTTCAATTTGGTTATTGCTTAAATTTGCAATAAAGTAAAAAGATTTTGTAAAGGTATTAAAAAGTCTTAACATTTTTCTTCAGGTTATCTATCTATACCCTGGTTTAAAAAGCCTGTGCTCAAAATGCCTCCACAAAACATATTTAAAGGAGGATCTGTCTGCTTGTCTTCATGGAGATTTTTTTCCTTTGCTTTTTGCTACCTGCCAGCAGGGCATCAAGCAAGTTACAGGCCAGATCTTTGGAGAGGCTAGCTGTTTACAGTAAGAATGCTTTTTTTTTTGTTCAAGATTTGTTTTAAAGGAATAAAAACACCTATAACTGAACAGGTACAGGATAGAAAAGTTTAAGGTAATCCTGTGGAATATTCCATACAAGGTTTTAATAACAAGAAAACCAACATTGAAATGTTTTAAAGCTGATCCTGATTCCTCATTTTGAATGTTGAGTGAAACGTCTTTCACTTTTAACTGTTTGCTCCACCCATTTTTTGTTTTGTTTTGTTGTTTGCCTTTAAATTGCTTTATTCCTGACTGTTGACAACCAAGGTGTGTTTTGTATGCACTTAGATCATAGCAAACATAAAATTCTAATGTGTAGCTGTCCAACAGTATTTACAAACCCAGAATAATGCATGATATGTCTTCTTAGTCTCGTGCGTAGACCGGAGAGCTTGGGCATCTCACAGGAGTGGTGCTGCCTGAGCCTGAGTCGATGTGAAATGTGGGCACAAGCTGTGGGCGGGATCCACTTCCTGTGTCTCTATGGAGATGACAGGGAGACAGGACGGCTCCGTGCACACCAGGCCGGCACTAATCCAAGATGGCACCCGCGGTCCAAGGAGCTGGCATGTAATGGTAATGTGTCTGGGGAGGTCAGTGCTGGTGACAACAGCAAAACATCTGTGGACGCCTATGTGAGAAATACCTTGTATCATTTTCTGCATGGAGGAGCAATGCCTGTAGTAGCCATCTGTCTGTAATGCACTGTTTATTAGTGACAGTGATCTTTTTTTGTTTTTTAGGTAATGGACCAGCTGTTAAGGATGTCACTTGTGAGTAAATGTACTTTTTGCCATTGTATTTTCATATTTTTATATTTTCATATATTTTCAAATATTTAAGATGAAAATCAATCAAAGAGTGAGAGATATAGAGGTGAGAGATATACAAGTCTTTTAGTTGATTAATGATGATCTCAAACATTATTTAATCAAGTTACTTTTAGAACTATTCATTCTTTTCCAAAAAGGAAATGTGACCTACTGATATTATAATAATAATCATGAATTGAATATAATACCCAGGAATGCGCCTCAACAAGTTATTGTTGATTTGTTAGCATGGGATGAAGCTGATGTTTTGAACATGAAAACAACACTGTAGACAAATTGATAGCATGAGGGAAAAGGCAAAACTACCAATTGGCACGTATGGTAGCACAAAGTTACACTGGATAGCAGGGACTCCAATACTGCAAAAAAACGTCAACATTTTCATCTTCAAACCTACTAAATTCAGTTAAAGTTAAAGACTGACACTGACCCTTTTAAAAAGGATACGGACGCACTTTCCGAGCTGCAGTGTCAGAGTATATAACCAATGAGAGGACATATTGGTCATTAAACTTTGACATTTAAATGGAATTGTAAGGTTGTGGTGGAGGGGACTTAAAGGTGTCGTATGTAACTTTTCTGCTATGGGGTCTACCCACCGGCTTTTTTCTTTGCCTGAATATATCCACAGTATGGCTTGGTATGCGGATTTAATGCCATACTATAGAACATTCCAGGCAGAACATCTCCATGGAGACAAGCAGGCACATACCTTCCAGTAGAAAAAGTTACATAGTGCACCCTTAAAGGTCACATGATACATTATTCTGAATTATGTCAGTATTTTGGATACCTTATTCATATGTGTAGAGTTTGCAGTTCTTTCCAGCCTGCGTAGATTTCCTCTACCACAAAAAAAATATGTACAATAAGCTTCCGTCTGGGGCCAGTATTCCCCCCGAAAATGAAATCTCAATTCTCAGTGGGAGTTTCCTGGATAAATAAATGTCAATAAATAAATAAATAGATGTTTTAAAAAGCGGTGGCAGAGCGGTTAATGCCTTCCCGATAAGGAGATAATGGGTTTGATTTTCCTCACTTATTTCAAATTTGTCGATCTGTCTGTTCTAAGTGAAAAAAAAATAATATAATTTTAATAATGAAGTACTGTGGGGTTAATTACATCCAAACATAGACCAAAGTTGAATCCCCTTTGATAACAGTTAATCCCCTTTGATAACAGTTAATTAAAGTTACATTTAATTAGGGCCTTGTTATTTTCAGAGATCTGCCCTCAGTCTCTCAGGACACCATGGGATGATTTCTTCTGTTAATTCTTACTGCTAATGTCCACTGCTTTTGACAGTTTGCCACAGTATTGAGTAATGCAAAGTTACAGTAATAATGAACGACACAAAATGTTGGTTTCTACAGTAGCATAGCGTATAATCATGGGTAGAATTTTAAGGTATGAGTTAACTGTCAGATAGCAGATTAATCGACCTGGTTTATGGTCAATATCTCTGTAAAAGTGGGCCTATTCACATGAAACAAAAACTGGAAAGAGGCTATACATAGTCAGCATAAGGAGAGTTGGGGGTAATGCGTTAGCAGGTAATGTGTTAGAGTACTCAAATTACTTTTTAGAGTAACGAGGAATGTAACGTGTTAGTTTTGTGCACCCATGTAATCTAGTACTCCCCAAGTTACTTTTTCAAATCAATGAACGCGTTAGTTTTGGTTAGGTCCTCATGTCTTTGTCCGGTCTCATTTCCTCACCACAATCCCAGAGCTCGGTGCGAGCATGTGCATTGCACAAATAGTGACTGTGACTCTTGTCCTTCCTCCAAAGAAAAATAAACTTTCAGAGGCACGTTTTGAAAAACTCCTTTGTTATAACCAATATTTGGTAGGTGAGTAGTATATGTAGGGTAACAGCGTTGTGGTGAGTTTGATTTTTTTTTAAAAACTACACTGCGTTCTGTTGTGCCAATCCACAAATGTTTTTTTAGTGATGTTTTTCATTGCTTGAGGACAGGCCTACACGTGCTTATTGTATGGCATTGTATTGTGGTAATTTGTCAACATAAAAGATAACTAAAGCTCAGTGCTTGTTTATTTGATATTTTAATGATTATGTTACTGTGTTCAGCAACACTAAGGGATTGTTGGTAAACAATATTGGTTATACAATAATGTTTATTATTGTAACGCAAGAGTACTCTAATGCGTTACTTTTATAACAAAGTAGCGTAGTAATGTAACGTGTTAAAGGGCAGTAACAAGGTAACGTAACGACACGTAACAACACTGAGCATAAGTGATACTTTTTTTTTTTTTTTATTTTTTTTTACAATTCCTCCAGTAAGTTGTGCATCAAAGAACCCTTCTCTAACGTTTATTCTAGTCTCAAAATAATAATAATTTTATAATTAATATATATGTTTAGTCCGATCATCGTCCAATACATTGGAAATGAAAGGAAAGGAATGATAAAGGTCAAGATTTTATTGACATTGTCCTAACTTGAGGTATAAGGACCAAGTCACTTTAGGAAGACATACATTAAAAATAGGAAGAAAAAGACAATGCTCTTTTACAAACTGAGATCCGATTGGAGACTGAAATTTGGTCATGAACGTCATGCACCTGTGTACACAGACACAGTAAAGCAGGATAAGTTTCTTCTTGCCAAAAAACACATTATTATGCAATAGTGGAAGCTGGGATCAAGCTGCCAACCTTTGTTATTCCTATATGCTCAGCTTTTTGATAGCAAACAACAGCAAACAAAAAACTAACCTACGCTCCACAGGGCAGTGATTGATGACAACATTCTTAAACGTCACATTAAAAACGCTTTCAATTAGTCAACGTCACATATCACACAATTGATTTTCAACACTAGCTTAACAATCTACTTAATGCTCTCAAACCATCATACCTTCTGTACTTTGTTGCCCTGCTTGCAGCTTACAATGTGTTTTTGTCAATACTGTATCCTTCAAACGCTCTACGCTGTGTGATGCTTGCACATTCCAGCAAAGGGCCTTAGTGATCTCTGGAGGGCTTTTAGACAATCCCCAGACTGGTCAGCTTAGTGCTTCACCGCCTGTATCATACACGTTATATACTGTAGTCAGCATGCCATGAAAGAAAAGTGACAAAAGCAGCTTTGCAACCTTCAAACAAAAGGACTTGATCTGTAGGTTCATGATATTGATAAGCGGTTGATAAGTGATTTAGCTGCTGCGGTACATTTGAATGTTGTTATGGGGGCATGGTTTATTATCATTTTATCATTGCTATTATGAAATGATCAAATATTTTCTCAAAGTTTTAATGATGTTATACCTTTAATCATTTGAATAATTATTGACAATATTTCTGGATGAAATCCGCTTGTCTTCCCTATTTTTCTGTGTCCATTGAAGTATTGATTTTAATGCAAACATATCAGTTATTTTATTTTTATATATATAACACCTGGCCTGGGATCCTCCCAGAGGAGTTGGAGGAAGTCTCCGGGGAGGGGGATGTCTGGGAGTCCCTGCTTAGACTGCTGCCCCCGCGACCCAGCCCGGGATAAGCGGAAGAAGAGAGAGAGAGATAGCTATATATACAGTGTATATATATAATATCATTGTTTTCAAAGACCATGACCGGAGAGCAAGACCAAAAATAATAAAATAAAATTACAGCACAAAATACAAGTTCCATTTAGTCCAAAGTCTATAAAATATGTCATTTTCAAATTCAGTCTGAACGTCATTTCTTCCATTTGTCTAATGTCTGTTACTATGTCAGTCCAGTCCTTGATCGTTGATCATCTTTGTGATGGCCTTTTTTCCTGCCGCCAAAAGTAAGCTCCAAAGGTATTTGCTTATTGTGTCCATGGCAGGAGTTCTGATGCCCAAGTACATAGTTCTAAAATTGAGTGTGATGGCAGTGTCAAAAACAGTGCCTTGTTAACTTCAGTCCAATATTTCTTCGGAACAGGACAACCCCAAAACATGTGATAGTGGTTGGCCTCTCCAGCAGCTAGCATTTCCTTGTGAATAACGGGCCACTTTAACATGGTATTATGTCCTCCACTGGGATGTATATATATTTCAACATATTATATATGTTCAAAAGTTTTTTTTAAATCAAAATTGAGTGTATTTTTCATAAACACATTATTTATATTTTAGTTTTTCTGCACACATATCTTATTTTTGAATCGGTTCAAGCTTGGGTGAAGCAAAATAATTATTAGGCTTCTACACATCAAGGTAAAACTATTTCTAGTAGATATAGTACAAGTTCCCTCTTCATGCCTGACAGGCAGCTCGTTCAGAACATGTATTTGGCTCCAAAAAGTGTATTTCTTTTGGACTACAGACTATTCTGATCAAGGAATACGGACACCAAACCAAATGCTTAATGTTGCACGCAACGAGGCTGGGTAGCTATTGTAGCAAATCCAACAGATATGTTTACAGATGACTGTCATGGATCATGTCATTGCGCAAAATCGGCCGATCAAAGAGCCAGCAGTCTGAGGAACCCGAGGACATAAAAAAGTCTCTTGATCGTCTAACTGGAGAAATTACAGCTTTCAAGAGGGAGCAGGAAAAGCTCTTGGTGCTAGTGGAGGAGGTCAAGAAGCTTCCCTCCAAATTGAAGCAAAAGACAAATGGACAAATGGAGGGTGGACAAGCTCGAACAGTACTCCTGAACTTTACAGTCCCAATGGCAAGACTCACCAGGAGAAGCTTTTCTGTGTCAGTGACCTCACAAAATGCATATATTATCTAAATTTGCATAAGTAAAGAAATGTGAATTCATATCCGTTTCCATCTAAGTTGTCCAGCGCATATCTGGGTGTTGGTTGCCCAGGTTACGGGAGCCGCCTGTCGGTTCTGTGTCATGACACCACTGCAGAGGGCTCACCGAGCACAGTCTGCTTGGTTTAGCTTGCTAGAGACTCACTTTGTTATTTAGCTGTTAGCTGCGTACTTTTTGTCATGTCCAAAATGCTGCAGGTTGTAAAAACCTTATTAATGCTTTACATATGTTTTACCACCAAATAAAAGATTGCTGCCTCTATTTTTCTCAAAATGTTACAGTGAAGTTGAAAAGAATGAACGCTGAAGTCTCGCAACACTTTTGATGTTGGACAAATATAAACAGTCCCACAGTTTCTCTTCTAATGACGATTAGACAGCGTGTGTGTGTGTGTGTGTGTTTCTGGGCAAGTTATAGTTGGCCCACATGTTTTGTTTTTAGCCTGAGCTTCTTCAAGACTTATACCGTGCAGCGATATTTGTTTAGCTCTGCTTTTCTGGAAAATTTGCAGCAAACAGCCAACCTGATTGGTAATGAAAATAATTTTTGGCTTTGTTCATCACCTGTGTCTACTCCGGTGAAGTGCAGGTCTATAGTCCGAAGGTCACGTGAGTTTATGCAACTATAAGCTGTTATGCGCATAGAACAAAATCCAACTGAAGCGAGTGTGTAAATCTGAATGCAAATGAAGGGTTCTAAATGGATATTTGTTGTTTCCACCTCCAGTTACTTATGCAATACTTCAAAAGGTCCATTAAAAATAAGGTAATGGACAGTTAGTGTGTGGTGTCAAATTGTGGATCAGTTTAGGAAATGTCATTTACCATTTTAAATCCCAAAATGAACAAAATGTCTGGTCACAATACAGATAAAGCATGGTTTAACCGTTTATTCATGATTAACTGTATTATGTTTTATTTTATTTTTGAGATTTTTCTGGCCTGTAGGCTTTATTCGATAGGAGAGGACAGGGTGAAATAGGGGATGAGAGAGAGGGGAGGACACGCATTAAATCGTCGGAGTCGGGATTCAAACTTACCTCTGGCATACGTGTGCTGTGCCATAACCACTCCACTACCACTGAGGAGCACGTTTAACTGTATTCATGTTGTATGTGCAGTCGACAAGTTACCTTACCCTTGTGGTGATTTCTTTGCATATGAGGGATCATGCCTTATGTACAAGCCATCTGGTAAGTATTGTTGAGGTAGTATTGATAAGCATTGTTGGAAAAGGAAGGCAGTTTTTCTTTATTTCACCTTACATGTATATTCTGGCATTTATTTCGAGCATAAATTATTTATTTTAAATGGCTTAAGTCGATCTTGGACTTTACCTTTACGGAATGGATTCCCTTTCGGTAAAATTTTTGCTTGTTTTACCTAAGGCATACAAAAAAATACTAAAAAAATAAATAAATCACTGCTATCACCCATCTCTACAAGAAACTTCATCCATCTTATACAATGTGGTTTGACCAAAACTCAAGTTGGACACTTGGCTTAATTAGATAGGGACCAGCAAAAATGGCAGCCTGTCATGTTCGTCGCGATGCAGCTAGCTTACAACCTGAACTTTGGCTGAGGAAATGTGAAATGCACACAATTGAAAAGGAATGAGTATCTTGAGCATAATTCACCAGTAAACAATATTCCTCGTCCATCACAGTCTTTTTTAAGAGTTTTAGGAAACTAAAACAGTTTCCTTCCATTCACAGAGAGACTTCTAGCAGTACATCAAGCCCCAGATTTCCTCGCCCTTACACGTTCCCAGCTCCAGGGACTTTGTGGAGCAGACAGAGACAGAGGGGCTCGCTCCCTCATGGATAGCCTTTTCTGCTCCCTCTTCCTTTGTCTATGTCTGTTTGGGCCTCCCTCTCACTCCTTCAAGGTTTTATTGTGGAGGAGAAGAATGAACAAGGAGTTGCAAGGAGGCTGCGATGCAACATTTTTATCTGCACTGTGCTGACTCAACTCTAGCCTCCCTCTGAGAAACTGATGAGGAAGAATGGCCCCGTGAAACCAAGCATCAAAACACATCGAAGAAGAGCGTCATCATGATCTGAATGCAGAAGAGCTGAGTGTGCAGATTTCGCCTCCTGTAGTGATGGGAAACGACCTGTCTGAAACGCCACGACACCAGCTCCATCTACGGACAACACGCTTCATACTTCATACATCCACAACAAGAGCAGCAGCCAGGGCAGCTCTGTCAGCAGCTGGAGTGAGTGACTGCCTCTGGGGCTCATGTTTCTCCTGAGAGACCTGAGCTACCAAGTTACTATAGTATGTGAGAAAACAGCTGCTCCAAAAACATATGCATGGAATATGTAGCTGGGTGCAATAATCGACAGGGTAAAATCCAGGTGTGTAAATACATTTCAATATTTTTTGTCTCTTTTGTCAATCAAATGACAAACGTTTATTGATTTGAGACCTTGACTTTAACTGCCAATTCATAAATAAGTTCTTGTATTTACTGATCTTTATTCATTTCAATTGTAAATGGTTCATTTTTAACAATATTGATAAAACATCTGCATCTCAAAACGTATAACAGGTATAAACTTCAAATAACATTTTTATCTGGTTTGAAAGGAAAAAAAAATATTCTGAAAGTTTTAGTCATATACAATTTTGAGGGATAGATGAAATAATCTGTTTGTGATTTATTGGGTATTTTACTTATTTGAAATATTAAACATGTCTCATTTTTATTATATTAATATATAAAAAATATATTATATATTAAATAATAATATATTATATATTAATTATAAAGTGTGTAACATAACTCACTAGTCCTAAACATTACACTACAGATGCAAACATGTAAAATCATGCGTATGTGGCCGGTCACACAGAGTAAAAGGTGCACTAACTTTTCTGGGATTCCCTCATCTACTTTGAATGAAACTAATCTCCCAAAGAACTGATATTTAATACACATATGGATGTCATTATGAACTTGCGTAAGACAACAAAAAAACAACAATGCATTTAATAATCACTAATACATACAATGTATGCATTCAGTGCGAGGATTACATTATTTCCCCCCTCCATAAAAAAATATTGAATAAAGCCTTTTCAAAGTGGCTGTAGCTATAGCGTTGAAGAAATTAGCATTGCGCTTTCAGGCGTGGTGTGCATTTCACCTTCTCAACAGTATTAGCCATTAACCAGTTTAGAGATTAAGTGTTTACCTGGCTGCCTCTCAGACTAAGCTCCTTAGCTCACCTAATAATCCCAAACGCTTGTGGATACCTGAAATTAAAACCCAGTTGGCCTACCAAACAACATCTTCGGAAAATATGAATGGATTAAATCGACCACAAGTATTAAGAGGGAAAAAAAATGACTTGATTTTAAATTTACAATTGTATTTTCCGCCCTTAACATTATTTTGGGTGTCTATTTAGTATTCTGAAGGAAATATGCCCATTACCAGAGATGTTCCAACCTTGGATTGAAAGTGCACAAAATTATACTTTCTCAATTATTTTTTCTCACCTTGGCAGACAGTCATTTGCTGATAACTAACAAAACTATGTTCAAAATATAAGGTTTCGACCATGATTTTGCTAGTTGCAATTGATGTTGGTTCTATCGCTGAACATATTGCATTTTATTTTTAGTTACTATACTAATAAGAATGCAACAATATCACACGTCCTATAGGATAATTACTGTATACTTTGCTGCTTGTATTTTTGTCTATAAGCAGTTGTTCTTGCATGAGTTTGTCGAGAGCTAAGTCGCCATCTGCTGCAGACAGAAATCTGGCTGGTCTCTGAAAGGAGACCTGAAGGGGAGACAGGTGGCTGCTCACCCACCTTTACAAATGAGAGGATGAACCACATGGATTCAGTCGTTTCATGTCAAAGTGGTTAGATGGATATTTTTAAGAAGTGTAACATATTCTAGCCTGCTTGGTCCTTCAACTTCATTCATTCATTCATTACATTCCACACAGGAAGAAGCCTTCATAGTCTGATTAGGTCCATTAAGTCTTCTAAGTTTTAATAAGTTTTGGAAGACTGCGTCTAAATCTGTTCAAATCAGCTGACCAGACGTGTTGCAGTAACACCAAGTGACACTTCTGAGGAAAGCAGTGGAGTGCAGCCAAAACATGATTCTAAAGCCCCATTCACACATAGTACCCATAAAATAAACAGGTACTGATTGCCGGTATACTCTCAAATTATCACCATTCATACATGCAAATTAGTCCCAGAGCATTGCCGTGTCTGCATCATTCACACATAACCCGGCATTCCTGGAATACTCAGGCCTAGCATCACCTGCTGGTGGCAGTAACACAGCTAAAGTACTTGAAATTACCTACATTTGTTGAAGACGGTTTTAGAACTTTAACCAGATAAACGTCATTGACAAAGGACATCTTACAAACAGCTGAGCATAACAAACATGGCTGCAGTTGTTTTTAACTGTTTGCAATCTGTTCAACGCAAAAAAGAAACTGTCAGCATCCTCGTGAGTCAGAGGAGCATGTGTTTGCAACTAAACAAAGTCTCTGGACAGCACAGGCTGATATCGAGAAAAGCAAACATACATTTGAAGAAGAAAAGAAGGTAGGTGAGAGATGTTTTCATGCACAACGGTAACTTTTTAACCTGGCTCTGCAAGATTGATATGTGTACCACTCTGTATTGAGTTCTACACAATATCAATCTTGACAGGTTCTCGCCGAAAGCAGTCAGGAAAGGGGGTACTGTCATGACCAATATTTGAATCTGATAGGTCGAAGCGATCAACTTCGACGGGCGAACAAAAGGAACGAGTTGAAAAATCAAACAGTCAAAAAGCACAGACTAATTCCCTGTCCCCAATTACACAAAGCCATTCTATGTGCACATTTAAAGAAAAACTAAATATTCCATAAATCTCCTACAATAAGCCAAAGTACGTCTGTCAGCATCACCATGTTTGTTTAGGTTCGTTGGCCAGGTTAGTATATCTTACTGTTCCGGATAACTCACGCACTATTTCATTTTCAGCTCTGTTCTTTGGCACTAATCCTGGGTTTTTTACAAGGTCTTGTCACAGGAAATTTCTTGTTAAAAAATTCTAGGGAATTCAATTACAGCTTTATTCACACCTGCGGAGGCAAAACGTTGTTGTTTGACATTAAACACAATAACAAAGAAAAAAAAACATTTTTTTTTGGAGTACAATACGTGAAAGACATATGGCCAAATGGTTCGGTTCCACACCTCATTGTTTTATGCCCTGATTTGAAAATGTATATCTTAAGGCCCGAGCCGAAGAACTTGTATCCGGGGGCTGGAAAAACTCAAAAATTGAGAAGAAAACAAGGACGAATATTCCCCTTGAGTGGTATCGTAAATTAGAACTCAGTAAGTTCTAATTTTGAGTGAAGACCCTGTGAAAAAATATTGAAAGACGGCTCTGTAGCGCCACTTCAAAAATCGATTAACATGAGGCCAATGGGAGCCCAAAGCCACACAAAAAAAGTCACAGTAAAAATGCGACGCTCACTCCAAAAAATAGTTCATGTGAGGCCCTAAATCAAACAGGAAGTCTGCCATGTTGGATCAACAAGGCGCTGATAAAAGTGCACCTATTATTATTTTAAAGCTAATGACTGTAAACCTCTACCTGCAAGCATGTTACCGTGGCCACCTGACAACATCTTGTCATTGACTTACATGGGTTTTGGTTTACAAACATTTTGAATAGGGTTCAAAAATATACTTTGACTTAGACAAATAAGGCAAGGCAAGTTTATTTGAAGAGCACAATTCGTACACAAGGCAATTCAAAGTGCTTCACACAACAGGAAAAATGCATTCAAATCACAAAGACATGGCAGAAATCACAAAACAGTTTAAGACATAAAAGAGAAGAGTGCAAAGAACATCATTTCAGTCATATGCACAGCCAAACAAAACTGTTTTTTAGCTTAGATTTGAACATTGCCAGAGTAGAACCTGTCTCACATCTTCAGGAGGAATTTTACAGATTTTAGCTGCATAAAACTGAAAAGCAGATTGTTTAGGCCTGACTCTGGCACCAGCAGGAGGCCGGTCCATGTTTAGTCCTGACGTTGGCACCAGCAGGAGGCCAGTCCCTGAGGTCCTCAGAGTCCTAGATGGTTCATATGGCACTAACATGTCCGAGATGTACTTTAGTGCTAGGCCATGGAGAGACTTGTATCCAAACAGAGCTGCTTTAAAGTCTATTCTCTGAGCCTGAAGCCAGTGCAGAGACCTAAACACAGGACTAATGTGATTGTACTTCCTGGTTCTAGTCAGGACCCAAGCAGCAGTGTTCTGGATGTATTGGAGCTGTTTCCCAACTCATTTGGGGAGGCCAGTGAGCAGGCCGTTACAGTAGTCTAATCTTCTGGAGACAAACGCATGGATAAATCTCCATCTCTCTGGTTTAGACACTATACTTTTGACACAAATAAAATCTGGCACAGACACCCTTCTTGCTATTCTAAACAAAAAAAAGTCAATGACGGCATTCCTCTAGCTGCAAGCATGTTACCGTGGCAACCTGACAATTATTGCCATAGACTTAAATGCGCTTTGGCTGACAGACATTTTGAATGGGATGAAAACATTTACTTTGTCATAAACATATGAAATTGGGCACACTTATTCTTCACATCACACTGAACTACAACTACAATTTTCTACAATGGAACACTCCTGGACGAATGAGGGATTACATCGACATCACACTGAACATAAAAGCCGAAGGGGGCATAACTCTTATCTCGAACCGTGCGGTCGTGAAAATGTTGAATGAAGTGATATAAAGTTGGTACTGTTTGTGGGGGAAGGGTGATTTAGGCGGCATGATTAGAAGTGTGCTCTTCGCTGTGGCTGTTACCCCACGGTTGCAAGGGAGGCGAGGGCCTTTATCGCCAAGCATGGCTTTAATTATATTTATTTTTCATTTTCTGTGTTTGTGTTTGAATAAAACATGTGTTCATAGCAACATGACTTTTTAATCATTCAGTGTCATCTATTTTTATCATTAGGAAGCAGAATTCACTAAGCATTGAATTGTTTATATACTAAAAGAGAACTTGAGATAGTACTACACCACAGGTATGGGGCAAGGTAGCTGTAGGTTAAGATGTGCATGGTGAATTAAAATGTGTGCATATTTGCAAGTGAATATAAATTAAAAACAACAAGAGTACCCATATGTGCTAAAATGGCAGTTACACTATCTGAGCAGGTAACAAAGAGGAAGAAGAACCTGTGTGGAAGGCTAAAGGCCTGTGAAGGGAGGTTAGATCTCAGAGTAAAGTAAGACAGTTGTACTGGATGAGCATTGCTGACATTGATAATCCTTTCCTTGAGATACACAATCAATCGGCTGATGGCCTTGTGACTTGAGGAGGAAGGAGTTGCAATACATGCCCAATTGAGAGACAACTTTGTGGAACTGTGTGCAGCACCTCTTGCCCTGGTCAATTTCTCTGCAGATCTGAGAAACTTTGATTTTGCACTGGAGACTGCAGAAATGCTTGGAGCCCAGGCTCCTTTCATGAGATACCTGAGTGTGCCAGTAGCAAATTAATCTGAAGCATGGAGGTTTCCTTGCCTCATTCCCTTTGAATGGTTATTTCTCCATCCTTGCTCCACGGGGGAATGATCTCAGAGTGAGCGAGCGCTTCATATGCCCTACCTTACTCCATCTGGTTACGTTTTGGGCACATGTCTCAGCCTCTACATAAGCATTCAAAGTGTCCAGGCTCTCGGAACCCAAACATCCAATGCCGTAATGGTCCATAAGATCACCTCCTCCGATGATGAAAGTGAATATGAGAACATATGAGGTATGTCCAGGCATATGGGGGTAGTTTAGTTTTTAAATCTTTGAGCCCTTTAATCAGCCTTGTATACAGAGGCACTTGCGTAGTCCCATAACTCGCCGCAAGCAGGATGCGAAGAATTCACAAAACTAAAAACAAAAATTGATCAAACTGTCAATGACAGTCGAATACAGACTCATGGATTGATATGGCCCTGCTGTGTAAGAAAAATGGCCAAGTTACACATAATTTTATAATGAGACATTTATATGATACTTTCTAGACTCTTAATAACACTAAAGTTACTAAAATATATATATTTAAATCTAGAGTGTCCTAAATGGGCAATGTTTATATCTATGACTATTGTAGCAAAACTGTGCTTGGAGACCTGAGACAATAACTTATTGGGTGAAAATGTAAAGGCTTGAACTGCGTTCTAGACTCTGGGGAAGGTTAAACTAGTTCAGACTGACAGGATGCAGCTCATCCGGAAGTGAAAAGCACAAACTGTCATGGCCTATTTCCAGAACATTGTTTACTTAAAAAAAAACTGACCTCAATTGCATGGTATTCTACTGAGCCTCACCGAAAAATGTACATCAACCCTATCAAGCATCCAGCCTGCTTAAATATTGACAGCAGCAAAATAAAAGTATGATTTGTGAGACTTTTGATTGCGGGTTGAATGGCCTATCCATATTTATGGGAGCTGTCAGCACTCCTTTCGTTCAGTGTATTTTTTTCTTCTTCTGCAGAACAGTAAATCAAACTGTGTCATGTTGGAGCGCTCTGACAGAATGTAAAAAGAAAATACTCAAGCATGTTTTTATGATTGCACATCTGCATATTTAAAGAAGACATTCAATTTATTTTTTAACGGCCAAAGCAGTTGCCTCGATGGTCGACAATGAAATAGAGAAGCAGATTAAACAATGTTCACATGAATTTAGCAAATGGATAACTGTCCCAGACAATCCCATGTCCTTAGACCCTCCTTCTCGGCAAGGAAAAACAACAAAAACCTCTGTGGGAAAAAGTAGAAACCTCGGAGAGACCTACAGTGGAGAGTTCCTACTCCAGTGAGATGGTCATGCTGCAGATGTTCATTGGCAGATAACAGTTAATCCAGGTAGATGAGGAGCATCCTGGGCAACAGGTCGGAGTCGTGAGATGGGGCACCTAAGGTGCAGTCGCCACAGAAGCAACATCAGCAATGTCTGAAACTGTACCATTCCATGTGGCAAGTGGAAGAAGAAGAAAAACATGTGAAAAGCAATTAACGGACTACAGGTGAACTAAAATATCAAACATTATTTAACATATTTTTCTAAATCAACTTTTATGAGCCTTTATCCATGTTTTACTGCGTGGGTTTTCCCTCATAATAACCTTACTCAGAGTTGTGATTGATTCATGCATTTGAGATTAGAGTGCTCAGGACCTTTATGCATTCAACAACCCCCCCAGCCCATTCATCTGTAGTTACCTGCAAACACAGCCTTCCAAAATAAAAAACATGTAAATTTAAATCCGATGGGTGTTATGAGGACGTGCCATTGTGAAGAGAAGGGGTCAACAGCAGAGAATACATTTTGCAGTCAGTAAGGCATTTGGATGAATTTTGCAGTTTACAAAGACCAAATGGTTATCCATAAAACAGTGCATGGAAGTGAATAGGTAGAATAAAGGCTTCTTTTTTGTTTTATTCTAGGTGGTTGAACTGAAAAATTTTGTTAGACTTTTTCTGATATAATTTGTTGACTTTTACCTTCGCGGCACCTTTTGGTAACCTCAAGATATTTCATTTTTAGCCAAGCTGAATGAATGCCCCCAGATCACCAAGTACAGGATTGTGTAGTTCAAACTGTGAGCTGCAAATGGAAAGAGAAAAATATGTTCGTCCAATAACCAACTTTGCAAAAAACAAAATGCAGCTATTTATTTTCATTTGGCATCACCATCATCATCTTGATTCTTACTTTAACTTAAAATATGGACAATAGACAATAAATAAAAATAAATAAATACTCCAGCTAAGGTTGTTCTGGCCTGTGGTGGAAAGTAACAACGTTTTAGATATTTGTACTATACGTACTCATACGCCAGGCTAAACTACACATTTCACTAAGATGTTGTTAACAGGATTATATTTAAAATGTGACTAAAAAAAGTACCTACTTTTTCCCCAGTTTGACAATTGTGGTGAAGTTTATAATGTCCTTCCTAGTTGGACATGGGGAGCAGATGTGACATAGGAAGAGGTAATTCCACAACTATTACCTCGCAACCGTATGGTAAACAAGGGCCAAAATTAAAATAAATTACAGAATAGGGATGATTTCACATATAGTAATTCATGATAATTTTTTATCGTTTTAACTGTCTGAAAAATTGGCAGTTGCGCGTAAATTGTCCCTTATGTCGCTTATTGATGACAGGGACAGAGGGATTCCTTTTAAGAACTCCGACCTACTTCCTGTAATTTGTTATTTTTATTTAGCAATATTTCTTGACAAACTGTAACTGGACTGATGTAAAACAATTCTACATATTTACCAGAGGCACTATCTCACCAAACTAAATAATTATAAAACATGAAAACCTGTCGTATGCCCTTTACTTTTACAGCACTACATTTGAGAGCAGGTATCTTTACTTTATACTTCACTACATTATTTTTAACTAAAAAGTAGAGCACAATTCGTACACAAGGCCATTCAAAGTGCTTCACACAACAGAAAAAAATGCATTTAAATCATAAAACAGATAAAGACATAAAAGAGAAGAGTGCAAAGAAAATCATTTCAGTCATAGAGGCCTGTCCCACATCTTCAGGAGCTTCCATTTATTTCATTATAAAATTAGGTTGTACAACTTCTCTCTGTAAATCTCTTTTTGAACCTGGAGCTTTGACTTGCGCCATTTCCGTTCAGCCCGGCGGCACTCCATGTTTAAGGGCACAGAAAATGAACATTGAAAGCACCTGTAATGGCCAAACCATCAAAGTCTGTGTATACTACTGAAAGCATCTCAGTAAAATCATCAACAAACTTTGACAGTGCTGGTTGTTTTGTTCTAGTGAAAGTTGCTCACGGAGGAAAAATGGTTGGAGACCCACATGGCTAATACTAAGCTAACATTAGCATTTATATATATTAAAAAAAACATAATAATAAAACAAAACATATCAAAGTACTAACAATTTTAAATAACTGAGAAGAGCACATTTTAGCTTTTAGCATTTAGAATGCTAGTTAGCATTATAACCAACATATGCACAAATATCACTTCTGGACAAACCTGAAAATAGACACATTTGACAGACAATGGACAAAATGGGACGTTTATTTTGAACATAACATACTTTAACCCTTTTTTTCTTTGAATGCAATTGCCTTCTTTCCACTTTTTATATTTCACTTATCTGATGTTCTCTCTGGTTCCTCCTGGCTCTGTTTTTTGTTGTTTGTTTTTGTTATGGTAAACATTGAAGCAATTTAGGGTGGGAGTTTATACATTTTTCTTTTTCCTACAAAATTTTTAGCTATTGTTGTCAATGAGTTGTATATACTTGAATCATGGACACATGGTGGATAGTCAAATGTATATGTGCAATTTCATATGAACTTGTGTGGACCTGTATGTAGGTAGGGATTTGTCAAATATGCAAATATTGTAAACTATGTGTCCTACACTATGATATAAGCTCCAAATAAACCACTCAATACTGACAAAGCAAGTTCAATACTGAGAATGAGAAAAATGTGTATGTGTCTAAATAAAGATTTAGGCACTGGCATCAAATGTTCAGTTGTTAATTTTTCTTATTCTTTCTTTTTCTAAAACCAATAACCACAGGCTACATATACCCTACTTTAAAAAAAAAAAAATAAATGGTTGGGATTGAGCGGCGTTTCAACAAGTGGACACATGGCTGCCCTTGATGGATGAGCGAAATGTGAGAAATTCAATAGGTCTAGTCCATATGTCACCAGAAGCCATTTTAGATATTTTCCAATACTTCTGTCTAGACAATGTAGTGTCAAGCTTTGTTAAAAGAGTCTTTCTCTTCTCTAAAACCCCCAAAAGAACTCAAAACACATTCACATGTTATATGTTGTTATATGTTCCTCTTTGTGATTTATTTATTTATTTTTTAGCTTTCCATTGTGTTCTCAGTCTCAGATTCTAATAAGGGGATGATTAAATATTTGTTGGAAATCTTTGCAGACTAGGCTATTATATTGCTTGTAGGGCTGCCAAAGTTAATGAATTAGGGTGGGCTTGCTACATATTGAAAACCAGTTGTCAATATGCGTTGAACAATCCACAACCACTGCCCAGAAGTCAAACTACCCCAACAACTATATAATTTAAATGAATTAAAACATGAGACATACTTGAGCGCACCGCTCCACTAGTTTTAACACTTCCCCATTACAATCAGTTAATTCATACAACCACATGATCACATGCCAAGTCAGAACAAACACAGAGGGCCGCATTTTGTCTCCAATCTTAGTGGTAACGGGAACGATGAGGAGGTAATTTCCCGAGATCTAACGTCGGCGCAACTGCTGAGTGTGCAGGGCGCGGAAAAGAAGGCCGGTAGCGTCACTAATAAACTTCCAAATTGTGTTACTATCCCCCATATGAACGAGATCATCATAATAAAACAACCTTCATGTACATAAATAACATAAATTATACTTTATAGAATAATTAATACAGTGCAATATTGTATAATATTGTTTCCGATTTTTTTCCCACTCACGTAAACAGGGCATAGTGCATTGCTGTTACACGTTACCTCCACCTCCAGCGTTGGACACCTGGTACAGTGCTGTCGGGGCCAGACTGGACCATGCAGACTAGGATGTGCTCAGCTCAGAGAGGAACGTCTATTTGTGAAATTGGATAAATCACCATCGTCATCATCACATTCATACAAAATCCTTGTCCCAGTCAGCGTAAAAACTGGCACAGACTAGCAGCCCAACACAATAGGACTTGATCCGCTCCTATGATCAAACTTTCGGCTGACTACAGTGTGTTGCCCTGTCCGCACGCCCTCTGGACCGCGCAGCATTCCACCAAGCAATCAGGTGTCCAGCTGTGCATAACGGTGCTGTGTGCTGCACGCGAGTCCTTGTCCTGGATATTTAGGTCCGAGCTCGCGCCAGAGCAAGCACCACACGGTTACGCACAGTTGTCTCCTGTTCACGTATGTTCAAGCTTTCACGCCCCAGGGAATGAACGAGGTCCAAAAGCTGGAGGCGCTGAGCACAAAACGCACCAAGGTCCACGCCCGGGGTGACAACCATCACCGAGGGCTAAGAGGCCTGGCACCGGGACTAACGCGGGTCATCGCAACAGTCTGGGGGGGAGCATCGGGATCATCTGCTCCCATGGCTCTGCTGCTGTCTGCGCTTGTTTATGGATCACCAGTCAAGTTCGCGGACCATAGTACATTCTGTGCTTTGCACCTCCAGGTTTTGGACCTGGTTTAGTCTTGGTTTAGTCCGGGCAGACTGGGTAAAAACCCACAGACATAAGCTCCATTCCCCGGGGGATGAAAGTGAGCTCTCCTACCAAGCTACACTACTACCTTTACTAGCATCGCACATGTACATTACGCCATAAATGGTGATACGGGGTCACAAAGTGTGTTGCGCCACATCAGCTTTGTTATTCAAGACCATGGACGATGAGAGATAACTCAAAAATAAAACGTCCGTGCTTATCCCTTGTTTAAAGACACAAGTAGAAAATGAACTGAAGAGAACAAATCCAAAAACGTGAGTAAATAGTGGTTTTTTTTCCAGTAATTGCTATATACACTGGTTAATTATCGCGTTAACTCATGGTGTCACGAGGTCGGCAGTCAGACCATGTGACAGAAATAGCACCACAATGCTCCGCTCCTTGTGTGAGTGGCACACGGCAACCAGACCATTCATTAAGAGAAACCTAGGAACATTACATTAATTGGCCACCTGTATTGTCGCTAAACTTTGTTCAAGAAGCAATGTGTGCACATTTAAAGTCTGCCAACTTTAAATTCAAGCAGAAGGTAATTTTTGCAGAACATGTTTGGGCAAACACCTGGTCACACTCTCAGGCATATTTTGAGTGTTATAATCATTACCAACTTTGTAAACTGCACTGTTGCACCAACTTACTCTGAAAATAACTTATTTATATTATTCTGGTAAATGTACATTGGCTCTGGGAATGAGTGAGGCCTTTCTGGGGACCTTGCATGTTCTGGGTGCCTTTCCTCTGGGTGCCTTTCCTCTGGGTGCTATTCCAGGCTCGTTACAGGAAGAGCTCTACACATCCAAGTAGGCTACAGTCAGGTGTCTAAGAAAACCCATGGTACTTAACCCTGGAACTCCCAAGGCCGTCAATTTGTCGGTTTTCAGAATTGTACGTCTAATTACTTTGGTTACGTTGCTCTTTCAGATTCATGGGCTCTTGACTTTTTCTTTACTTTTGTGTATATCATCCCTATATTGAAATTCAACAGAAATAAAAACGTTAAAATGAGTTTTGAGTAATTCTTCCTCTAACTCCCACACCCGTCAGTTTGATGGCTCTATTAATTACATCGTAATTTTTCGCCGTGGATGACAGCGCTCGGCGAGCATTGCGTCACCTTTAGTGTCTCTCACAGGAAAGCTAAATGTAAAATGTATTTGACACAATTATCCGTACAAGAAACACTGGCAATGCTTCAAATCATTGATGAGGTTTGTTCAGGTGGTGAAGGCGATCAGACGAGAACTCGGGTTTTGGACAGCTCAGCCGAATCAGGCAGCGAGTCGGAGGACGACTGCGGAGGACGCAAAAAGCAAAATCTCACTGGCAGTAGGTCTATTGTAAATGTTCAAGGTATTTATGACAAACGTTATATATAGTTATGGCATTTTAGGCTGTCGAGATCAGTAAACTAAGCGCCTGTTGCGTCAGCTGCCCCGGTATCATTGCGGCATATTCTTGGCAACGGCGACAATATTCAAGGTATTTACGAATCCTGTGTCATAATAGTTTTTGGCTGGCTTCTCCTCCTCCTCGTCCTCCTTCATCTGCTGATGATAGTCAACTTCGCACTCTGAATAATGATAATGTTCATTAAAGAGGCTAATGGACCAATTTTTTGCATGTTAGAAGAATCATTCTTTTGATTACGTCATCGCCAGAGCGCAACCGTCAAATTGACGGCTTGGGAGTTCTAGTAGTTCTAAAATCCTAATAGTCCTAGTGTTAACATGAAAAGAAAGGAAACGACCTCACACTTAAATTTATTGCATACAATGTCACTCTCTGGCAATGTACTGTATTCTTGGCTATGAATTTGAGTGGATTTGGCCTGGAGTATGGTGGCCAAGCTCTGTGAACACCACTATAACAATATAAGATACAGTGCTGCTTGGCCAACCTTTGAGTGGCAGTGGGCGACTGCAATGCAGCGCAAATCTTCAGGCTTTGTAACTACTTAACTAAGTGTATTTATTTATAATTGCATATTTCTATTCTTCTGCTGTTCTTTAACTGTGCATTATAACACTGAATTTCCCCATTGTGTGACAAATAAAGGTTCTCATCTCTCATCTTATCCTAATTAAGTTGTAACTAAGCCTGAATCATTCTCAATAAACTATTTGTTCATTGTGAATTAAGTCTTTGTATGCATTAATAAGGCAATTAAAAGTGTAGTTATTATAAAGTGTAATCCAACATTTCGAATCATAACCGACAATTTTCCTTTTCCAATTCATGTACAGTTATATATATAATATATATATATATATATATATATTATATTATTATAATTTATATATATAACACACAAACTTTTTTCAATGTCCTCTGTATTCCTGTTCAAACTGGAAAGAGCTGAGCCTGGTTTTGCAATGATGGGAGGCCAATGTGTAGTTGAAGGAGAAGCAGCAGATGGCAGTGAATTCTCCTGGTTTATTTTCAGAGTTGGATCTTTACGGCTCATATAGCGACTTAATTATAAGACATAGGGGAGAGTCAACCCTGGAAGAGGGATTTAAAGCGACAGGCAAATCTTCATTAGGCCCTGAAGGAGAGCGAGAGGAGCAATCACCCACTTCAGAGGGCAAAGCAAGTCCAATGATATCTCTTAATATGGCCAAAGATGTGGAAGGACCCTCCATAGCCTTCATCATAATTATACCAAAGTGCATGAGCTTTTTTTTGTACAGTTTAAAACCAGCGGTCACATCTCTTTCTTTGTGTATGTTAATTGATATGATGTTGACAATAGAAAAGATGGACATTTTGTGATCCAATGGGTATTAGAATGATAGTGCTTGGAAGGTACAATTGAGGCCTTGTATCCAGACTAGTTCAGGCCGCATTTTCAAACACATTAGATCTAACTGGTTGTGCACCTCCTCTGCTGCTGCTCAGACAGAGCCGTATAATCAGGTTTGTTTATTTCAGTGAGGCATGGGAAAAGGAAGCGCTCATGACTTATATTTAGACCCAACTCAAAATTCTCTCACTATAGATTAAAAGCATTTGGTGTCCCAATGTTTCTAAGTCATATGTATTTTGGGGATTATTTAATTCCTGTAAAAGTTAGTTAATCTGCTTCTCTATTATTGACCAAACAACTGTTTCATTGTTTGAATGAAACTTTTTCCAGGGAAAATCAACTATTTTTGTACAGTTCTGAGAGGCAACTGGTGTTGGGATTTTGAAGGTCACAAAAATAACACGGATTGAAATTGTTAATAGAATGTATTTAAGGAACAAGAATATATGAATAACTCAATTCCATGAAAAAATATAAAGAACTTCTTTTGAGTAATACTGTCATAAGGAGCAGACGTGTTGTTAAATGAAACAGAATAAAGGTAACACAAAACTTCCCAATGTGTTGAGTGGCATTTTAGCTGAAAATTAAAGCTGTTTAAGAACTTTTTTCCTTTTTTTTTTTTTTTTAAGGATTTTTGGCCGTAGGGTTTACTGGACAGGGCAGATGAGAATGAAATGGGGGAATGAGAGCGAAGGGAGGACATGCAGTAAATAGTTGGAGTCAGGAATCGAACTCACGACATTGAGGCCGGCCGTACATGGAGCCCGGCTGCGCCTTAACCACTCAAAAAGTGAGCGATTATGTTCTGAAGGCTGAAAAGTTTATATATATATTCCATCTAACTCTCGCAACAAAGTTTAATTCTACAGTGCATTGACGGATGGCTGCTGACCCTGCCTCATGTTCATGACCGTTAATTCAATTGAATAAATACTTATCGGACAAATATTATGCATTATTTATATTGTTATTAGCCTTTAAACATGCTCTTGAGTACCTTTTAGTTTTACCTCTCATGTTTTATGCATAGGAATTTCAACAATCTAATCTAATCCAATCTAATAAAAACAACTGGTCAATTCTTATGGAAATGCAAGAAAGCGCGCAGTTGTACTGATCTTGATTGGACAGGGGAAATTCACAACACGAGTCTGGCAATGATTTATGGACTTAAAAACAGCAGAAAATATTCTCAGAGCTCCGTCAAAGATCGAGAAAATGTCACAGATTGAGAAAATATCAGTTATCGAGGAGTGTTTTTGACTCTCAGAGGAGGAGAAAATGTTCTAACCAGAATTCACCAAACTAGCACAAATTACACTAAATGCTACATAAAGTTTGTCTTTTTTGAGGAAATAATGTTAGAACATGGTTAAATGCTCAAAAAAAGGACAACATTTTGCATAATATGTGTCCTTTAATACTATAAGACACATGTGTCAAACTCAAGGCCCAGATGTGGCCCGCCGGACGTTTTCATCTGGCCCGCCGAACATTTCTAGTTTATAATTATTCATTTCCAAATAGATATTTTGCGTTTTTTATCGCTAGAATACAATTCCCACAATCCTTTGCAGCCGCGGCCCCCTCCCCCGCGCTGCTCCCCCGCGGCCCCTCCCCGCGCTGTGTGCTGCCAGCTCAAGTGCCGAGGGACAGCGACCAGCGACACTCATCGCAGCAGGTTTAAAATCGAACACACCGGCAGCGATGACCTGTAGCGCTCAGATCGTGGGAAACACGAGGAATAAAGAAAAGAGGCGGTTTTGTGGACGTTAGAGCTGTGCTAAAAGCGGCGCTAATGTAAAGCTAACAACATGAAAACAAACTTCTTTGATGACAACTCTGTGAGGAAAATCCAAACAAGTGCAAAACCTGGACAGATCATAGGCCACAGGTAAAAACACAGGTCACAGTGTAATAAAGTCTGAACATGACAGAGTGAAGCTGCTTTGAGCTCTCATTTGATTCACCACATGGATAATTTTGTCACTAAAATAAACTTAAACTGTAAAAATAGTGAGCTCATATTGAGTTAGTGCAGCAGACATTAAAATGTCTGTGATACAAACATTTAATATCAGAATCATATCACAAGTCCATGTTCCTGTTCCTGCTGCTGCTGCATGAATATGGACTCAGTCTTTCACCTGCTGCGCATTTGTGCAACGTTGTCCACATAAAACTATTACTAGGCTATATAACATTTGTTATATTTTTTATTGTTTTTTTTTTACATTATGTTCGGGCCCGCGACCCAGCGTGACGGGACGAGCGTCGAAAAGCGGCCCCTGGCCCAAATGAGTTTGACACCCCTGAGATCATTTGAGGTAAAGAGTATTTTCTTTCTTTTTTTCCTTTGTGTGTAATAGACAGTGTTGGGAAAATTACTTTGATATTGTATATCAAAGTAATTTATAATACATTATATTCACTAGTTACAGTGCTAAAACCTAATATATTCCTATTACAATATTACAACTCGCGTTCATTTTGAGTTACTTTTTTAGCCGAAACACTTACAATTATACATTCATAAAACTGGAGTTACAAAGTAGGCCAAGCCTATATTAATGAACAAGCTGTGCAGAATTATGCAGCTCTTCAGATCGGCAGCTCCTTGTGACAATTACAGCCGCTTGGATCAAAATCTCGGTCATAGGACTCTTGGGAGTTAGTTAGGATCAGTCAGTCTTAAGTTTAGCCCGGACGCCCATGCGAGTTCTGCATGGGCCTGAAGAAGCTCCAATACTTCTTTGGTGAAATGTTCCTGCCAATGGGTGACCAACAGATATTTTCTTGCCCATTTTCAACTGATTAATGCGCTATATTACTGTAACTCAATACTTTTGTAGCGCCTTATTCCCAACACCGGTAATAGAAGCCAGGGAAGTCACGCCATAAGGACCCTACAAAGGTAATACAGAAGGGCTTTCAGTCTATTGAGGAGCAAATCAGACCACTTGTTAAGCCAGTAGTCTCTCTGAGAAAATGATTCAAAACTGTGGGAGTATTTCTTTATCATCATGTAAGTACAAGGTTATGTAAGTACAAGGTTAAGTCGGTAAATGTTGCAAAGGAAGAAAATATCAGGTTGTTAAATAGAATACAGGTCTCATTTGTGACCACCCCTGTCATTATGCAAAATGTACTTGACTTATAAGCTTTAAACCAAGTTATATATGTTTTCCCTGTAAATGTAAAAACTTAAATGCCAAATAAGAGGCCAGCAACACAAAAAAGTGTTGCAGTTTTGAATAGAAATCAATGGACACATTTACTGTTAACGTCATTGTCAACCAACATGCAACAAAATGGAAGATAATGATTAATGTATGTGATTCAGAGGGAAACAATGTTCTTGTTCCTGAGTGGGTTTCTTCTAGGCATCCCCAATTGAACATGATCAGAGCACAACACTGTTTGCGGCAGTAGATTTGAATACCTTTATTACATGTGCAAATGCGTGGAAATAATTGCAGACCATAAGACCATTACGTTTTTTTTACATCTGTGATATTAACAGTGTATTATAGTTCATATTTTAGACAAACAAATTAAACACATTCCTATGCTTATCAAGAAATAAAGCCCTAAAACAAAACATAATATATCTTTTTAGCCCTGTTAATTGAAAAGCAATGTGTTTTTCAGCCTATTTTACACAAGAATTAATTTGACAATAGATAAAAGGACTGTGAGCTTTGGGGTTTGCAGACTGACAATTTGCAGGGCCGGGGCAGCAGCGGGGTCCAGGCTACACAAACACGTGCATCACAGGTTAAAATCTCTTTGATCGTGGGCCCAGGAGCTGGAGGGAGACGCAGCCAAATATTGAAGTAACTAAACGGCAAACTGAAAGGAAGCTTGGAGAGACAAAGCATGGATATTCTGAACACGTCTGAGAAGACAATATGATATTTGCCAATTAGGTTTAATCTTGAGTAATGCGAAATGAAACTAACTCAATTTGTTGGGGAAAAAAAACTTGAGTCCCTGCAATAAATGACTTCCTTGTAATGTGAGTGTTGCATTAGTCAGTGTTGTGATAATGATCATTTCACAATACTACATGAAGCCCTAAGAAATGCAGCTCTTTCAGATAAATATCTATATATTATTTCAAAATGATGCTACAATGTTAATTGTGTATTCAATTTGTGACATGAACTCCATTAATGTAAATGCCACTGGACAAGAACATGCAACTAAACTAAAAAAGTAGTTTGATTTGATTTGTAAAATGTTCAAAGTCTATGAGCATCACCGAGTCAACAATGCACCCTTTCTCTAGGTCGCTTGAAAACGGCTTTGAAGTCTGTATATAAACACAATTACTGTTGAGATCAGCAGCCCCAACCAAAAGAGGGCCACAGCATTTTCCTGAATAAGGTCAATAGACTTTCCCAAGCATAAATGATGGCACAGTGTTAATGTTTCCGGACCATGTGGTACAAATGATCTCCTTGGGTGCACTGACATTTGCACATACTTTATGCCACATTAAAATAGGAACTGAACTAAGGGGTAGATAAGGCCCAAACTAAACTAAAGAATGAACCCCATACCTTTTATTTCTTAGTTGTTCAACAAAATAGGTTATTGTTACCTTGTTTCGATGAGCAGCTGTCAGTTTCCTCAGAAGCATCATCCAACTGTTCCGATGTTTCATGTAATCAGCTGATATTTACGGATGGGACTGGCAAGGTAAAAACAAACTGTTTGTCGTAAAAACTCACTGTGGAACTTCTCCCAAATTTAATTGCCTATTATCTCAATCCCCATGCTCGGTGCTCTCATTGTAATAGCAACTCAAATCCCTGATAAATTAACTGCTACTGATGTTGCTCTTGTAGCATTTAAGGATGAGCCAAATGAAGAGAATTTGGAATAATGAAGAATGCATGATACATTTCAAGAATAATTCAATATCTAATAAAACATAGGTAGGTAGACTAGATGAAATGTTGTACAAATGTGTTCCCTTCCAATGAACCTTTGTGCCCTAGCCAAACCTGTGTAGATTCACTAATGAACAATTTTAGTCGATCTCGTCTGTGAGAAAAATGACACTCCTTGACTCTAATGGGCAAAATGAAAACTTGGCTGGAATTCAAAAGATTGCTCTAAAACCTGCACTATCACTTCACCTGATGTGCTCGGTGAAGTTCGACAAGGACAAGCTCTCTCTCCCTCCCTCTCCCTCTCTCTCTCTCTCTCTCTCTCTCTCTCTCCCACTGACCAGGGTTACAGCAGCCACAACACAGCTGATCTACACCGGGCTCAATTCTGACGACATTGACCCTGGAGCTCATCACCTTCTCGTCTGATGTCCATCTAATCGTTTGAATGTCCTACTTCATGGAGTTCAAAGAGTCTGCGGCCCCAAATTTTACATGACCTGCAAGCTGGATTGTCACAAGGTTTGAGTTTTCAAAGTCATGTTTTGATAATCCATCTTTAATGGCTCTCATTCAAATCTGCACAACTTTTAGAGTATGTATAAAGAACATATTTTCATCCAAGAAAAACATTGTATTCATAACTGTTGTTAAGCGCTTTGACTGCTGTTTTTACTAAAACTCCACCTAGAGTCCCTACTGTTCTACTGTTCCTAAACAATTTAACGGTTCCATCCAGATTAATATTACAGACCTGACCTAATAGCGCTGAAATAGTCTAAATATATTAAATTATAGAAGGATAATTTGTGCAAGCAGCACTCACTGCGATTCTATATTATGTACTTAAATGAGAGCTATAAGTGTTCTCATTTGGGGAAGGCTTGCCCTGCATCAACATGTAAAATTAAGACTGAATGGGTTTATTACCAACTCACAAAACTGACAACAAACATTTTCAAACACATCATTGTAGACATAAAAAAAAAGTAAATAAATCCTCCCAGTATGCAATAGTACAACAGAAGTATATGTTCATTTAATTTCAAATGTATCTTTTTCATGGGTACCCTGTTAAAACACAACACAAAATAAAAAAAAACACAGAATACTAAAACACAAATAAAACATTCAATAAAATTAACCAATACATTAAAACACATTTATACATACAATATGAGATCAAATTATATAAAAACAAGTGCATCGCACTGCGGGTAATCCTGGACCAGTGCTTTAAAATGATTTAATTTAAAAAGTCTCTGAGTTTTGTTCCACAGGAGGGAGCAAAGTTGCTGAAAGCCTTTTTTCCTGTCTCTGTGTTAAAACGATGTGTCTGTACGATAAAAATGTCCTGAGACCTCAAACTGTGAATACCTGATCTGATGTACAATAAACTTGATAAATAATCAGGCAAAATGCCAACTAGAGCTTTATACGCAAACAAAAGGCAGTGCTGTTCTCTTCGTGCATCCAATGAATGCCATTCTACTTTAGAATATAATTCACAGTGGTGAGTTCCGTATCCTTCTTCTGTAATGAACCTTAGAGCTGAGTGAAAAACTGAGTTCAGAGGTTTTAACACTGTTGCTGTAGAATGCATATATATAATATCACCATAATCTAGAACTGAAAGAAATATAGCCTGGATTAAATGTTTACTACAATTAAGAGGAAAACATTCTTTATTTCTAAAGAAGAATGACAATCTGGCTTTAAGATTATTTGTCAGCTCTGTTTGTGTTTGTTGAAGGAGAGTTTATCATTGATCCAGATGCTCAAGTATTTGTAATGGGGTACTTGTTCAATCATATTACCATCAAGCGTGATAAAAAATAGATATATTTTTTGGGTCAGTCTATTGACCCAAAAAATCTATTGCTGTCTTTTGGAGAACAGCATACATTTTGTTTTATTTGAATTCATTAATAATTTTATATTAACACAGTTGTGTTGGATGGAGTGAAAATCCTCTTGAATATTTTGAATCACTTGGGCACAAGAAGGTGCCTTAGCATACAGAATTGCATCATCTGCATACAAATGGGTGCTACTGTGTTTTAGATTATGCCCAATTGAGTTTATATATACATTGTAAATAACAGTGGTCCAAGGACAGATTCTTGAGGAACACCTTTGTTAAGATAAGAGAATTAAGATTGAAAGCTTTCAGCAGAAACAGCTTGAGCTCTATTTGTGAGGTAATCTGCAAACCATTTTTTAGAATTGGTATCAAACCCAATAGCATCTTGACGCTCCAAGAGAATACAATGATCAACTGAATCAAAGACCTTTGACAAATCAACAAAAACAGCAGCACATTCCTCATGGCTGTCCAATGCAAGAGCAATATCATTTATAACTTTGGTAGCAGCTGTGATAGTGCTATGTAGTGCTATGTCTGGTCTAAATCCAGGACTGGTAGCTGTTTTAAATGGAATATTTGGTTAAGAACGCACAGACCTGGTTACTTATGAGCTTCTCTAAGAGTTTTTGCTAGGCAGGATAGTTTTGAGATTGGACGGAAATTATTCAAATAATATTTCTGGCCTCCTTTGTGCAAATGGAGAACAAAAGCAGTTTTCCACAGTAATGGGATACTTTCAGTTTGAATTGTGAGATTAAAAACATGAGTTAAACAATTTACTATTAGTGGGGCTGATAACAAAAGTAACCTAGGTTCGAGGGTGTCAGCTCCAGTGGACTTTTTTGGAGAGAGCAAAATATTTAATACTTCATACTAGGTAAAAGGCTTAAGGAAAAATACTTGATCATCATGTCTATTTTCATGTCTTTGGGTAGCAGCAACAGATGGAGCAGCAGCATCAAAGATATTTCCAGATTCAGCAAAGTGCTGATTAAATGCAACGCAAAATATATTTTTTTGTCGTCAAGCTGATTGAATCTTTAATAATTTCATTTGGTAAAGAGGGAGTAGAATTTTGCTATAAGGATTTAACGGTTTTCCAAAATTTTGCAGAATTGCCCTGAGTATTGACGTAGTAAGATGTTTTGGCTTTACGAACAGTAGACATATTTATTGTGCTTATGACAAAGCTGCTGCCAATCTGCTGCTGATTTGATTGCCGTGGCTTCTGCCCAGGCTTTGTCACGTTCTCGAGATAATGCAGCAATGTCTGGACAGAACCGGGGATTATTCTTATTTTTTATGAGGGGGCGTCATTATCAGTAATAGCATTAAATGTTTTGATGAAAAAGTCCAGTGCTGTGTTGGGATTCTGAAATACTATTGGTAAAACCAATGTCACTATAGTACAGACAGAAATGCTTGCTCATTAAAAGGCTTATAGGACCTTTTAACAGTTATACTTGATTTGGATTTAATCAGAATCAGAATAGGTTTATTGCCATTGTCAATGAAAAAAATTCACAAACATTGGAACTTGTCTCGCAGCATTAATACATTTTGTGTTCCGCACACACCCAATAGGACAGTGGTCACTAAAGTCCAGAGGAAAGACACCACTACAATGGTAATTCTGAGGCTTGTTAAGATAATGTCCAATAATGTTGCTTTTAAGTGGGTCTTTAGGGTCAGGTCGGGTGGAACCAGTAATAAGTTGTGTGAGGTTTAATTCATTACAATAGTTTTTAGACTGTCAGAAGTTTTGGAAACCAATCGATGTTGATGTCACCTAAAACAAGTAACTCAGAATGATCAAAAGCGGAAAGGACGGGTAAAGAAGTCCTGTAGCTCACCGACAGGAGCAGATGGAGGACAATAAAACCCTACAACTGTCATTTTCCCAGAATTATTTTTACCCAAACCCATCTCTAGGGCTACGGATTCAAAACTTTTTGACTTGGAGACTTTTGAATTTACAGTTGCAGTAAAACTAGATTTTATAAATATTGCTACTCCACCTCCTTTACTGGGTCTATCACAATGGAATATATAATAATTGTCCAATGAAATGTCAGCGTCTGAGATCCTGGAGGTGAGCCATGTTTCAGAGAATACAAATATATCAGGATCTACTTGTTTTGCCCACACTATAATAAAGTCTATTTTTGATTGAAGACTTTGAATTATTCACATGATTGTCATCTGATTCCTTTCTATTTGCATAGGTGCAATAGAGTGTTGGGCAGGTTGAAGCCCTGACACTAATTTTCTTGTTATCCTGACTGGGATCTTAAAAGGTCCATGAGCATTTGAAGTCACACATTGACTGCTGCAGATGCAAGAGTGAGGTCGATGTTAAAAGAGAGAAGACGAGATCAATACATATTTTTGGATGAAGTCGATCATCACGTTTAAACAGTTCAAGCCGTTTTTTAAAAAAAAGCAGCAAAAATTGTCCACATATGGAATTTGCTTGGCACCACAGTGTGATTTAAGCCAAACGTGCAGCTGTCTGAGGCGACTGAACTTCACGTCTCCAAAGCAGGGCTGACAGTGGAACCTGATATTACACACAGTTTTCCAGTGCTTTTCACAGTGTTGATCAGGGAAGTAGTAAAGTCCTCTTTAAGTTTCTCTGATTGCTGTAGTTTTAAAATCGTTTGTGCCAACATGAACGACCACAGAAGACACAGACGGGTGATGACGCAGGATGTTTTGAGCGGTGGTGTTTATGTCCTGCACGAGGGCACCAGGATGACAGGAGGTGTAGTAGCCCTTTCCCACGCGCACATCTCTCACCATGGATGATCCCAGGACGAGTACAGTGGGTTTCTGAGTGCAACCTGGTGCTACAGCAGCGCCCCCCCGAGCAGTCGGGCCCAGGCATGCGGTGGGAAGACGCGGTGGATCCCCCCAGCTCACCATAAGTGTTCGAGCTCAGCGTGCGCTGGGAGGGCGCGGCGGAGGCCCCCGACTCACAACGAGCAGTGTGGTCCGGCATGTGCGGGGGGGCAGTCACGGAGGCTCCGGATGGAGTTGAAGCGGCAGGTGGAGATGGGCGCAGCAGCGAAGACTCACTCTCGTGCAGTGAACCCAGAGGTGACGGTGATCTGCTGTCCCTACTCATCTGCCCTGGAGGTTTAGGGGCCGGTGTAAAATGTAGCTGCCCGCGGCGAGTCCTTGTAGCAGAGCCATGCGACCGCGGTAAAGTGGTCCGCATTCTATGAGGCGATGGTAATGTGGCTTGCACGAGAAAAGCTGTTGGCGCATTTTTTCTGCTGATTACGGTAATCGCAAAAAGCAGGGCAGTGCTTTTCCAGTTTAGGGACTAAACAAAACAGAGAGAGTGAAATCAAAATTTGAAAAATAAATTACGTATTCATGTAATGTTTTATTATTTATTAAAAAGTTGCCTATTATTTCTACTGTATGGACATTTTAAAAAAAGAACCTTGTTGAAAAATGTGTGACTATTCATTTATGTCTCTTATTTTTAAGCAAGTGCAAAGGATGTATCAAAACTACAATAATAAAATAAAATAATACATTTTTCATAATCCTTATTAAAAATCACTGTGTTTGGCAAATATATCAAACGTCAATGGACAACGCAACTTTGAAGATCCATAATATCTTTTGCTCAAGAGGTGTGTGAGAACCTACACTGTGGATCTTTTCTCAGGGGTCTCCTACACTATCTTGAGAAGTATCTTTCATTTTCACTGAAGGAATCTTTCATAAATCCTCTTCAAAATTACAATGTACAGCAAATATGACAAACGCAAAATGGACAAGTACACCACTTTGAAGGTCCATAATATCTTATCCTCAAGAGGTGAGTGAGAACTTACACCATGGATCTTTTCTTAGTGATCCCCTAGACCAGCCTGCCAAGTATCTTTCATTTTTCCTGTAGGAACCTTCCACAATTCATATTCAAAATCACAATGTATGTTAAATATGTCAAACGTCAATGGACAACTACACCTATTGTGCAATTTTTTTTTTGTAAACCCACAAATACGGCCAGAATTCATATTACTACAACAGATCATAGCCATCCATCTGTAATTATGACAGAAATTCTTTGTCTGAATAATATTTTATTGATTCTTGTGCTCCTTAGGTCAATGACGATGCTGGTGACAAGCCCCTGTATCCTGGTGGTCCTTTTTCAAGAGCAGAGAGCGTTCTCATGCTTACTGGTGAAGCAATGACCCATCTGCTGGAAATGTTCCTAGGTTGATCTCATCTTCACATTATAAAAAACTTTTTTTTTTTTCTCTCGTCTTCCCCATGCGAGCCCAGATTAAGCAGCTTTTGCAAGAGCACACTTCCAGTCTTACTCAAAGTGTGACAGTCCCTGGGATTGTCGCTGATATACAGTCGGGTGAAGAATACCAAAAGCTGCGTGGCAGTGGAGTTCTCTGAAAAGATTACTTGACGTTAATTTGTAATTGTGACAGGCGCATCAATGTATAAGAGTTCAAAATAGCATTTGTAGCTTTTGTGCCATTTTGTAGGTTATGGAACTCCATCCAGCTGTTAGACAGAAGATCCCATATAGATATTCTATTTAGGTACTTTCATGAAACACAGGATGTACCTTCACAAATAGCAAAAAAATCAGTTGTAGAGAAAATTGCCAGAAAAAGCCAAGCATACTATCAAATCGGGAAGAGCAAAAGTTCAGTCATTTGTTGAAGACTTTTATGTATAAGAGGAAAACGTCAAGGTGAATACTTACTGCCAATAAACATCAAGAGAAACATTGTTCTCTGTCTGGTTCTTTAACACAGTGTGCATGACAAATGAGGCTCACTGCATAGTCTTGAGCGATTTACACTGAATGGAAGAACACAACTAATAAGATTATGAATCAAAATGTATGCACTTTAACACTTTATAACACAGCTAAAGCGTTATAATCAAGTAGAGCTGCAACGATTACTCGAATAAATCGAATAATTCGATTACAAAAAAGCTTTGATTATTATTATATTGCTTCGATGATTCGTTTAATTTACATATTTAATTAAAAACACATGAATCTGTGGCGCGCGGAGCGCACGGAACGACTTGTGGCGCTTTTGTTTCACACGGAGCTTGTTCCGCTCTGACGAAGGCGCAACACGGAAGAGACCGGCACGTTTTAAACTCACGAGTGCGAATCGGAAGAGTTTTGATGAGTAAAAGAGCCATGGATCTATTATAATAATCCCAAGCTGCAACTCTAAACACCGCAACAATTAATCGAAGAAAAGAATCGATAGATTACTCGATTACTAAAATAATCAATAGCTGCAGCCCTATAATCAAGTACACGTAGAGTTAACTCTGATTTGAGCGTATTTTTATTCGTATGCAAACTCAGTATACTTAAAATGAACTTTGTTAAGTATATCGGTGTAATCCCTCATTCGTCCAGGAGTGTTCCATTGTAGAAACAGATTCAGTTGTAGTCACAGATTGAGAATGACTCTTGGATGAGAGTCAAAACATTTTGTTTTCTAAAAAAACAGAGTCCAGATGACTACAATTGAATCAAATAAGGGGATATGAAATACTTACATGAATATTAAATTGACAGGTGTCATTAAGGTGCTATGCTCAAACATTTATTGGAACAGGTTCTTAGGTGGTGACAACAGCAATTACATATCTGATATGTTCAATTGTAAGGGTGCCTCTAAACACTTAGTAACAGGCCTGTTAGGTGTTGGGCCTAGAGTTTTCCTGCAATATCTTAATAAAACGTAAATACTGTACAAGCTGTTATGTTATTGAAGTCATGTTGTTTATTTTTGTTATATGTTGCAGACGAATTTGGAGAGCTACAGGGCAATTATTGGGTTCTTTTTAATCAACAGGAACCATTGGAGCTTAATGGTGAGAGAGTTTTAACCTTGACATGCATGTCCCTGATCTTTATTTTTCTGGTATGTATAATCAGAATTCTGTGTGTAGTTTATAAATATCAAGACCCAAACAGTTTTTGTGCTGGATCCTATGCGCGGCGCAAAGAAAGAACGGTCCTCAAACATTCCGGCACTTAAAATCAATCTTTTATTGCATTCTTGTGCAAAATATAAAGTATAGAATTTTTTAAAAAATGTATTTTTAAAGGCTGTACCTGTCAATGAGAAACCCAAAAAATGGTTTGTTGGTGTGCAGTGGAAGACCCTGCAACATCCATATCAGCAGGATGGAAGTCACTGCGGGGTGATTGCTGTATTGGTTGTATTCCCCCCCCCACTTTCTCGCACACACATCCAATTCGTCATGCAAACTACCCAATCTAATATCCAACGTATTACACTTTTCTAAAGTCTGTGGTGCTATACTGAATATCTGTTAGCTTGAAGAGAATTGGTATACAACAATACTAAATGTAAATAATGAACTTCGTCATTGTGTACTTTCTTTATATTTAAATTGGCTTACAAATTTGTAAGGACTTTTTAGGATTTTAGTGCTCAAAAAATCTTTTCTTAGGATTTGTTATTCCAGAACATATAATTTAAGAACAGTCACGGAGCATGTGTGTGCACATTAATTGGGCGGTTTTTGAATGTTATTAGTCTTAATACCTATTCGACTATGATTAGTTTCAACAATGTCAGTGTTTCACTTGTTTTACTAACTTTATTCTGTAAATGGTGGCCTGGTAAACACATTTAAATATGAAAAGACCCGAGGGCTGGACGATATGGTACAAAAATTAAATCAATTTTTGTGCACACTTAAGACGATTCAAATTTTAATTAATTTAAATGGAAGTCCCAAGTGACTGCCTCACTTTAAAACATAATTCATAGCAGAAAATATCAATAGTCCTGCAATTTAAGCTACAAATTACACAATTCTGGGTCTCTATTTGTCACAACTTTTACCGGTAAAATTACATAAAGACTACAAGATACAAAATGGTAAAGGCTTGTTAAATGGGATTTAATTAAAAGCAATACTAGTTACAGGTCACACGCCATCAACTGATCACGAAGGAAAGTGCACTGTCGCAAAACCGTTACTATAACAATGCTCCACTGCACATAACATTATTTGGTTTTTTTCACCCTTCCTTAGATGGCCAAGGCAATAATGGCAGCATTTCCAAATGTACCGGTGATGTTGTTTTAGACCACCAAAAAAAACATGAGAGCTGAGCGCCAAAACATGGCAAGAACAGTGTTGCAGGCCTCTGGTATATATAGTAAATGAAGATATAAATTGAGAATATTAAATACACAAATATTTTTTTTTCAAATGTGATTTCAATAACACCATACAGGAATTTAAATATATCCCTGATTGAAGTACCATGAAAAAGTCTAAAGTAAAGTAATAAATAATGTTTCATTTTAATTGAGATTTACTACATTGGATATTTAGTCCAATTGTAAAAAATAAACCTTTTTTATTCTTTTCAGTATTTGAGAATGATAGACACTATGCCATGTGTGGGGAGTCATTTCCAGTGTCAAATAAGGAAAAAAACATTAGTTGGGTAAGGTAGAAACATTAATATCATATGAGGATTTAAAAAAATAATTCAAATGTAGTCATCTGGACACAGTTTTTTTTAAAACAAGACATTTTGCCTCTCGTTCAAGAGTTATTTTAAATCTGTGGATCTAAGCTGACAATTTTAACTTAGGCAAAGTGAAATTTAGGCTGGGTAATTACACCAACAGAGGTGAAACTTTGGAATGGCAAACAAGTATATTTCCAAAACATCCCTGGACGAATGAGAGAATACACCAGCTCGTCATTATGTAGAATTATGTAAAATATCTCACTGTATCTTCTCCTTCTCCTGTGAACGGTAGTGCCACATAAACTGCCTTGGCATGGACTTGAAAGACTATGAAGTCCTGAAAAGGTCATCACAGGAGTGGTTTTGCCACATTTGCAACTGACGCCATGTCTGCAGTTGGGGTTCTCACATAGTTAATAGTGCATATTTTGTTGAATAAAGGTTTCTTCTACACACATTTTTGTGATTTTTAACATAATTTATGAAAGATTCCTACTGTAAAAATGAAAGATACTTGGCAGGCTGGTCTAGGGGATCACTAAGAAAAGATCCACGGTGTAGGTTCTCACTCACCTCTTGAGAATAAGATATTGGACCTTCAAAGTGGTGTGGTCCATTGGCGTTTGACATATTTGCCGTACTTAGTGATTTTTAAGAATTATGAAAAATGTATTAGTTTATTTTATTATTGCAGTTTTGATACATCCTTTACATTTGAATAAAAATATGAGACCTAAATGAAGTCACATTTTTCAACAAGGTTCTTTTTTAAGAATGTAATAGGCAACTTTTGATATATTTTTTTTAACACTATGTTAAATAAATAATAAAACATTACATGAATACGTACTTTATTTTTCAAACTTCGATTTCACTCTCCATGTTTTGTTCCGTCCCTAAACTGGAAGACCACCGCCTTGCTTTTTGTGATTACCGTAATCAGCAGAAAAAATGCGCAACAGCTTTTCTCGTGCGAGCCACATTACCATCGCCTCGTAAAATGCAGACCACTTTACCGCGGTGCCATGGGGCTGAGCGCGGGCAGAAGATGAGGGAGACTCCAGTGGTTAAAAGTAGTTAATCCAAATAAAAACATAATAAAACACCGCTATAGGCCGTACTTAATATAAAATGTATCCTTAAAAAGTATAAAATCGAACAGTTTTGCGGAGCTCAGTCTTTCGAGCAACCGTAAGTTTATGTCATGCAAGACAAACTTACAGACAATATATATTAAAACCATTACCATTTATTTTCATCAATGTAAATTAATGAAAATTCAAGCTTCATGTAAAGTAAAACATGTTTAACTATACCAACCCGACGACATGAGAGATAGATCTGCTGTTGAAATGCAGTAGTTCTAGTACGTGAAATCTGCTGGTGTATTTCCAGTGTCAGTGAGGTGATCTTTCCACATATTGCTCTGAATTACCTCCACATCTCCAGCATCTGACTGAGCACACTAGGTTAAATAATGGCCAGAGGTGAAATGTCGAGATAGCATTGCATTTCCCCATGAACAAAACAAGAGAGATTCACAAGGCAAGCATTGATTGTATATTAGTCCTTGAGAACCTTTAGAAAATGGAGGTGTCATCAGTGTGCATTATTTATAATATTTCTCACCGGGAGGCCCAACAAGCAGAAAAATATGCTTTATTCAATCTGGTATGAATAATACACAACATTATCAAGAGTCTATAACACCACCATACAAACTTGAATGTAATCAAATGGGAAATAGATTTGGCTCATGGAAACACAATCAGCGGAGTTGTGTAATTACAGAGAATAAATGCATATTAAACGTGGATATGCTTATCTTTGTGACTGTGTGCAGTGTCTGTGGCTGATGAAAATTATATTATAAATAATTTAATAATACTACACTCTCAGTTGCCTTAATAAAGTATGAACAAAACATGAATTAACAATTAACAGATTATAAAGAATTATTTCAGGTTTAGTAATTACATAAATATTACCCTAACTAAATCCTAACCCCTTCATTAAGTAGTTCATGTTATGAATTAAGTTTTAGTTCATGTTTTATTAAGGCCAATTAAAGCCCCACTGCAGAAGATTTCTCTAATAAAATAGACTGAAATCATTAAAACACTGTAAACCTTGATAATAATGCTCTCTCGCTTTGAGGGGGCTTGTGTCTCCATAAACTTGACTTTTAACTTTTCTGGTAGAGGATCCACCACCTGCTTGTCTCCATGGAAATGTTCTCACTTTACCTAGAAAATTCCAAAGAATTACATAAAACGGACCTGTTTCCATGTAGTGCTCTGCAGTTTGGTTTTAACTCCGTCTCCATGGAATCATGCAGGTGGCGTGCCTGCCAGAGACATGGTCTATGGTACCGAATATATACACCGGTATAAAGATTACATTATGATGCGTTAAGTCACTTTTCTGTTGGAAGATATACCACCTGCTGTCACTGCTTTGCTATGTTCCACATCCACTATATAGTATTTAACTCAGTCTCCATGTGACAATCATGTGATTCACGTCAGATCTGTGGAGAGGCAAGTACAAGCACAATCAGAATGCAATGTATTCAGTATACTTCAATAAAAATACTGGGATAATTCAGTCATTCATTTTCTACCACTTAAGAATTTTATTCCTGGAAAAGCAATTACATCAATGACCGTCCCATTAGTGAAGATGATGAACAGGTACACACGTCACATTTGTTATCTCAGTCAATTACATTCAAACTAATAATAAAAATAATTCATTTGTGAACCTTGCAACACTTGGGTTATCCACTAATCAAGACACTTTCCACTTCACTGCAGTGGTACACCCTTAAACAGCACTTGTTTCAGAATCTGCTCTCCACCTGATCGCCTTAGGTGCTCCATTCCTGACCCTCTGTATTACCACTTGCTGACTCACAGCTATTGTTACAGTTGAAGAATGCCACTAGGTTTACAATTGAGCACAATCAGTGATGGTACACAGGCGATCACATAATCTTCCCCTCCTCCTCGCCATCAAAAACTAGAGTGTACATTGCCGGTGGAGTTCTGGGTGTCTCTAGTCCATGTCGGATGCACACGGAGGGGGCTTTGGAAGTGCTGAGAGAGCCTGCCAAGTAGCATTACGCAGAGTTAACAATGAGAATGGACGACTGCGTGAAGAAGAGTCATGATGTGGTGAAGGACATTTTTGGTTCTTTGTCGCTTCAGTTTATGTTTTCTCTTTAAATGGTCACAATGCAATGCTTGGTCATTATCTAAGGAGGTCAATTCTTGTGTTCCCATAAGCAATACCCTTTATTTTGGTTAAATGATTTGGTCCAATCTATGCAAAAAATTGTACGTCAATTGAACATTTTTAAACCAAAAATTGAATTAAATTAAATTAGACCAAAATTTTGGAAATTTTGCACAAAATTACATTTCAGCATCCTGAGCAAAAAATCCAATCAGACCCATGTCATAATTGTCACGGAGTAGCGATGACAGAAACCTCCCATGTTATTCCAATGGGAAAATCGCCAAATCTCTGAAATTTTAAACAGACTTACACTTTATACCAGGGGTCCCCAAACTGTTTCCTGTAAGGGCCACATAACTTTTCCCTTCTCTGATGGGGGGCCAGGGTCAGTTTGAACCAGCAAAAATTTTGACGATCGCAGGGGTGCCTAAATGTAAACATGTATTGTTTTCCAGAAAGCCACATATAACCAAATATGAATAACCCTTTCCGAGATCAAATAACCCTCTCTGGGTTCTTCACAGAAAAAAATAATTCAGGAAATATATAATAACACTATTCATGAAATCAATAAAAATCAAATAACCTCCCTGGGTTCTTCACAGAAAGAAAGTTTGTGTTGTGCCGTGCACAGTCTTGGGTAAAAGTTCAGCTTCAGTCGTCAGAGCAGAATCTATGACTCATATGAGCATGAATAATGCGTCTCTTGTATTGTTCAGGGGGCCGTATCCGGTTTGGGGACCACTGCTTTATACTTTTACGAACTCCTAACTAAGCTACTAACCTACAATTTGGCGGGACTCATCTTCAGGAGTGGAACATCAATAGTTACCCAATTTTTTTATTGTAAGTGTTATGGTTTGTGTGCAGCAAAGCCGCACATTTTGCCAAGAATTTCAAAAAGATTACCTTTTGACTGGGGACCACAAAAAGGACCATCTTTGTGCGGCCCAGCCGCAAACTTTTCCCAAAATAGTGAAATTTTCAGTACACAATTTATAAAGTAAAGGGGAGTAAACGCGATAGCGCCACAGATTCAGCAGTAGGTGAAATAAAAGGAGGACAACTCTTGCGTAGCGGGCGGCGGCCTGGCGAGAGCCAATCATTGCCCCTTGCGGCTATTTAAAAAAAATAAATGATTAATTAATGTGTTATTATTATTATGCAGTAGTAGTAGTAGTAGTAATAGTATTATTTTAAATACTGAGATATTATTATTATTATTAATAATAATAAATATCTCAGTATTTAAAATCAAGCATACAACACAACATTAACAAAACCCTGAAATTCTTCATCTTTAAAATTAACAGGTTTGACTTCTGATTGGGATCAATTCTAACAAAATTATTACAGTACTTAAAACAACTGCTTTATGAAGGTGTGATGAGCCTGTGTTGGGAAAACTGGTACTTCAAGTGGCATATAACTTCATAATTCACTAACAGGTTCAATTCAATTCAATTCATTTTTGTAACGCCCAAAATCACAACAGCAGTTGCTGTGTGACGGTGAAGAACGTGCCAAAGGAAGACCTTCATTGCCTGCACAGCATCAACAGTATGAGCTAACTCACTCTGTCCTGGTGTTGATGCTGTCTAAGTACAAAGAGGAACGAAAATCAAGGAAAAACATTTGCACACCATGCACTGACAACATCCGAGACCCCCGTCAGTTTGTTTTTTCTCCTGTAGAATTGAGGTTCTTTTGCAGTAGCCATAAGAGGGAATCATTGCAGTTTGTTCAGAAGCAGAGCCAAACTCCCACAAGGACACAGGCTTCTGCTGCTATTGCAGATGAAGTTTTCGCTGCAACGTAGAACAAGACTGTTTCCAGGGCTGCACAGTCTTCTGGTCAACTGCACCATTCGGCTCCATCATTTGATGGAGAGAGAAACAGAAAATGTCAAAGAATTAGATTATACAAGTCATATAAAACGCCACTTCAAATGTTTGTCCCTGAAGCTGCTCGAAATCCTGCTTTACAGAGCACATGTGACACAGCAAGCAATGGTTCTTTTGTAGAACAATTATTATTTCTTTTTTTATTTAGTTTTTTTGGTCATAGTAAAAACAACATAGCCATTTTTATAAATTCGAAGTACTGACTCTTAGACACTTTACTTTCAGTCGATGCACAAGTTATTATTAATATATCTTTTGTTTTGGAGTAGTCAGGTCTTTACTTGAGACAGCTGATGACTCTGTCTGCTGTGATCTGCAGAGCTTTGGGCAGCAAAGACGGGAGGAAGAGACCAAACTCACTGGTCAGGTCGGTCAGCTGCTTCACTCTGAAGAAGATAGATGAGAATGATAAATCATGAGGACATTGATATATTATGTAGTTTTAACAGAGAAAAACTAGAATATGTTGACAGATTTACATTTCGGTCTGTAACACAGAAGTACCTCTTTTCACAGTAATTTCCCTGGCTTTCATATATAAAACAAGCGTGTGCTTTGCTGTTTAAACAGAGCACACATCATTATTAAATTGGTAAAACATCTAATTTATTCTCAGCAGCCCATGTGAGTACACGACTGTCACTTTTAAATAAGTTTACATTTATAGATAATTAAGATATTAAGATATAATAATTAAGATATTACCCATACCAGATTATATTTTAATTATTGGTAATTCTGATTGCCCGTAATAAAAACATAACTTTCTTTCCCCATTCTTTTTCTAGTTTTCCTTGATGTGTTTAACTTAACCTAAAGGAAACAAAGACACAAAAAAGTGTCTCTTATAATATTTTGGACGGAGAAAGTAACGATTTATTTGCAGAAGACATGAGCCTTCATGGAATATCGTTCTGAATGCATCTTTTTGTGTTGCTAAAACGTTAGCTTGTGTTAACTGTGTAATCATTAATTTACACTTCATATTGAATAATGGTGTGAAAACGTGCGAAATGACAGAAAACAACTTAAGTGTATCACTAGTCTCGTCATGTCCACTTTCTTCAGCTTCTGTTTTGTTTTTGTCCGACACGTGCTCTTCTGAGGCTCGTTCACGAGGATTGCGTGCGCGGCCAGTGCGTGGCCAGTGCGCGTACATGTTTATCGTGAAGTCAAAAATTTGATTTTTAAGGATTTTAGAAACTGTAAAAGAGTGAAATTCCTTCTATTTTTTGACTAAAAACAATTGAGCACTTTCGGTAATTTTAGTGGCCGAGCTCTTGAAATGGTCGGGCCAGGAGGCTGCAGTCCCGCGGAGTGGCCACCACTCAATTTGGATCGCGGGGGCGTACTTTATCAAGTTAATATAATACATCCATGCCTGAAGCAGACAGGAGCAGGCTTAAATGCAGCCAGAGCTGTCGCAGGTGTAGTGAGTTGGTCTGATGAGGAGGCGTGGCTAACAGGTAGTGTGGAGCAGAGACAGGTGTAGTGAGTTGGTCTGATGAGGAGGCGTGGCTAACAGGTGGACGACACCACCCTCATCGGGCTCATCTCGGACGGGGATGAGTCCGTCTACAGGAGGGAGGTGGACCGGCTGGTGTCCTGGTGCAGCGGTAACAATCTGGAGTTCAACGCCCAGAAGCGCCGCAGAAGACAGTGGAGATGATCGTGGACTTCAGGAAAGCCACAGCCCCCAGCCCCCCTCATCATGACAGACTCCCCATCACCACCGTGGACTCCTTCCGCTTCCTGGGCACCACCATCACCGCGACGCTCAAGTGGGAGCCCTCCATCAGCTCCTCATCAAGAAGGCCCAGCAGAGGATGTACTTTCTGCGGCAGCTGAGGAAAGCCAAGCTGCCAGCGCAGATGATGGTGCAGTTCTACACGGCCATCATTGAGTCCATCCTCACCTCCTCCATCACCGTGTGGTACGCTGGAGCCACAGCCAGGGACAAACAGAGACTACAGCGCATTGTGCGCTCTGCTGAGAAGGTGATCGGCTGCAGACTTCCATCTCTGCAGGACCTGTACGTCTCCAGGGCTCTGGACGAGCAGGTCGGATCACAGCTTGACCCTTCTCACCTGGACATGGTCTGTTTGAACCACTCCCCTCAGGCAGGAGGCTACGGTCCATCCGGACCAGAACCTCCCGCCACAAGAATAGTTTCTTTCCCTCTGCTGTTGGACTCATGAACACTTGAAAACACCTGTCACTTTAACTGCAATATTCACCTCACTGCACTGTCTCACTTTCTGCACTATAACTTTAAACATAACTGTAAACTTGTGTACATAGAAATGCCTATTTTTATTTTTATTGTATAGTAATTTTAAATTGTTTTTAATGCATGCCCTTTTTGATTGAATATATGTTGTTTTATTATTACTCAGTGTTTTATTTTGCACCTTAAGGCCGAGACAAGTTCCTACGTTTTTGAATTTTGTTCATTGACAATGGCAATAAACTCTTTTTCTGATTCTGATTTCTGATTCTGGAGGTAGTGTGGAGCAGAGACAGTGTAGTGAGTTGGTCTGATGAGGAGGCGTGGCTAACAGGTAGTGTGGAGCAGAGACAGGTGTAGTTGAGTGGTCTGAATGGAGAGGCGGTGGCTATCTGATGAGGAGGCGTGGCTAACAGGTAGTGTGGAGCAGAGACAGGTGTAGTGAGTTGGTCTGATGAGGAGGCGTGGCTAACAGGTAGTGTGGAGCAGAGACAGGTGTAGTGAGTTGTTCTGATGAGGAGGCGTGGCTAACAGGTAGTGTGGAGCAGAGACAGGTGTAGTGAGTTGGTCTGATCAGGAGGTGTGGCTTACTGGCAGAGTGGAAAGATACCAGCATGGACCGAAAAGAAAAAAATGTTAAGCCAAATTTGGCAAGACACAATTTGGCACAATTAGCTCACCAACATTATTAAGACATTATTGACATTTCATTACATTATTGGCTTATGTCTATTAAAAAAATATATTATTATAACAACCGTTATATAACCATTATAACATTATCAATTGCTACACACCTAATTATCTCCACATATTTGCAGCCTATATACACTGCCTGTCCCAAAGCCTGTCCCAAAGCCTGTCCCAAAGCCTGTCCCAAAGCCTGTCCCAAAGCCTGTCCCAAAGCCTGTCCCAAAGCCGTCTTCTGGATAACTGCTGCATGGGTGATGATCGTTCAGCTGCAACACAATGTTTAAACCCAACTGATGTAGGGAGTGGCTTCTCATTTATGAAACAACCATGTGGAAAGACAAATCCCGTGGTCATAGAAAAGATGTCAGTGTGTTTGAGAAGGGTCAATCATTGGCATCAAGAAGAGAAAACCTCTAGAAACGAATCTACTATAGATCTGAACCCCAGTGAGAGTGTATGGGATGAGCTGGAGAAGGCTTTTTGCAGTGGTCACTCATCTCATCAATACAAGATCAACCGGTGAAAAACAATGTAACACTGGAGGGAAATTAATCTTTTGACACTGCAGAAACCTACTGAAACTATGGCCATGTGTGCTGTAATCAAAGCTAATGGCGGTCCTATGAAATATTAGAGCGTGTTCCCCTTTTTTTCTGTGGTGACTTTTTTTTGGACAGGCTATCTATCTAAATTTGAGATGCATTTATGCCACATATGAGTGAACAATTCTAATTTCATGTCAGTAATCAATAAGTATTTTGTCTATTCTGTTTTAGTTCATCCATTATAACTTGAACCCTGAAACAATGCTTGATCCATAATATTTCAGAATCATGCTTCCCAAAACCAATTGTTTCTCAAATATATATAGATGCTCCTTCCCTCTCTATTTCTGCCATGCTGTAACTCTTCCCAGCATCAACTCCACCGCAGCAGCAGAACCACAACCTCTTCAGGCTCTTAATCGCCTTCCATTCCAACAATGTCTGAATTGTATATTTGTATCAACAAATTAAATCATTCTTATTTCCAATTGACTAAAAACAAGACAATGAAAGGAGAACTGTTCACATCAATCTTTTTACATTGTTTGTCCCAAATTAATGGTCTTGCAAGCATAGCAACATTTGCAATCCTGCTGTAAAAATAAATAATAAAGCATTGATTCTTGTCAAATTGCCTTGATGGATTTATTTTTCTTATTGGTCAGAATTATAGCCATAGCTGTGTCAACCGTGTCACTCTGGGAGGAGGGTCCCCTGTGTAATATGCAACTTGCATAGTGGGCATATCAGCCCATGCCTCTGAAGAAATTATACACTAAATCAGTTTTACGGTTACATCAGCATGATAAACGTCAGCCTCTGCAAACCCGGCCTGTCCACATCTTTGAAAAGTGTAATTTATTTGATCAAACGTATACAAATGTAAGGCAAATATGCACTAGTCAACATAAGATTGAAGTTAATATCGCATGTATAAGTGTATATAAACTGCTGAAAAGAAGTCATTCAAAGTTAGAATTGTATTAATGTTAAAGATGACTGTCAATCTTCTAAAATGCATTACTCATGGCTTATATTTACCATGCAGACATCATTTTCTGTTATCAGGCATTTAACACAGATGAAAAGTGCAACATCTATCGAATCAAATTGAACCAATTTTAGGAAATATATTTCTATTCTTACTTTTGCATGCAATTTTGCCACTCAGCCAGGTTAACCCAATGCACTCCTTTAATCAGAATCAGAAGGGGTTTATTGCCATTGTCAATGAACAAAATTCACCAGCATAGAAACTTGTCTCGGCCTTGAGGTGCAACATAAAACACTGATCAATGATAAAAAACATATATGAAGTCAAAAAGGGCATGCATTAAGAGACAATTAACCCCTAAACACTAATATAGCCGTAGTTTATATAGTTTGTATGCCACACTGGCAGCTATAAATAATTTATCCTAACAATATAGTGGTGCAGCTTGAATTCCAAAGAAAATACTATTTGCTGATTTCACCGTTTTGTTTTATTTTTTACCAGTTGACATTGACAGGCCGTGCTCAGTGCTATCATCAAATTTGCAGTTTTGGAATCCAAGTAAGCATGTGGGTAGTCCAGGATTTGAAATGTATTGGCCAAAAGTTTGAAAAAATAAAAAGGCAAAAAAAACTAAAAAAAAGAGAAATTGCATGTAAACCAAAAATAACAGCCACAATTGCCCAGTTCACTTATGCTGCAAAAACACCAGATGAATATTGTGAAAAGAGTTTCCTGGGATATTATAATGGATTTGTTATGATTGTATTATTATGTTTATTTTTTTCTCCGACTCAAGAGAACTTTGGTTGATTTAAATGTTTGTATTTATTTGTAATTTTACTTTTTTTTTTTGCAAAACTTCTCAGATATTTTAAGGCTACCATCACCAAACTTTGACCAGCACCAAACCCTCATCTGTGCAACCTACTTCTGGTCGTACATCTAAAAATACTACTCTTTGCTCCAGATTGCCTTGATGTCTTTGCACCTGCACCATGTCCAGTATATTCTCTTTTTTGTTTCTCTTTAAAAACAAACTAGACTCCAACCAGATCGCCCTCCTGCTTCATACAAGGCTGCTGCGGAAATGAATGGGTTGCCAAGTATAAGGTCCACTATTCATCCTGGGTTATTTCAAATTGGAGGCCAGTGAAAAACCATCCAAGACAAATTCAGCACAAGTCTTCATAAAATGCATTGCGGGTGAGGTGGACCATTTGTTTCCATGACCGCAAAAGTGTGTATTATGCGGATAGTGTGGAATTTACTGCTTGCAAGGATTCCCTGCAAAATGTATGAGGGGGTGTTTTGTTTTTGCAGGAGAGAACACAAGCCGTTATTCTGGATTTAATAAAAGCCTAAATGATTTTGTCTCACTCAAAACACAATTAAAAAGGAGTGATTTCAGATAGTTTGGATTCAAATTAGACTGTAATCTTTTGGTTATTTTGTTTTTGCGAGAAGAAGTCATCAATCATTTATCGTTGGTGGTCCATAATATAAAATTTGTTAACATATGATATTCACAGTGGAGGCAGTTCTAATTGTTTATAGTAAATCGATTTGCATAATGCCTCGTTCCTTAAAAGGTAAACTGTGTTGCTGTATATCGTGTTTTACTTTGCATTTTCTGATCAAACACCAGTAATAATTGAAGACTTAAAAGCATGCGCATAATTTTGCCTGCACAAAACCAAAGCTTTTCACGACACTCACTTTTCAATTCTTGTTATTACAAATTCACTCCTCAGTCACACATGATGACAAGCTATTTACGTCTGGAGGCACAGCTGCCTTGGTGTAGACAGAAGTGTTCACACAGTCACACAGACACATAGTGACTTGGCCAATGGATGGTTGTCAAAAAAAAAAAATCAATATATACTAATCAGTATTAAAACTTAACTGAAAACTAGAAACTTATGTATTTATGTAGGCTATTGATGCTGAAAATTAATAAATAAAATAAAAATAGGACTAAATTTGATCTTTTACTTTTAGGGGCTGTACCTATTTGTATTTATTTATGAATCATTTTATTCTTTGTTTGTTTTTTGATAGCTTTACTTTGACGGCGAAACACGCATTGCCCTCTGAAAGTTGTGAAAAGTGAAAATAAACTCTCAACTAAATAATTAGAATGCTCTAATTGTAAGTGAGGAATACATGTGGACTTCTGTAAAAGAGTTTAAAATGTCCTGTTTTTCTCTTTTATTTTTTAAACCGTAAAAATCTCGTACTGCACCTTTTTAACAGTTTTAGAATGACGTTGAACTGGTATTGTGATTAAGATTGTAATGATTACCCTAATGTATGAAAGGTGATTGTATTATTTTCCCTGGTGACAAAACTAACAAAAATAAAATACAGTATACAATGACACAATGCACTCTGTAGCTTAAACTGCGCACCTTCGGGTTTGTGGGCCAGCAGCCTTCTGAGCCACTGCTTCTCTATTAGTCTGCACACAGGCTCAGAAAAAATATTATTCTTCATTTGAAAAATTTATTTTTCTTCAGAGATATGGCAGTGACTAATTTATGAAGTGAGATGTGGCTCTTCGCAGTACTTGGTTGTGGGTGTGATTTTGCCAGCTGTCAGGTCTACATGTGTGTCTGTGTTACTTTGAGTTCTCATCTTTCTCCCGCTGTCCCCAGAAACTCTTGTTAGGTGAATGTGAAGGTAAATGAGTGTTTATTAGCAGCAGTATCATCAGACTCAGTGTCTTACAGGCTCTTAGTTTGCAGAATATGCTCAACTTTAAACAAAACAAACAAAAGTAAACAATTAACGGTATGTTTCTCATGGTAAAACATATTATATATATATATATATATATATATATATATATATATATATATATATATATATATATATATATATATATATATTAGTGGCCAATAAGTATTAGGCAACTTAAACATTTGCAAGTTCACCATTTAAAAAGATAAGAGGTTTGTAATTTTCATCATAGGTACACATCAAGTGTGAGAGACAGAATATTAAAAAAAATTCCAGGAGATCACATTGCATGATCTTTAAGCAATTTATTTGTGAAAATGGGTGGCAAGAAGTATTGGGCAGCTAGAAAACAAAACAACTCTTCCGTCCCTCACAGACGAGTCACATTGCTCTTGAAGAAGTTATTCCGGCCTCCAACAGTAATGAATGGCACCTGTTTAACTGATTAGATGCATAAGAGACCCCTGCACACACCTTCAAACTGTCAGACTCCAGTCTTCACCATGACCAAGACCAGAGAGCTTCCAAAGACACCAGAGATAAAATTGTACAACTGCACGAAGCTGGATGAGTCAAACTGCTATTGGTTAAAAACGTTGTGAGAAAAGATCAACAGTTAGAAACATTATTAGAAAATGGAAGAAGTATGACATCACTGACAATCTCCCTCGGAGTGGGGCTCCATGCAAGATCTCGCCTCGTGGGTTCAAATGATCCTGGAGAACAGTGTGGAATCAGCCAAGAACTACACGGCGGGAAAGATGGACCACCGTCACAAAGATGACAATAAGTAACACACCACGTCGTCATGAGGTAAATCCTGCCTTGCCCGAAAGGTTCCCCGACTACACAAAAATCATGCTAAAGACCTTCTGAAATTTGCTAAAGACCATCTGGACGATCCAGAGGAGGATTGGGAGAATGTGATGTGGTCAGAAGAGACCAAAATTGATGAGACTGTTTGGTTTAAACACCACTCGCCGTGTTTGGAGGAAGAAGAATGCCGAGTGCATCCCAAGAACACCATACCTACTGTGAAGCATGTGGATGGAAACATCATGCTTTGGGGATGCTTTTCTGCAAAAGGGACAGGAAGACTGGTCCGTATCAATGACAAGATGAATGGGCCATGTATTTGACACTTGTGGTAAAAACCTCCTTCCCTCGGTCAGAGAATTGAAGATGAAACGTGGCTGGGGTTTTCCAGCATGATAACCATCCAAAGCACAGCCAGGAAAACCAAGCAGTGGCTCTGTAAAAAGCATATCAAGGTTCTGGAGTGGACTAGCCAGTCTCCAGACCTCAACCCAATCAAAAACCTGAGGAGGGAGTTGAAACTCCGTGTTGCCAAGCGACAGCCCTCAGACATCACAGCTCTAGAGAAGATCTGTGCAGAGGAGTGGGCCAAAATACCAACTTAAGTGTGTACCGGCCTGGTCAAGAACTACAGGAACCGTTTTGACCTCTGTCATTTTCACGTGTGTGTGTGTGTGTGTGTTTTTTCTTTTTACATTCTGTCTCTCACGCTTGATGTGTACCTATGATGAAAGTTACAAACCTCTTATAATTGTAAATGGATGAACTTGCAAATTTTTAAGTTGCCCAATACTTATTGGCCCCTTCCAGATACAGACTGACAGAACGGTATTGCAAACCAACCAGACATTGTGGTGGTGGATAAACAGCAGAGGAAAGATGTGGCGATACCAAGTGATGCAAACATCAGGAAAAAGGAACACGAGAAATACCAAGGGCTCAGAGAAGATCTGGAGAAGGTGTGGAAGGTGAAGGCGAAAGTGGGGCGGAGCACTCGGGGCAGTGACCCCCAAACTTGAGTGGCCACAACAGACCCCTGGAAAAACATCAGACATCTCAGTCCAGAAAAGCGCAATACTAGGAACAGCAAAGATACTGCGCAGAACCCTCAAGCTCCCTGACCTCTGGAAGAGGACCTGAGCTTAGAAAATGGGATGAGACCACCCGCAAATGCCCTAGAGGAGTTCGTAAAAGTACAAGGTTTTTCCAAACGTCGTCATGGGTCCGTGTCATGCTTAGCAAACTTTGATCCAATATGGCTAACATTTAGTATGGCGGACGGCATTGCCGTAATAAAATGTTTTACTTCTCTTGTCACCATCTACCTCTGCGCCAAATTTCATCATTCTACGATCAGATTTTTTTGGGCCATTTCCTATGTCTCAATGCATTTTTTTCAGGAGGAGGAGGATTTTCTTCAAATATCATAAACCATACGCTCCACCCACTTTGAGTTATCGGCCCTCTATACAATAATAGTGTTAAATTTTTGCATTACATGCTTATATGTGCGGAACGTGCTTGAGTTGGGGAATGCATTCGTGAGCTACTTAGCGCAAACGCGCTCTTTACATGGGGATGACGACCGCTTCCCCCATGTGCATACTTTTGCTCGGGCTTCGCCCGTTTACAACAATAATGTTACATTTTCTTACTTACATTTTCTTACTTACGCAGCCGTGCTTTGCACGGCCTTGCGGAACTAATAGGCCTCTTGCCAGCTTGTGGCGCTCGGGCCCAATAATAATTTGATTAATGCATGTCAAAATACAACTCATAACTTGGGGCATTGAAAATATATTTTGTAAAACCCAAATCACAAGCACGAGTCTGACTGTACTGCCTCTTTTATAATAAACTAGATAGAATTACAGTAAAATGGCCTTGGCTGCAACTAATACAGAGCAAACTATGTTCACATATTAAAACATATTTTAGTTTCTTTGACACATAATGCATGCTATGTTAAGTAAAAATAGGCCATTGACTTATTTTCTCTCAGCTCTCTTAATAGGTTTTAAAATTATGGGACATAAAAAAAACCAGACTTGGTTCGCCCATTTTTGTCTGTTTTCCGCTCACATGTTCTCGATGGTTCTTGGCAGAGACACATAAAATTCCTGGTAAAGATGGTTTTATAATGTCAAAGAAAGAAATGCTTTTATCCGCTGTAGCTTACATTTTACTCCATTATATACCAAGCCAGGCACACAACAGTTATTCAGCACAATATGCTGAGCTGAGCTGCCTTTAATTCCTCGCCTAATGCTCTCGAATGCCACACAATCCTCTCCGTCAAGACCAGAGTGGACCGGCGCAACACAAGTATTATTACTGCTTTCCATCTGTGTCTCTTGCAACAGTTCTGTCCAGCATTGTTATCAGGCTGTCCATTTAGCCGGCCTATCTGTGATACGTAATGACATGAAGCAAACAGAGTAAAAAGCTTCAAATGGCACTAAGAGAACAACACAAGGAGCTATGCCAGATTTAATTCATGTAATAAACTAAAATTTGTTTTCTCTCCGATTTAGTTTAAGAGCAGCTCTTTGATCCTTCGTAATGCAGAAAGTGCTTTGCTAGTATTCTGTTGTTAGCAGTACTGTGATGGCCTCTGAAAGTCGAACTCATCGCTGTGAATAATGAGGATGCTCAAAAGTGCCTTGGAATATGAGCAAAAAGTTAGGATGATTAAAACGTTTTAAAATGTAATATATAAAGTATATATATATATTCTTTTTTTCCCCCAAAGGCAGACTCAAGCATCATCCAAGCTTAAGTCGCTGAGGCTGTTGGCAAGACCCTTGGTGGCAAGGCATTGCGGGTGGATCTTAAGTCTTGTTGTAGGGCTGTCTTGGCTGACATGTCTATGCAACGTTGCGTGGTGTTTGGGGACAGTACCTCTGGACTGGAAGACAAGGGTGGCGGGCCCTCTGTCTAAGAAGGGGGGATAAGAGGGTGTGTTCCAACTACAGAGGCTTCATCAAACCAGGACTTGCAACATGCACTGGGACAATTTGCTGCTGAGTGTGAAGCGACTGGGATGAAATTCAGCACTTCCAAATATGAGACCATGGTTCTCAACTGGAAAAAGTGGTGGTTTGCCTTCAGGTGTACCGTGTAACACGTAAGGCAACAATAACAAGCTGGTGGCGGACCTTCAAGCAGAAAAGTTATATTGTGCAGCTTTAAATTTCACTTGTCAAGAGACTATTTAAACAATCTGAAAATAATAAAAAGCAATTTAACTGCAATTTAAATATGATCCACATTGTATATAAAGACAGCACTATATCATACTACTGTAACATGGAGAGGAGCATCTGGAGTGTTCCGAGTCAGGTCTGTGGTTTTTCAATGCAATTACAAACACCCATAATGAACAACTACATGGTTTTTATTTTATTTTTATTTGCTGAAATGTTTAGTAGGGTGTCACGTCAGCAACCCATCTGAGGCTTAATACATCCATGTATTCAAACAATTTATGGCAGACAACATAATACAAAGAGATTTCTCTTGATACCTTGATTAATATATTATGGCAATGAAATGCTTTATCTATTGATGAAAGCACAGCAGAAAGTATTTACAATTCAAATCACTTTCCCCTTTGCTCTATTACCTCTGAAATGATATGGACTGAGCAAATGGGCATGGTCATTAAATAAAGAAAAAGTCATTATGCAAAATTAGCGTGCTGCTGTAAATACCAACAAATGAAACGGCAGACTCGACACTCATTTTTGATAATGGCTTTGGTGGGACATTTGTGGCATTTCCCTGTATTTGTTTCCACACAAATGCACAGGATGAGAAACAAAATGTCAAGGTCTGCTCACCTCAAAAGGGATTTTAAAATAAAGGTGAAGCTAAGAATTAGGACAAAATTGTAATTCAAGAAGTCATTTTGAGTGAATCAAACTATTTATTTAGAAAATGTTGTATAGCAACTGTACAAAAGGCCTGTAATTTCTGTGTTCCCATGAGTTAGTAGTTAGCGGGGCATCCAGTAGTGGGCGCTCCCGTCTTTCCATAATAATGCCTCATGATGTCACCTGCATTCTTTGCTTTATGGTTTGCGTGACATGTTTTGTGACATCCCTATGCTTTGTGACATTTTATGTGCTTGGAAGAGCGTGTCGGCTCTTAATGTTTTATTATTGCTGTTGTCGGGGTTCAGTGAATGTGTTAGCAACCTGTGTGCACCTGTTCAGTTCAATAAAGCTCCTGAACTCTTCTTTGCGTCGCCTCGTGGTTTCCATCGGTCCAGTTATTTGTCCGGGCCTCAAGTGGTGCTCTGGCCGGCACTCCAGAGCAGTGACAGCTAAAAAACCTGAACCAACACCTCACAGTCCAGAGAGTCCAGGGATGTTTCCCCAACAGCAACCGACCACACACTTTGAGTAATGTAGTAATCTTGGACATTTTCTGCATTTTTCTGTGTTAAAGGGCCTGTATTATGCTAAACTGACTCTTTGAGCTTTTTACATTTTTAGTAATTTCATCATCCAAACAATACCTGGAATTGCCTCTCAGTTTAAATTGTGCAGTAATCCTGCTTCAAGAAATGTTGGAAGAATACTGAAAAAGTATTTAGTTACAGAATACTTAATACCTATGTTAAATGCATTTTTTGTAAGGGATTCCATTACATGATCCTATCAGAGTACTGTATTCCGATACGTCGCATACTTTCATATTGAAGCACATTATAGAGTGAAAAAAACAGAAATATAAGATTATAACACTTTATGATGCGTTTCAGTCAGTTCTGTATTTATTTAGCACTATTACACAAAGGTTTCGTTTTTTTCACCAATACCTTGCCGTTTGTATGATGAAGTATCACATGTGTTACTTTGAATTCAGAAAAAACAACTATTTAGAAATACCAGAATACGAGTTGCATACATACATACATACATACATACATACATACATACATACATATTCGATATATGTATTTAGTTAACTCCCAACACTGGTAGCAGATTGCTTGTCTTTTCCACCTCCACACAGTCACAGTTAAATGTAAGATCTGAGGCGAAAGTAATTTTTAAAAGAAATTCAAACTCTGTGCACAAAAAGTCATTTTTTATTATGTATCTTACCTTTTGTTATCAACTTAAATTCAATTTAGGGTACAGACTAAAACTTGCTTGGAGGAGAAATTTAATTTTTCGGCATTTGTCTTTCCAAAAAATATATATTCTCAAAAAAATAAATTCAATGGCCAAAGCCATTATGACCTGCATAAATATCAAGGATGCACTTTCTCTGTACATATGAGGACGGGGTGCTTTTAACTCCAGACATTTGCACACCTCTCAGAGCCTGTGTGCTGCTTATTACACAGGTGGTTACTATTGGAGCATGAAATGTGCATTTAAGTGGACCTGGCTTGCACTTAGAACAGTTAATCACATTTACTGCGCCTGAGAATGCTAAAATATACATGCTTGGGGATAATGGATGGAATAAAAAAGTGAAGATGTTGGGGCATCGTTTTGTCTTGTCAAGTTGACCTAGAAGAGTGTCTAATAGCAAACTGGGTCAAGACAACTTTTTTCAAGTGCGTTTGGATTTTTGGTAGAACTTATTGGAACCTCATTTGTTCTTACTAAACTTAGATAAATTGAAGCAACCAATACACACTCACACAGTTAACAAACCCTTGGCTATGAAATATTAAATAATAACCACAAAATAATGCATGAAGAGTAATAATGTAAATAACGTAAATTCCACAGGGCAAAATCTTTAGAAACCTCAAAATTTCAGTATACAATTTTACTGATATAGCAGCAACTGGTTTTATTCTCATTTTAGTTGTCTTCAGCTGTCTTTGCGTTCGCTGCTTTCAACAGTTGTCTTTTTATCAGAAGTACTTTAGCTTGTTTAGATATTTTGTTGTGTTGTCTGTTAATTGTAATGTAAAGCCATTTCAGACAAAAATATTTAGATATCGGGCTACTATGTTTTTCGCTGTGATCGCCCCAAAAGGGTGGAAGAGTAAAAATCTACATTAAAAACAAGTATCATGTTTCTCCTTTAGCTTCAATGTCCACACCCAGACATTTTGAATTTTTAGGCTTATAATTTGAATTTAATGTGTGTTAGTAACTCACAATATTGGGCTGTTATCACCCACCCTCGCCCGGGACTGAAGCTCTTATCTCACTCTTAAATCAGCTTGTCGAGGCAAAATTGAATTAGTTTATATTAGTTGAAGACCTTAACCTCGATTGGTTGAAATATTCATCAGAAGCATTAAAATCTATTTGCGACTCTTTAAAATAGTCTCAAGTAACTGACAGCCCTACTCGGCCAAACACTAAACGTCCCGTCAGGTCATCTCTGCTTGACCTATTGTTGACCAAAAATCCACACGAGCACAGGCGTTTTTGCTAATGATCTGAGCGATCACTGTGCCATCGGTATAGTCAGAAATGCTAAAGTGTTGAAACCAAAACCCCAAATCTTGATCAACCATGACTAGAAACACTTGAATGAGCAGGAATTCTTATGTGACCTCTCTCATTGTGGAACAGGAAGAAATATGTTCTATCAATTCTAAAGCTTAATAAATAAGCAAGTTTAGGGTGAAAGGATGAAACCTCCTATGGGTTTCCTCTGAATTTGAAACCTTCTTAGAGAAATGGATGTTGTTTGGGCCAAAGCAAGATAAACTGAGGGTGACTGGCTACTTTTTTGTCAATTGAGAAATAAACATACCTCCACTATCAAAAAAGCCAGATCTGAACTCAGAACTTAAATGATCCTGAGAAGTTTTAGAAAGTAGGAAAATTCTGCGGCCACCAACAATCTGACCAGAATTTTGAACTAGGACGGTTTTGCATCTGCTGGTTTGCTTTTTGATTTGTCATCGCCCTGTCAATCAGGGATTAAATCAAATGCTGGTTCTTAAATATCCTTCGGGAGCAAATGGGACTCCTGTTTTCATTTAAATGTACCAAACTTTGTTTTCTTGTGAGGTTTGGTTTTGCTTGTGTTCTTTATATTTAGGTTTTTGAACTCGGTCAGGTTCTGTATTGTTCTGTGCTTACATTCTTGAAACAAGAAAAACCTGTTTAAATAAAGGTTAATAAAAAAATAACTGTTTGTGGATATGTTGTATTAATTTGTTATATTGTTGTTGTGAACCCTTGAGGCCACCGTAAAATTGCCTTGATTTGCATATTCATTAGGTCCAGTGTGCTAAATATGCACTGTAGCTTGAGAGAGACCCAAGTCAACTGCTTAATAAATCTGGCCCAAAGTCCCTTAATTTGACAGCCAGCGTTTTGCACCATATTGCATGCAGTACTGATTGTAATTATTGTACTTTCTGCAACAGTTTATACCTGTGGTTTGATAACAGTTCTCTCAAATATCACAATTGTCCAAACTAGGCCGTGTCACGTCGCCATAGTAACCCTCTGTTTCTCTTGCTTGCCTCTTTGTGATGTTGCAGGCAAAGGATTAGAGCTGCACTGACTCCAGGCATCATCACGACTTTGCTCAAGTCTCAAAGGGGAGTCTTTGGGTAACCTTGAAGAAATTCTCTGACAAAAATGACAAGGGAAAACAAAGAAAATGCAGAAAAATGCCATGACAGTTTCTCTGGCGAAGAGGACCTTATGCAGTAGTGGCATGGTGGTAATGTTGATAGTCTTACATCAAAAAGGTGCTTTGCTTGATTCAAGATAATATGGTTGTTTACCAAACCTCTGCCACCAACACCACATGTTGTTGTGTCATAATTCCAAATACCTCACTTTGTATCCCCAGCTACATTTGCACAGCCAGCTGTGCAACTGGTTTTCTCTGTATATTCTGTGCAGAAGATCTCTTAGTCTGGTCATTATGGGCAGCACGGTGCAGCGGTTAGCACTCTCGTGTCATAGCAAGAAGGTCCGGTGATCAATTCCCGATCCTGCATGGGGCCTTTCTGTGTGGAGTTTGCAAGTTGTCCCTGTGTCTATATAGGTTTCCTCTGGGTGCTCACTAATAACGTGTACAAGGGGCTCCTCCCCTCTGGGGCAAGGACTCCCCGGCAAAAGTGATAATTTTTAATTAATCTCAGTCGGACTCTACGAATAAATAAATGATTCCCCTCCTGCGTCTTAGGCCAAACTCTGACAGAGCCATGCAATCAGGGTTGTTTATTTAGAGATGACTAAAGCTTACCATGTCATTTAATTTAGAACAAAACTAAACACTAGAATAACAGCGTGTTGTGCTTCAATCATTGATTCGGCAGAAATCTGTTCTGTTATTTGATCTCCCTTCCCCCACCCTCAAAAGCAGCTAGATTCTTTATACACTTCGAACCTCAGTCATGTCCAACTGAACTGAACAGGGAGATAAGGCTGGACCTGTGACTACATGACATTTACGTAGATAATGTCTATGGGGAGTAATTGGTAACGGTCAGTAAGGCTGAGAAGAATCTCTTGTTGCCATGTCAAATCGCAGTTGTGGCTTGTAGAGAATTTGCAAATAAATTTATCTTGCCTATAAATAATTTATGTACTCATAGTTTATCAGCAAGTCCATTTACTTCTATTTAAATCATTATTGAAGTAATTTTATCTTGAAGTAGCTTACTAATTTAAGTGCTATTTCTTTGGCAACTCTACTCAGTACATTAATGCACACTTTCCCCTCCTTTCGGAATCCAAGTCTTTTACAGCTGCAATTGTTATACATTTGGCAAAGTTAGAAAGAACTTCATCAGTTTTCTATGGTGGAATGGAGCTTTTTTCCAAAAGTGGCAGGGGGAACCAACTTTTGACAGCAGCCTTTTAATTACATCTGAGAGGGCTGGGGTCATATGTTCGACCATACATTCAACTGCAGTCAATATCCTATGCTAAGAAACCGCGGTTCAGAGTTTAAGGGCAAAAGTTGTTCAAACTTTGTTGTATCTGAAAAGGTACCTTCTGTACTGAAACAGATTCCCCAACCCATTGATTTTGATCATAATATATATACAAATTTCTAGTTCCTCAGTTAGAGTTAAATTACAGTTGAGCCAAGATTTGCATTGTTGCTTCCATGAGCAAGAACGGTTTTAATCCAAGAGGCCACCGGCGTGCAATAGCTGCCATGAATGTTTATGCATTAGCAAATCCCTTTTAAAATGTATTTTATGTCATTCTTCAAAATGTGGTGATTCTATCATCCCAATCTCAAATTTTCGAGTGGGGGTCTGCCACCTGATTGTCATTATGGAGATGCTATTGCTTTATTGTAGAATGCACCACAGTATGGCATTAAATGCATACCTTGCATTTATTAGATTACAGGCATTTATAGGAAAAATATATATAATAAATATTCATAATTATAATTAAATATTCAGATTTCAGCAGGTCATTTCCTCCTCACGGATCACACCTGGAGCAGAAATCTGTACCTCTGAAATCCCGCCTCACGTCACGCCTCCTCCACTTCAGCATGTAAGGACAATGAAAAGTGAGATTTACCTAAACATGCCGATAATGAGGGTTTGATTGATACATGGAGACCAAGAGGGAGGGGCAGTCTCAGCAGAACAGACACAGATGCATGGCTCTTTAGTGAAAACTAATTTTCTGACAAAATAGCCCTGTCATTTAAAATATTTGAATAAAACAAAGTAGTGCTCAAATGTAATGGCCATTAGCCTGTATTTGAATGCTTAATGCTCTTGAGACCATAGCCTATGTTTTATGTCACACGATGTGCACTGTATGTGCATGTGGAAGTTTGAGCACGTCAGGACGAAACCGTGGGTGTGTGTATGGTCGGGGGACACAGAGACACACGCTGCAGTGTGTGTGAGACGCAAGGGGCTAGACGCGTTTGTGCGAGGGAACGGTGTCGGTGTGAGTGTGCGTTTGTGTGCATGAAGGGGACCCGTGATGTGTGTGTGGGGGCAGAGGAAGACCGGGGACAGAGCTTTGCCATCGTTCATCCCCATGACAGCAGCGTCTTGATTGCTAGACGCTTGCATTAGACGTCTCCAGCTTTTGCTTAAATACCACACAATTCCACGTTAAGTTGTCTTTTTATAAATCCCAAACTTAACGTGGAAAATCTCATGTTATTTTTGGACCCCATTTTGTACATATGCACTGTTTATAAATGAGACCTGTGACCTGTAACTTGGCCTGGTGGCGCTCCCCCCTAAAGCTAGCACCATTTCCAACTAAATTCAAAACTGAAGATTGAATAGGAAAAGGAAGCTGAAACATTTCAATAGAAGCATGCAAACACTTACTGCTGTTGTTTTCTGTGGACCAGCTGGCTTGATTCTCTGGATCTCAAGCTTCAGTTGAGGAATGCGACAGGGACCAGACAGCTCTGGGAGGCAGGTCTCTGTGTGACGTTCTACTCCAAAGGTCACCCGCACTCGCAGATAGATAAATAAAACAACAGCTGGCTCGGAGGATAGAAGGCCGCCGGCTTTGTGCCAAAGTCCTGCCGACATTCATGGTCCCAGGTGCGCCTTCATTCAGAGCTGCCTCAGGCCCTACATAACTGCTGTTATCCTGAGGAGCGGAGGAGCCCAAACACCTGACAACGGGCTGGACCAAAATACATTGTTCCAAACAGTATAGGTTTAGATAGTTTTTCTCTAAAGCTAAGGGTCCCCATCCACCGTCTGGGGCCTACAACTCAGCCATGGGCTCTCTGGCATAGAGACCCAGAGGAAATAATAGCCTTTATTTCTGGTATTTATGAATTTCATGTATTTTCTATAGTCTATTTCCTCTTATTTTACCATGATAATAAGGTGCAAATTAACGTGGTATACAGAAAACATGAGTATTGGGTCCATCTATTTTAAACTATGGCGAGCAGTTCCATTTTTCACTATTGCTCCCGGCCTGAACGTGCCACCTATCTAAGAAATGGTTTTGTATTATTACTTTTTAGTACTCTTTAATATCAACCTTCTGAGTCAAACCTTTGGATTAAGCAACCTTACTCAGTCCTGTTTTCTACCTCCTCACCATTTTTTTTTTAACATTGTAATACTTTGTCTAAACCCAAACTTAGCTCATTCAACATGTGTCAACTTATTGAGAGAAATATTAAAGATAGAAAATTGATGCATGAACAAAGACCTACATTTCTATTTGGGCATCAACGTCCTATGTTCATTTTAAAATGTACATCGTACCTATGTATGTCTATGGAACTTGTTTGAAAGCACTCAGCACAACAAAAGTCTGGGCACCATGCTGAGAAAGCACTTGGAAATCTTACACTACTTTTAAAGAGAATCCCCGGGGAGTGTAAAGCTTCAAACACTGCATGTTCAGTGTGAATAAATGTTGTTCTTTGAAGACACAAACAATTCAGTCACACTGTCTAATTCCGTGGAGGCCTTCCAAGTCACAATCACGTTTTGTTTGTTTCAAGGATTTTGGTTCAATACAGAATCTTGCTTACATTTATTTAGTTTTAAATATGCAGCTAAAAAGTTTGTATTGACTCTGCAACTCTCAAGATATCAAAGCGTAATTTCCAACTCTTACAAAAATAACTGAACTATACCTGAACTTTTCTTAAGGTGTTACTTTTGCTCCAAAGATGATAATAGAGTGTAACATCAGAAATGAACTACAGTATATGTAATGACTGGCTGCTAATACACACACACACACACACACACACACATACATACATACAATCAATCTTCTATAATCTTTAACAATAGCATAATCAGCCAAAAACGAAATGCTCTTTCACCAACAAGATAATGTCCAGGCCAAACTTGTCAAGCAAGTTTTAGTTTATGTCTATTTATGTGATACCATGTACGCATTGCCTTTTTCTATTATAATTATGATGAGCTTTTTACAACAATTTAGCCTCTAGCGCCAGGAAGCGTGAGGACACATGAGGAGACATTGAGAGACGAGCTTACCTGACTTAGTGATGGGGTGGAGGAGACATTTCTGAGACACTTTCAAAGTGAAACCAGCATCCAGTGGGTTGACCGTTGAAAACATTTGAACAAAGTAACAAATGTGTGCAAAAAATATCAGACATATTGATTGCTTCATTTATCGCAGTTTCAGGCATATACATTTTTGAAAGTGAAGTCTGAAGACATTTGAGGATAGAATACAGTACAATATATATCAGTCTGGAAAAATAAGAGCAAATGAATCTCATCCGACTGAGACTAAGAGTTTGTTATTCATACCTGACAGTTTTGACAGCTCACTTACAATCTTCTTCAGAGTTGTCACAACAGGTTGCTGTTGTGTCAGCTGATTTACATTTTGGTGTGCTGTCTTCCAACCGGAGGAGGCAGAATTACAGCACCATCTGCAGGCCTCACTAACACTGCAGGTGGAATAAGGAGGCAATTGTAGGGAACGTACGGACACGGGCCCTCAAGACTACAAGCTGGGACAAGAG